>JAKEYF010000632.1:0-23052 GCA_021527775.1 Lactarius sanguifluus | reverse complement strand
AGGATGCGACGTGTTGGCAGGGGGAAGTGATGATGTGGCGGAATTGTAGCTTAGTATATACAGTACTGTTTGTAGTTAGCTCAGGCTATAGTACCAATATTACACAAGGGGCAGACTTGGAAGTGAGAAAAGTCAGAAAAACCCACAGAGTACTCACGAGTACTCATGGCTCGGAATGAGTACTCGTGCTAGACGAGTCGAGTACGAGTCTTAGTCCGAAGAAAAATGGCGAGTACTTGCCACTCACGAGGAGTACTCGCACCAATGAGTACGAGTCGAGTACGAGTGCCTCTTTGGAACCTTCTGATGAGTACTCATACTCACGAGTATAACTTGTTGACATCTCTAGCCGCCATTGTCGTCGTCATTGCTGTGGCCATTGTCATCATCATGGCCATCATTGCTGCTGCGGCCATTGTCATTGTGGGTGTTGTCTCACATTGGTGCTGTGGTGATCTTCATGGAGTGTTGTTGTTGTCGTCGCGGTCTTTGTCGTCACGGTTGTCATTTCCAATAGTCATAGTCATAGTTGCAGTTGTTGCAACTGTCATCGTTGCAGTTGTTGCAACTGTCATCGTTGCAGTTGTTGCAACTGTCATCGTTGCAGTTGTTGCAACTGTCATCGTTGCAGTTGTTGTTGTTGTCGCTGAGTCGTTGCCTTTGTCATGGAGGCTGTGGACGGTGGTAAGTGGCGGCATGCTCCCTGTTGCTGTTGGCCAGCACTGTGGTGGTTAGCAGCTCAGACCTGCTGGAGGTTGAGGGCCACACACCTCGTGTCTGAATTGGCAATGTCATGGGCATTGTCGCCAACTCGCCATCGCCGTGGGAGCTGTCCAGCCTGTCCTAGTTAGCAGCGTACACAACTCGAACCCACAGACCACGTTGGCCTGTCCCCCACCACTGTTCAAGTTGTTGCCAGTGGTGGATGATGCGGCTTGAGTTTGTGTCAAGGCCCAAGGGCTTGCCCCCATCATTGTTGCTGGCACCATGGTTGCAGCACCACAACAGCAGATGGGATGCAGGCAGTGCCGGTGTCCAAAAGTCAGCCAGTCCAACAGCCACTGCTGCTGAGGCTGCACTGGCAGCAGCCCAAACTTGAGCAGGCAGAGAGCCCACTGGCAGCTGCCTCCACCATCGTCGTCGTGGGTGATTGAGGGGTAGGGTTTCTCAGACCGCAGTGTTGGTGTTGATGGCAGGCCCCTCCATCATTCAAGTTGACACTGTCGCCAGTCAGCACCACCATCGTCGTTGTGTTTGAAGACAAAGGCTTCACACCCTGTGACGCATAACAGCCCCTGTAACAATTACCTGCCAAAAATGGTAACCAGTTGTGGTTGACCTAACTGGTCCTGTTGCGGTTCACCCAGGCATCAAATCCCAGTGAACCGCAACTGGGTCATGTCCCTAAAATGGTAAAACCAGACTGCAAGTCCAGTTTTGATTGGTTTCAGTCCAGTCCAGCTGCAGTTTTTTGCAGTTCATGCAGCTGGACTTTTAAACACTACGGATATGGATGTGGACTCCTACTAACGGTTGTGACTGGCTTAGTAGGACGTAATTAGTCATGGACTTACTCATTGACTTGGCACAGTATCACATGTACGGTATTGTGACTCATTCCAAGGACAGCTGTAGTAGGGTTTGAGGTACTATAGCTATTGGCTCACACGGTCAAAGATGAGCTTTAAAGCTACCTCTCATATGTATAAATACTTGGGGTGAAAGACCAAGATATGCCATCTTGGTCTTCTTGCAATCATCACTGTTCAATCTCTATCTCGCACCTTCTCTCTCTCTTTCTCTTCCTCTTTCTCCCTCTCTATTTCCTTCCTCTCTATTCCCCCTCATCAAGAGCTATCGTCTCTTCACGTACCACATCAATATCATGGGGTCACAAGGACACATGATCCAAGTATAGCTCTCCAGCTAAGTTGTGAACTCCCTTATGAAGTCTAAGTCAGACTTAATGCTCATGGTGGCATTACATGCAGGGTCTAGGGGGTGTGAAGCGTTGCAAGGTGTTGCACAGGCCTCTGTGGGGTGCAAGGTATCATATATGTGTCCGTGGCGATCATGGACGCGTCGGTGTCAAAGGACTAAGGCCGTGTGCAAGTGTGGTGACGTTGGGAGAGGGAACGGTGTTGGATGGTTGTAGGTCGTCGGAAATGGTCGCGCACGCTTCGGCGCGGTGCGAAACTTCGTATGGATGGCCGCTGGGGTCGGGAACACGTCGGGAATGAGTCACTAAGGCCGCGCGCAAGTGCAGCACACTGGGGAATGCGAGGGAGTGAGCTACACTGAGCTCAAAAGTCTGAGGGGAGAAGTCTACTATTAGAAGTCTGAGGTTGTAAAGTTGTAGTTACATGGGCTATATACTGGGAAAGTAGCCTAAGGAAAGAGGGTGAATTAGATAAACAGGGGGAAGGGGGAAGCTAAAATGTGAAGGGGAGAGTCTGGGATAAGGGGAAAGCTGAGTGCATAGAGAGCACAGGAACGCAGCACTTAGAAAGTGTGCAGAATGCAGGAATGTGCAGGTGAGTGCATCTGTAATTGCAGTAGGTGTTTGGAGCTGTTTGGAGCTGTTCAAGGACACTCCAAACAGCTCTGAACACTCTGAACACCTAATTGCATTTACAGATGTGTAACAAAGCTATAAAATGTGAAAATAACCCTTTTCAGGGCCCAGGGAAAGCGCAGTTGTATCACTGGGACCGGTTGCCACTATTTCCCATTTGGGAGCAACCAGGACCAAGACCGTGGTCCTCCTAGGACCGGTCCCAAAACTTCATTTGTGACTGGTCGCTGACTGGTTACAACTGTCATGGACACGTATTATTTTCCCTATTTTTCTGTATTTATACAGATTTATATGGTGAAGATATAAAGGGCTGAAGTACATTAAGCATTCATCAGTCACATGTGTTTGCCACCATGTGCACGTGATTGTGGGATTGTTATCCCTTATTCATATGGACTCATACAATTGGTAGATAAGGATAGAAGGTTCTGGAAGGTTCTGGAAGGTTCTGGAAGAGTCTAGAAGGATCTAGACTATGCTTAGTAGTTTACGCTTACTCACTGTATCAGGATTTACTCAGCAAAGTGGAGCTGCTTGTAAGCGCTATGACAAGTGCCTCAGTCAGCACAATAGATAAGCGCTATTATTAGACATGACATGTCAGCTCCTGAGTCAAGGAGTCTTACTGTACACTTAGTAATAGTGTTTAGACTCAGTTCAAGCTCAGCTCCAGTAGTGTATATAAACCCTCCTGTAGCATCCTGAGTGGAACCAACTTGTCCTCTTGGTTCTCCACTCAGGTGCATATTTCCCTTGTACCTTCTCACATCTCCAATGTTAACTTGTCCTCTTGGTTCTCCACTCAGCGTGCCACTGCGTGATCACCTTAGACTTGAGTTCTTGTATAAAGACTCCAAGCATCTATCCCTCCACAGTGACTGTATGTTGGTGCATGACTTGTCTCCACGCTGAGTTGGGTGTGCTTACCTGTTCAGTTCACCTTTAGTTCACTTGACTTGGCGTAGCATGACATCATACCGCTACATTAGGACAAGTTCTTTCCTTCACACTCTCGGACTACTCGTCTGCCAGTTTTCATGTGTCTTTCATTTCTCCCTCTAGGTGGTTGACGACCATCAGTCCCTTGTGTTATCTACCTCATCCTTTGCCTGGGGAAGTCCGTAAGCAGAATCTGTGCATTTGTGGTACAACTCTAGTGTCTGTAAAATTGGCATAGATTGTGCTTGCCCTACATCAGCAAACCCTGGGCCACCCCAGAAATTCCTGTAGTGATGGTAGAGACTGTAGATGTCATAGATGTCACAGTTATTTGGTAGTAGATTGGTAGAGACTTGGTAGAGACTTGGTAGCAAACCTTTAGACATGGTAGAGACTGTAGATGCTGTAGATACCATAGTTATTTGGTAGTAGACTGGTAGAGACTTGGCAGTGTGACTAGAAATTAAGCTAGAAATCTGGTAGACATGGTAGAGACTATATGTGTTGCAGACATCATAGCCACTCAAGATTGGTAGTTGATTGGGACACCTGGTAGCAAACCTGTAGATGTGGTAGATATTGTAGATATAGTAGATGTCAGTAGTAGTTGCAGACTTGTAGCTGTTGTAGTCATGGTAGTGGTGGTAGATGTGGTAGTGGTGGTATATGTGGTAGTGGTCAAGGTAGTGGTGGTAGATATGGTAGCTGTTGTAGTTACAGTAGACTGTGGTAGACTGCAGGTAGAGTTGTAGGCTGCATGTAGACTGTGGCAGTGCTGCAGCAGTGCTATGCAGAACATAAATCTCTCTACCAGCACTACAGAAACTGTGGGCCACTATGGCCTCTACATAGTGCTGCTGCAGACTTCCACAGACTACTGTAGTGGCCCACGGTTTGTTGATGCCTTTGGCAGGTAGCACAAGTTCAGAAAGTTATACAAGTCCAAATAGTCAAATATCTCTTACCAAATCTATTGGTCATAAGTTATCATAGTCAAGTCACACCAAATCACAGTCACACCATCTATGCATAAAAATAATATATTATTTAAAACAAATACATGATATTAGTACTACTGTAGGGAGGTGGAAGTGCCATAGATGGCGTGGATGGGAGGCGCGGATGGGGTCGGGGTCGTGACGGGTCGGCGGGGTGTTGCATGCCGTGTTGGGGTGACGTGGCAGGTCGGCAGTGGCGGGGGTCTTGGTGTGGCGGTGATTCAGCGTGTGGCGGGGTGTTGCGTGCCGTGTCAGGGTGGCGCGGGGGTCGGTGGTGGCTGGGGCCTTGTGTGCCACGTTGAAGGGGTGTGGCGGGTCGGCGGGGTCTTGGCGTGTGTTGGGTCGGGGTGGCAGTGAGTCGGTGGGTGGCGGGGTCTTGCGTGCCGTGTCGGGATGGCGTGGGGGTCAGTGGCGGCTGGGCCTGGCATGCCGCATTGAGGCGGCGTGGCGGGTTGGCGGGGTCTTGGCGTGCCGTGTTGGGTCAGCGAGGTGGGTTGGCGGTGGCAGGGTGGCGGGGCAGGATGGAGGTGGCTCGCATGCACGAATGGGCTGCAATCTCCAGGGTGAGCGGGAAACAAAAAGAAGAAAACAAAGAAAAACTTATCTTAATCATTCGGCCAAAGGTCTTGCGCCGTGTTGGGGCGGCGAGGTGGGTTGGCAGTGGTGGGGTGTCGGAGCAGGATGGAGGTGGCTCACATGCACGAATGGCGGTGAGCAGGAAAAAAAAAAAAGAAAAAAAAGAACTTATCTTATACATTGGGTCGAAGGTTTTGCATGCCGTGTTGGGGCGGCAGGTTGGCGGTGGCAGCATGTTGCGAGCCATGTCGGGGCGGCGTGTTCGGGCGGGGACGAATGGAAGCGGCTCGCATGCACGAGGGGGCGGCAATGGCCTGCAACATTCAGGTTGAGTGGGAAAAAAAAAGAAAAAAAAAACAGAAACATATCTTGTTGCACTGCGACTAAGCCCAGTGTGTCATCTGCCGCGTCTTGACCACAAGTGAGGATGAGAGAGGGGCTTGAAAGGATGGGTCTGGGGAGGCCGGATGAGGGGTGGAAGTGGGAGCACAGGCAGCAGGAGTAAGGTGGGAGATACGTCGTGTCGAGCGGAGGCTTAATCTGTGGTGTGGGAATGTGTGTCGTTGACCCGTTTCTCCCGTATACGGGCAAGTTTTTTTTTAATGTTCTTCTCTTACCACCACGCCGTTATTCCACGCGGACCATCCCCACAGCTACACAAGATAGAGGACATGGCTGAGGACGAGCTGGCCTTTGGCCCAATGCACAAGATATGTTCTTTTTTTTTCTCTTTTTTTTCTTCGTTCCGCTCACCTCACCTTCAACGTTGCAGGCCATTGCCGTCCCCTTGTGCACACGAGCCGCTTCCATTCATCCCTGCCCCAACACGCCGCCCCGACATGGCTCACAACACGCCACCACCACCAACCTGCCGCCCCAACATGGCACGCAAAACCTTCGACCCAATGTATAAGATAAGTTCTTTTTTTTTTTTTCTTTTTTTTTTTTCCCGCTCACCGCCATTCGTGCACGCGAGCCACCTCCATCCTGCTCCAACACCCCACCACCGCCAACCCACCTCACCGCCCCAACACGGCACAAGACCTTTGGCCGAATGATTAAGATAAGTTTTTCTTTTGTTTTCTTCTTTTTGTTTCCCGCTCACCCTGGAGATTGCAGCCCATTTGTGCATGCGAGCCACCCCCATCCTGCCCCGCCACCCCGCCACCGCCAACCCACCTCGCCGCCCCAACACGGCGCAAGACCTTTGGCCGAATGATTAAGATAAATTTTTCTTTTGTTTTCTTCTTTTTGCTTCCCACTCACCCTGGAGATTGCAGCCCATTCATGCACGCGAACCACCTCCATCCTGCCCCGCCAACCCACCTCGCCGACCCAACACGGCATGCCAAGACCCCACCGACCCGCCACGCCACCTCAACGCGGCACGCAAGGCCCAGCCGCCACCGACCCCCACGCCATCTCAACACAGCGCGCAAGACCCCACCACCCACCGACTCACCACCACCCCGACCCAACACATGCCAAGACCCCGCCGACCCGCCACGCCCCTTCAACGTGGCACGCAGGGCCCAGCCACGACTGGCCCCCACGCCACCCCGACACGGCGCGCAACACCCCGCCACCCGCCAACTCACCGCCACCCCGACCCAACACATGCCAAGACCCCACCACATCGTGCAAGACCCCGCTGACCCGCCACGCCACCTCAACATGGCACGCAAGGCAGCCACCACCAACCCCCATGACACGGTGCGCACGACCGCGCCACCCATCGACTCACCACCACCCCAATGGGTACTCAGTACTTACAATGTACATATTTTAGCTTTTGTTTTTTGTACTGTAGTAATTGAAATATATATTTTTTATCTATCAAAAAGTGGGACTTTCCTGCTGGTGCACCAGCAGAAAGTTGGGAAATCCCTGCCAGTAACATGTGTTCTTACTGGTAGACTACAGTAGACTGTGGTAGACTGCAGTAGACTATGGTAGACTATAGCACTTGCTGGCATCAAAACTACAGTCATTAACTGGGTTGGTACAGTACTACAGTGAGATTGGTCAGACTGTGGTAGACTGTGGTAGACTGTGATAGACTGCAGGCAGAGTTGTAGACTGCATGTAGACTGTGGCAGTGCTGCAGCAGTGCTACACAGAACATAAACGTCTCTATCAGCACTACAGAAACTGTGGGCTACTATGGAGTGCTGCTGCAGACTTCCACAGACTACTGTAGTCAATAATTGGGTTGATATGGTAAGACTGTGGTAGACTGTGGTAGACTGTGGTAGTAGGCCTGGATATGGTAGACTGTGGGTAGACTACAGCAGTGCTACAGCAGTGCTGCACAGAACATAAATGTCACTACCAGCACTACAAGAACTGTGGGCTACTATGGCCACTATGTAGTGCTGCTGCAGACTCCTGTAGCAGCCCAGGGTTTGCTGATGTAGTTTGTCGTATCTGGTCACAGTTCGACATCCGGGTACTGGCTGCAGAACTGGTCACTACGCCAGATAAGCTGCAGTTAGACATTGAGCCAGCCAGGCCTAGCCTGCGACAGCTGTACGCGTACCAACCAGAAAAGTTTGAGAGTGCTTTGGCATGAGAGGCAGCCAACAGGTCGAGAAGGCTGCGGCAGACAGCCTTGTAGCTCTACACATATCCCTACCCTATTCCTGAGTGCTCCTTTATTGCCGCAGCCTCACACAGTGTGAAACAATCACTGTGTATTGGTCTCGCTTGATAGGACATTCCACACATCCTCGAGTTAGCGTTTCATGCTTGTTGTATCCAGTCGTCATTATCCACCTTTTTCTCCTATTTCCAAACTGCCTTGCATATTTGCGAATGTTCGTACTCGTCTGCACCGTCTCTTTAGGAGGAGACAAGCTTCCATTCCACCAATCCCGACGCCCCCTAGTAACCAAGCCTCTGCTTTGGCATCGCTACACGTACTTAGGACACCTCAGATCACCAATGAGCGTGCTCCATCCCCATCCATATCAGCACATGGGTCGTCATTTTTCCATTCTGCACACTCCTCCTCCCAAGCCACACTTGCCCAGTCCGGTGAAAGTTTTGTAGATGAAGACAGTGTAAACATCCGTTACCAGGGATTCCAGTTGGAACTGCCCCCTCGTAACCTCGCTGAGCAATACATGCAGGCCATATACGCAGACCCCAGATTCTGTTACAGCCTCCTAGAACTTTACGGTCTAGAATGCAAAGTTAACGAAACTGGTTACACAGTTCCTCAGTTGGTTGCATTTGCAGCCGATCTAATTCCACACCTCTCTCCCCCTCCCTCTCCTTCACCACCTCACAGTGGCTCCCAGCAGTCGGCAGAAAGCCAAGCAGGCTCAAGCCCAGTATCCTCGCAGAGTTCAATCCAAATTTGTGCTCCCTCCCCTCACGAAGAGTGAAAAAGTCTTCACTTCTTCAGTAGTTGACTGGGACAACATCTTGCCTGATGAACAGCTAATTCTTCTAGAGAATTATCAAAGGGCACAAGAAGAAGCAGAAAAGAAAGAGAGACAGAAACAATTAGATTCAATGGCCGATCTAGGTGCATCCACATCCGCCACCTTGGGTTCTGCACCCACTCCTCCCACTGTCCAGGATTGTCTGGACCTCATACACCAGTTGAGCCTTGCCATGGGCGTTCTAGCCCAGGATGTCAAGGATCTCACACAGCAAGTCGGTGCCTCCATAACAGCCCAACCCCACTCCAATGGGAATAAAAAGGATATAGTGGCCTGCCCAAAACCTTGGGACAGGAAAGGCAACTCTACAGAAGCCTGACATTTCCTTGCCACGTACCATAATTGGGCCGGCTCCATTGGAGACGCAATGAACACATGGAACGATGCAGATAAGAGGTGGTACATTGATGAAGGTCGATGGACCACAGCTGCCCTCAACCTTATGGAAGGGGATGCGAAAACCTGGGCACTTCCATATCTGGAAGAAGCCAATCAAGGTGGAACTCCATTTGGCGGAACCTTTGCAGGTTTCGTAAAGCAGTTTAACCTCAGGTTCAGTCTGCAGGACACCACAGACATAGTGTGAGAGGCGCTCAAAAAGACAAAACAAGGTCGAAAGGAGGTCACCACATACATGTTGGTATTCGACCAGTACGCTGGACAAACCAAGTGGTCTGAAGAAGACCTATGCACCTGGTTCTATGATGGTCTTGCAGAAGACATCAAGGACATTCTTGCCTACACTGGTAGGATGGCTCTCAGTTACAAAGACCTGCGGAAGGCAGCGCAAGACATTGATCAACATATGCGTGCCTGGAAAGCAGAGAAGGGGGGTGAAAACTCCCACATCACACCTACATCAGCCAACCCTGATGCCATGCAAGTAGATGCCACATGTCAGCAAGGCAAGAAACCAGGGGCAACTGATATCTTAAAATCACGAGCCAAATATCAGATGTGGATGAAGGGGAAGTGTTACAGGTGTGGGTCAACAGACCACACAAAGAAGGATGGAAACCATGAACAAGATGTCTGCAATTGGTGCCAGAAGGCTGGCCACCACCCGTCTGCATGAACAAGAAAATGGGGAAGCCAGCTAAAGCGAAAGCTGCAGCAATGGACTCCCCTAGTCCACCATCCTCGTCCAGTACAGCGGTCGCATCTGCTTCCACCTTGACTCCCGCTCCAGCCAAAACGTCACAGGTAGACGTAGCTAAGTTAATGGAGATGATGAAAAAGCAACAAGAGCAAATAGAATCGCTCAAAGTGGCTTTTTGGTGCAAGGGACCAGCATAGCTGCGTCTGGCTCCTTATTTATGGTAGATGACTTGGCTTCCTGTAGTTGTAAAATATGCTTACACTCTCGCCTCGTTTCGGACTTATCTCCTGTAATTCATACAATTTCTACCTGTAAGTTAGATAGTAGTGTCGGTTCCATTTCTTGTCTTTCTGGTCCCTCCACATCTACATCTGCCTTGGAGATGAACAATAAATGTAGTGTTCCTGTTGCTCCACTTTCTTTCAAAGCAGCGCCGCATGTGATGATTTCTGATGCAGCACTGTCTTCAACTATTATTCCTGAAACAAAAGATAAAAAATCACATTTTCATATTTCTGTGTATTTAAAAGGACGTCATCGTACTGTAAAAGTAGCAGCAATGGTAGACTCAGGGGCAACTTCGTTGTTCCTTGACAAAAAGTACGCTGACCGCCACAAAATGTTCCAGGTTCCACTTGAGAGTCCCATTATCCTCTATAATATAGATGGGACACTCAATGAAGCTGGTAGTATCACCCACAAAGTTCGACTTAATCTCCAAGTTGGACCAATGGAAGAAAGTCATGACTTCTTAGTCACTTCCCTTGGTCCAGAGAATGTCATATTGGGACTACCTTGGCTCAGACTATGGAACCCGGAAATAGATTGGCAGGAAGGCACAATGTGTCTCAATTCCACCACTGAAATAGCGCAACCGGAACTTGAGATAGAGGTGACGCGCATTATGGTGAACCGTATGGAACGTCGACATCTCCTTGCAGAGAAAGTGCTAGATATGGTCCAGGACGAAGTTTTCTGTTTGGCTGGCTTTACATACAGTCAGCAGATAGCCGAAAAAGCTACTGCAGCCAAGCCAAAGAAAACCTTTGAAGAAATGGTACCAAAGCACTATTGAGACTTCACAAAAGTCTTCTCTGAGGAAGAATCCCAGAGGCTCCCAGAACATCAACTGTGGGACCACGCCATAGATCTTGAACCAGATGCAGTCAAGCACTGGAAGATCAAGACGTACCCTATGTCACCCAGCGAGCAAGTGGAACTCGACAAATTCCTGCAAGAACACATTGCTAAAGGATATCTGGTCCCATCTAAGTCACCGATGGCCTCCCCAGTATTCTTTATCAAAAAGAAAGATGGAAAGCTCCGTCTAGTGCAGGATTACAGACGTCTTAATAAAATTACCATTAAGAATTGTTATCCACTTCCACTTGCAGCAGACATCATCAATCAGTTGAAGGGAGCAGAGTACTTCACAAAGTTTGATGTTTGATGGGGCTATCACAATATTCGAATCCGAGCTGGAGATGAATGGAAGGGTGCTATTGTCACCAATCGTGGACTGTTTGAGCCAAAAGTAATGTACTTTGGCATGACAAACAGCCCAGCCACCTTCCAAGCCCTTATGAACGCAATATTTATGGATCTCATTGCAGAAGGAGAAGTCGCAGTCTATATGGATGATATCCTCATCTATAGTCGAGACCTTAACCACCATCGCAAAATCGTATGCAAGGTGCTCAAAAGGCTCGAAGACTATGATCTCTATCTCAAACCCGAGAAATGTGATTTCGAGAAACGTGAAATGGAGTACCTAGGGATGATTATCCGTCCAGGAGAAGTGCAGATGGACCCTGGCAAGGTCTCTGCAGTAAGGGAGTGGCCCACACCCACGAATCTCAAAGAAGTCAGAGCATTCGTCGGGTTTGCCAACTTCTATTGTCGGTTCATTAAGGACTTCACGGCGATTGCCTGACCCTTACATGACCTCACAAAGAAGGATACTCCATGGCACTGGCATTCTGAACAGCAGAAAGCTTTTGACGGCTTAAAGGGATGTTTCGTTCAAGAACCTATTTTAAAGGTGTACAATCCAAACCTCCCTATGCGTGTCGAAACAGATGCTTCAGGATTTGCTACTGGTGGGATACTTACTCAAAAGTACCCAGACAGTCTTTGGCACCCCGTTGCGTATTGCTCAGAGTCAATGAGCAAAGAAGAGCGCAACTACAAAATCTATGACAGAGAAATGCTCGGTCTAATCCGCGCCCTAGAGGACTGGAGACACTTCCTTGAAGGCATCTCCTTTGAAGCGATCACTGACCATAAAAACATGGAATGGTGGGCAAGCATGAAAGACTTAAATCGCCGGCAAGCATGCTGGGCGTTATATTTAAGTTACTTCACCTTTAAGATCACTTACAAGAAAGGAGACTCGATGCAAGCCGACGCACTCAGTAGATTTTCAAAAGACCATGTCAGGGACAATGAGGATAACCGCCAGGTTCAGGTTTTACAACCTAAGCACTTCCTTAATGCCGCCCAAGCACACTTCTGCCCAGAAGTGGATTCCCTTGGCAGTTGCATCAAACTCGCATCTATCAAAGAAGCCAAAGTCATAGAGGGTCTTAAAAGTTTATAAAAGACCACTCCTAAGGCTCTTACAGACAGAGTTGCACTGTGGGAAGAAGAAGACAGTTTCGTTTATCACCGAGGAAAGTTATATGTCCCAAACAATCGTGCCCTAAGAAGGGATGTGGTAAAGACATGCCACGATACAACGATTGCTGGACATCCCGGTAAAAACAGAACCATGGAGCTAGTTAGTCGCTATTATTGGTGGCCATGCATGGCAGGCTTTATAAGTTCATATGTAGAAGGTTGTGATCAATGCCAACGTTACCGCAAAGATCTACACCCCAAAGCTATGATTCAGCCACAAGAAGTACCTGAGGGTCCATGGCAGTTAATTGGGATCAATTTAATCGGCCCTCTGCCTATGTCACGTGGAAAGGATATGATCCTTAACATAGTGGATCATTATACAAAACAGATCCATCTATTTCCAGTGACTTCTCAGATTACGGCTGATGGGGTAGCATCCATCTACTTTGAACAAGTCTTCCCCTTGCACGGGATTCCTTGAAAAATCATCAGTGATTGAGGACCCCAGTTTGCTGCAAGGAGCATGCGGGCACTTTATAAGCGACTAGGGATAGATGCAGGCCTTACTACAGCCTATCACCCTCAAGCTAATGGACAGGTAGAGCGCAAAAATCAAGAAGTAGAAGTCTACTTGCGCTTGTTCATTAGTAAGAGGCAGGATGATTGGGCAGACCTGCTCCCTACAGCGGAATTCATAATCAACAGCAGACTTAACTCAGCCACAGGTCACACCCCCTTTGAACTGCTGTATGGCTACATGCCAGATTTCACAATTCCTGCTGGTAGGCCTATGGGTATTCCAACACTCGATAAGCGTCTTCAACACTTAACTTCCTCTTGAAAAGATGCAGAGGCTGCTCTACGCCTAAGTAAATGATGAATGCAGACAGATGTTGAACAAAGGCACAAGCCACACACCTTTAATGTCAGGGATAAAGTCTGGTTGCAAGCTAAGCAAATAAAGATACACCAACAGTCGTCCAAACTGGGCCCTAAGCAATTAGGTCCATTTGAGGTCACTGAAGTTAGAAGTGATGTCGACTATAAGCTTGCACTCCCCCCTGCATTACGGATCCATGATGTATTTCATGTAGACCACCTCTCCCCTTATAAGGGAAACAAAGTTAATGGGCTTTGCCACCTCCACCTGAACCCGTCACAGTTGAAGGGGAAGAAGAGTACAAAGTAGACCATATAAGAGATTTGAAGCTCTTTGGTCGTACTCTTAAGTACCTAGTTCGCTGGAAGGGCTATGGAGAGGGCAAGGATACTTGGGAACCTGCTAAAAACCTAGCACATGCCCCGGATAAACTCAAAGAGTTCCACTCTTTAAATCCAGGTGCACCTAGAAAAATAGCAGCTCTCATTTACGCGTCCTTGCCTTGGCAAGCTTCTCATTTGTACACAGAGGCCAACACAGACATCAACCCTTAAGAAGGGGGGTGATGTCATGGATCCGTATTATTTTCCCTATTTTTCTGTATTTATATGGATTTATACGGTGAAGATATAAAGGGCTGAAGTACATTAAGCATTCGTCAGTCACATGTGTTTGCCACCATGTGCACGTGATTGTGGGATTGTTATCCCTTATTCATATGGACTCATACAATTGGTAGATAAGGATAGAAGGTTCTGGAAGGTTCTGGAAGAGTCTAGAAGGATCTAGACTATGCTTAGTAGTTTACGCTTACTCACTGTATTAGGATTTACTCAGCAAAGTGGAGCTGCTTGTAAGCACTATGACAAGTGCCTCAGTCAGCACAATAGATAAGCGCTATTATTAGACACGACACGTCAGCTCCTGAGTCAAGGAGTCTTACTGTACACTTAGTAATAGTGTTTAGACTCAGTTCAAGCTCAGCTCCAGTAGTGTATATAAACCCTCCTGTAGCATCCTGAGTGGAACCAACTTGTCCTCTTGGTTCTCCACTCAGGTGCATATTTCCCTTGTACCTTCTCACATCTCCAATGTTAACTTGTCCTCTTGGTTCTCCACTCAGACATGCCACTGTGTGATCACCTTAGACTTGAGTTCTTGTATAAAGACTCCAAGCGTCTATCCCTCTGCAGTGACTGTACATTGGCATGTGAGTTGTCTCCGCGCTGAGTTGGGTGTGCTTACCTGTTCAGTTCACCTTTAGTTCACTTGACTTGGCGTAGCGCGACGTCATACCACTACAACAACCAGTCCTTTTGCATCTGTACTACTGATCACAGTCTATTTTCTAATTAGCTAAAAGTACTAGTTACATTGTGTACCAAAATCTAATCTATCTAATGTCTGTGAGGGGCCTGCCACCACCATTGTTGTTGTGCTCATCATTGTTGTCACTGTTGTCAATGTTGTGCTTGTCTCTGTCGTGGTGGTGCTTCAAGTTGTTTCCTTCCTTGCTGTCATTGTCATACTTGTCAGTGTGGTTGCACCTATCACTTCTGCTGTTGTTGTGTTTGTTGCCACCATTGCTGTACTTGTCAGTGTCGTTGCCATTGTCGTCATAGTTGTTGGCTTGTCGTTGTGATAGTGGTCTTCATCATTGTGTAGCTGTCGTCCCGGTGGTGGTTGGCAGCACACACAGTGCATTATCATGTCAGTGTCAGGGCTGGCACTATGTTGGTGTCATGATGTTGTGGCACCAACGAGAAAGTGTTTGAAACCTATAAAGTAAAGAAAACATTGTAGTTAGTTACAATAATAGCTAAAAGGATAAGCAAGAAGAACTTAGCTTGAGCCAAAAGAATGCAGTTGACGATGCTGCAATAGTGCTGCAATGGTGATTGGTTACGCAAGTTGCTGGACTGGGTGGTGTCAGCATTCAGTAAGTACTGACCCCAGGCCATCAGCGCGACTCAATGACAGCATCCAACATGTCAACTGAACCCTCAAGCTAAGTGTCTTTTCTTTTCCTTTTATGTTACTGTACTAACTAATTTTTGTTCTTTCTAGGTTCTCACACTGCCTTGCTGCATGCAAGCCGATAGCTGCTGGCACTTTGGCATGCATCACCACCTTGTTACAGCCCACAAGAGTCTCGGCCATGGCACTGACATGGCATGGGAGCCCTACAGTGGTACTATGACACCAACATGGCATGGCGATGCTCGACACCGACATGACGTGGTGACACTATGACACCAATATGGTGTGGCAACACTACAACATCAACATGGCGCAGCGACGCCATGACATGGCACAGCAATGCCACAACACCAACACGGTGCCCCCACTAACGACACTGTCGTGATGCTATAACACCAGCACAGCATGGCGACACTTCAACACTGTGTCACAACACCATGACATGGACACAGCAATGTGAGGCCATGACACGGACATGGCACCTCAACACTATGATGTCACAATATCAACACAGTGTGATGATGGTGGCAGAAGTAGCAACAGGAGGCCGCCAACAACGACTACGATGGTAGCAACAATGCCTATGGCAAGGCAAGGTGATTCAGAAGTGAGCAAGGTGGGATGATGATAACGATGAAGACAACAACAATGAAGACAACAACAACAAAGACAACAACAATGAAGATGATGACAATGAAGATGACAACGACAACACCACCGCACAAGTGCCCAGTGGCTAGGCAAGGTCAACAGTGATGACAGTGATGACAAAAATGCAACAACGACTGCAACTGACGAGGGTGGTAGTGCGATGATGGCCGGTGCTGCAACTGTACTAGTAGCTAGTTGTTTTACAGTACATTGTCAGTAGATACACAGCTAGAGAATAGTACCAGTTGGTTGCTGCAAAGACTGGTCTCAACTGGTCTTTGCTCGGTTGAATGAATGCTCACTAAAACATGCAACCACAACCGGGCTTGACCCTGAAGTCATGCAACCGCAACTGCTGGTCCAGTTGCCCATCAGTCCAGTCTGGTCGGGTTGATGGTCTTTTTTTGGTCCATAGGACCGGACCTCAAAACACTACTCAGGCCAGTACTCAGTGCTCAATGACAAGTAAGTTATTACCACTACACCACAAAGCTATCAATCAAGTAGCCATCAACATCCCATTAAAATGCCACCCCATACACAGCACATGAGATGACGGTCAGGACTCAGAATCCTCGCAAGTGGCAAGTTGGACAGACTCTTGCTTGCTCACCTCTCTGAGTTGCTCATCCAGCCCCACAGTTGTAACTGTTTGGTCATTCCAACCAACCACGACTTGTCACCGCTGTCCTGCCCAACTCAGCTGTTCACCCTCGGTCATGCTCATCATCCATGACAGAAGTTGGATGGAAGCTACTATCACTCATACAGTCGCTCTTTGGTCCACTCTCCTTTGACTTGTATTCATGCTTGCACTCTCACATTCACACTCTCCATCTTTGACTTACTCCTTGGTCGCAGGTAGTGTCAGGTATGGGGGTAGACTCGTGGCAAACCGATACCCAAATTATGGGTACATATCTGAGTCTTTTTCCTCAGAAGTCCTCACCAGCCATCATTGAGTCCTTTCCTTACCTCCCTCTCTCTGTTGCTGTCTGCTTTCCCTCACCATCACATGCGAGAGGTGCTCCCTGCTTTCCCTCTTCCCTCCTATTACTAGTGTTTTAAGGTCTGGTCCATAGGACCAGAAAAAGACCGGGACCCAACCGGACCGGACCACATGCAACCAGACCATCGGTTGTGGTTGCACCCTTTCTGGACTTAGCCCAGTTGTGGTTGCCCCATCTTCAATGAATTCTCTGCAACCAAAAAAAGACCGGTTGAAACCGGTCTTTACAGGGACCAACCAATAGACAATTCACACATTCAAACAGTGTTTTTGTGCATGATATAT
This sequence comes from Lactarius sanguifluus, assembly GCA_021527775.1. NCBI lineage: Eukaryota > Fungi > Basidiomycota > Agaricomycetes > Russulales > Russulaceae > Lactarius > Lactarius sanguifluus. The sequence continues at coordinate 5,986 of JAKEYF010000632.1, read as the reverse complement.
TAGCTACTACTGTACTACATGTAATCTAAGAACTGTCCACGCTGTGTCTGAGTCGTGTCACGGTGCCACATCAACGCCGTGGTGTCGAGGTGCCGCGTCGGGGTCATGCTGTTGCTGTGCCGCTTGGTTGTGCTGTCGCCGCACTGCTCAGTTGTGCTGTTGCAGCGCCACTTGGTTGTGCTGTCACCGTGCTGCGTTGATATTGTGCTGTCACTGCACCATGTCGGAGTCATGTCGCAGTGCATCGACACCGTGGTGTTGAGGTGCCGCATCAGAGTCATAATGTCGCAGTGCCGTGTCGATGCCATGGTGTCGTGGTGCTGCGTTGATGTTGTGCTGTTGTGGCGCCATGTCAATGTTGTGCTGTCGTGGCGCTGTGTCGATGTTGTGCTGTCACGGTGCTGTGTCGATGTCGTGCTGTTGCATTGCCATGTTGATGCCATGGTGTTGTGGCACTGCGTCAACTCCGTGGCGTCGCCGTGCCGCATCAACGCCATGGTGTCACTGTGTTGCGTCGACACCATGGGTTCACTGCACCGAGTCGACGCCATGTGTTACGTTCCTTCCGGACGTCTGCCAATCGCGTGGCCTAATTGCCTGTTTGCTGCTGCTGCACGTGTTCGAACGTCTTCAGGACCCCGTAGGCAACGGCTAGGGCGATCCGCAGGGCGTGGCCGATAAGGGCAAGGGCAAGCGCGAGAGTAATAATGATTAGATACGAGGTGTCGGCGATGACTAAGCACGACGGCAAGCGGAACGCTTAGTGGCGATAACTGGCACACTAGCACAGATGACAAAGGAGGGGATGGTCAATGAGGAATCTAGCTTTATACAACCTCCACAGCAGGGAAGGATTGACACAAGATATCAAAGCTAAGGACTACAAGGCGTCCAGAGCTCTCTACTTATACTACAGAGGGGAGCTTTCAAGCTCAGCCCGAATCCGAAACCCTAATATACCTATCCAATCGCATAATGCTCTCGATTCGCATCAGTCAGCCATACAGTCATGGGGTCACCCATCTAGACCGCGTCCGGGCTCAAGCTCATCCGGACTCACATTCCAGCCTCAACCTAGGCGCAAGCTCATCTAGGCTCTTCCGGACCGTTCGAGGCAGGTCACGTGCCGGGGTCACGTGACGGCCGATAACTCCGACCTAATCCCACACCTCCTGATAGTCACGTGATGGCGGGTAAGGGTCACGTGTGCTCACTGCGCGTCCTACTCACACGTGATCTTGCGCGTGCGGTTCCTTCTTCCACTTCTCTAGCAGGCCTTCGAGCACTGCTGTGGCTCCGCGGTCTTCTTGATCTCGCTGTAGATCCTCTTGTGTGTACTTCTGGTAGTTGCGTAGGTCTCGTCCCGGCTGCGCCGTGACACCGTGGGTTCGCTGTGCTGAGTCAACGCCGTGGTGTCGCTGCACCGTGTCGACGCCGTGGTGTCACTGCACCGCGTTGATGCCATGGTGTCGCGGTGCTGCATTGACTCCATGGTCGCAGCACCCCGTCAGTGTCGTGGTCTCGCGGTGTCGTGATGTTGCAGAACCCTCTGATAAAGACCTAGAAAAGAGAAAGAAAAATATATAATTAATTGTGAGTTAACTAGAAGGATAAGAAAAGAGTACTTAGCTTCTTGAGAGTTTCCTGGGCCAAGGCAAAGCAGTCAACGAACGCTGACTGGGAGCGTTGGACGTCAAAGCGACCATGGGGTTGACGCGTCATTGACAACGCAACATCCGGCACGGCAAAATCCACCCCATGATGACAAATCATATCCGGTTGCACAAAAGACTGGTTGCAACCGGTGTTCAACTGGAAAACAGACTGACTAGGACTGGTCCATAGTGGTCCCGGTCTGGTCTTTTGAAAATTCTGAATAAATTAGGACCAGTCTCAGTCCAGTTGCCTTATTAGGAAGGCAAAAGACCGGACCGGACCGGACCTTAAATCACTACCTATTACCCTTGATTTTTGCTTCCAGTTACCCTTATTTAGTGTTGCAGCAGCTTGGAGCTGGCATTTTCTATCTTCTGGAATAAATTTCGAAAAAATATGAAAATATTTGAGCAGCTGGCTTTTGAAGAAAGCCGAGGGGTCCTCTGCCAACTCTAAGCGATCTGAGCAACAATTCAGGAGTTATTTGATGTTAGCTGAAGGGTATTAGCTGACACCCTTCAGCTAACATCAAATAACTCCGGAACGGTTGTTCTGATCGCTTAGACTTGGCAGAGGACCCCTCAGCTTTTAAGGAGATCTACCTCCATAAATATTTTCATATTTTTCTGAATTTTATTTCCAGAGATAGAAAAACACCAGCTCCGAGCTGCTGCAACACTACCCTTATTCCTTCCTGTATCACTTGAAGCACCATCAAACGCACCCATTTCACCCCATTTGATGCCACCACAACGACTTCCTGAACTCAAGATGATTGGCTCAGTTTCCACCCAGCTCAAAGTCACACCAGCCCCAGCCTCACCAGCGATTCCTGTCATTCCACAATTGCAATGGTCCATGATGTCTTGTCAATGTTTGTGTGTCACAACTTGTACGATTTTATTTCTTCATTTTCTCTTTTTGGACTTCATTGTCTCATGACATGGTGTCTCGTGACTTATAGGTCTTGTGACCTTTGACTCAATATCTCGGAGCCATTATGACTCCTATGTGATTGCTCGGTGAGTCACTGCTGTTCCCCTTGACCCTGGTGGAGCGCTATGACTCTTCTTGACTCATTACGACTGTGCAAGCCCTTATGACTCATGCTATGACTCATCTTTATTGTATGATGACTCGATCCTAGGACTCGTTCGTGACTCCTCCCTAGGATCACTAATTACTATAACTTGAAGTACTGTCTGCGTTGGCTGCTAGTAGCCCCAGACTTGACTTCTTGTATCATACGGTACCCGAGCAATCGATACCTGTGAATACTCCATCTCTCACAAACCCCAGCAAGCCCTCCTATCCACTCAAGGACTATCTGAGCATAGTCCACTCGTTCATCAATCACTGAAGTTCCTCCTCGGAACTTCCCTTCAAACACTGAACCAACCCCATGACTCTTAGTGCAGTGTCCCTGTAGAGAACCTATCCCAAGTCGGGAGAACGTCCCTACCGTGACGTAACATTAAGTCAAGTCTTTAGACCTGTAGCTACACTGGCTAAAGGAAGACGACTCACACAATCCAGAAGTGTAGAGAGCTTCAAACCATTTAACATCAATAGGAGGACAGACGACGATCTTCCCAGACACATAAAGGGAGCAGCCCTTTGGGAAGAAATCGAAGACGAAGAAGGTTACTGGGTATACGATATACTCAGTGGCAACTACCTTGCAATCGAATACGAAGATAGTACCGAGCAGTGGTACTTCATCCAGCAAGACAGCCGAATGGGACATTGGGTTGCAACCCAGCCAGTTCCATCCACGTTCAACCTAGGAAGACGCGCAATTAGAAGAATCTCCATCACAGCCGTACCAGCAGAAGACGTTGAGAAGAAGAAAAGGCCAACATACCGTGCCAACCGCCAAAGCAGACAGTGCTCCAGAACAGCCAAAAAGTTCCAGCAAATGGCAACACAAACATCCACATCGATAGCCACACTCACCTTAGCCGGGACGAAATACCAGCAAGGTAGCCTCATTCCTCGGAACGAAGGAAACATAACAGGCAGCGGACTGACTCCATCTGGGCGTATGCCAGGGTGGAGGACCCCCAGGTGGGACCACCAGGCGCAGGTGGGTCCGGGGGAGGTGGATTCCTGAGTGAGGCCCCCCAGGAGGTGGTGGTCTAGGAATTGGGGCAGGTGCTGCCCAGGTGCTGGAGGTGCAAACGGCAAACTTGGAGGAAATCCCCCAACGGATTTCAATGGCACGAGAGCCCTTGCAGATCATTTCATGCAAGAATTCAACCTCTACCGCCTCACTAACATCGACGCAGAACAGATGGTTAGCCCATGAAGAGGGCGGCTCTGCTATTGGGATTCATCAAGGGACGAATGTCAAGGACTGGGTCAACGATGGACCAATTGGATCATCAACGAGATGAATACAGGAAGAGTTCACACAGATGAACATTACTGGACAGAAGTGTCGCATGCCTTCCAACAGGCATTCCAGGATACTGGCCAGAGAACGAGCGGAAGACAAATCCGTCAACTGGAATTTATTCCTAATGAAGTCAACTCCTTCATCGCTCAATTCGAAGGACTGGCAGCCGAAGCAACGTATCCGATCAATGCGCAGTCCACGCTATCATTGTTCGCATCCAAACTTCCTTCCGAATGATGGATCATGTCTACAAGGTGTCCGCCCCATCGATTTCCAAGGATGGGGGATGGAGTACGACAATTCCATCAAGATAACACGCAGTCCAGAACATCAGAGGCATATACGAAGATATGCCCAAGAAACAAACTCCAAGGTGAACCCGTACCAATTGGCCAAGGTACTGGGTGTGAAGATGCCCTCGCCAAATCCCAATGCTATGGATACGCGAGCGGACCGTTCCCGTTCAGGATGGAAGGAACAAAACGAAGGCCAGGACCTCGGTCACCAATCCCATACAGCAAAGAAGACCAGATGAAAGCTGGTGCTGTTTCACGTGCAACAACAAGGGCATTATCCAGAAATTGCCCAGACAAACCAGACATTACGAAGAAGAAACCACAAGCCAAGCACGCACTGCCAAGGCTGATGAAGATGTGAAGAAAATGACACTGAATCATCTATAAGAAAGTGGTTTGCAAATTCCAAAAAGAACCCTGTCCTAACGAAATAATCAGGACAATGTCTACCACCGAAAGGGGGAAATGGTTCACAAGCACTGGAGGAATACAAAAAGACGGTGACGAGGATTTTTGAAGCGCACAAACCCGGCGGCCTGGGCGTGTGATAAAACTTAATGACGTGTTTGTTTGTAAATACAGGAGTCTCCAAATCCCCACTCTGATTCAAACTGCACACACAACGGCCGAAAGACAAGTTCTCGTGGACTCGGGAGCTACCGACAACTTCATCAGCGATCGGCTGATGAAACGAATGCAAATTGGTCGACTCAAACTCCAAAGACCAAGAATAGCATGGAATATTGATGGGACACAAAATAAGTCGGGCACCATCAAATATTACACAGACCTACAGGTACGGGTAGGCGATCGAACCAAGACGATGCGATTCCTCGTAATGAACCTGGGGAAGACGAAATGGTGTTGGGGTACCCCTGGCTGGTGGGTTCGAACCCAAGATCAGTTGGAGAACGTCCACCCTTGATGAAAGCATGCAACCACTTGTCATCAAGACCCTATCACTAAACCAGGATGCACGAGTCACCCAGATACGAACCACTGGGTCAACAGGCGCAAACCAGATGCGCCTGGAGAAGAAATCTTCATTTCTCAAATGGATGAAGAAGAAATCAAGAAACATCAACATCAGCACAGATGGCCATCAAGGCATTGCCAAAGAAGAAAAGACTTGGGACGAGATAGTCCCCAAGCATTACCACAAATGGGAGAAAGTCTTCTAAGAAGAAGCACGAAGATATCCAGAACACCAACCATGGGATATCACGATCGACTTTATTCTGGATGCCCCGAAAATCCTTGATTGCAAAATCTACCCACTATCATGTGGAGAACAAGAAAAGCTGGACGCTTACATCAAGGAAAATCTCGAAAAGGGCTATATCCGACCATCAAAGTCACAATACTCCTCTCCCTTTTTCTTTGTGGGAAAGAAGGATGGAAAGCTCCGACCGGTAGTCGACTACCAGAAACTGAACTCCTTCACGGTCCCAGATGATACCCCCTGCCATTAATCCAAGAGCGTGGACAAATACGAAATGCCAGGCTCTTTACAAAAATGGACATAAGCAGGGTACAACAACATAATTTCGGGATGGAGACGAAAAAGCAGTGTTCAAGAATCTAGGACTGTTGAACCAACAGTCATGCCCTTCGGACTACGAAATGCTCCCGCGGT
>JAKEYF010000631.1:0-23229 GCA_021527775.1 Lactarius sanguifluus | reverse complement strand
GGCAGCATGTCTTGGTAGCAATAGTGGGGCCATCCAATGCCATCAGCAACATGTCCCATTAGACATGGTGGGCCCATCCAATGCCATTGGCAGCATGTCTCAGTAGCAACAGTGGGCCCATACAAGGCTATCTGCAACATGTCTCATTATACATGGTGGGCCCATTCATTACCATTGGCAGCATGTCTTGGTAGCAACAGTGGGCCCATCCAATGCCATCAGCAACATGTCCCATTAGACATGGTGGGCCCATCCAATGCCATCGGGCAGCATGTCTCAGTAGCAACAGTGGGCCCATTCAAGGCTATTGGCAACATGTCTCATTAGACATGGTGGGCCCATCCACTACCATCGGCAGCACATCTTGGTAGCAACAGTGGGCCCATCCAATGCCATTGGCAGCATGTTTTGGTAGCAACAGTGGGCCCATTCAAGGCCATTGGCAACATGTCCCATTAGACATGGTGGGCCCATCCAATACCATTGGCAGCATGTCTTGGTAGCAACAGTGGGCCCATCCAATGCCATTGGCAACATGTCCCATTAGAAATGGTGGGCCCATCCAATACCATCGGCAGCTTGTCTTGGCAGCATCAGTGGGCCCATTCAAGGCTGTTGGCAACATGTCTTAGTAGCAACAGTGGGCCCATTCAACACTATTGGCAACATGTCCCATTAGATATGGTGGGCCCATTCAAGGCCATCGGCAGCATGTCTTCAGAGTGAAGGTGGGCCCATTCAATGCCATTGGCAATACATCTTAGTAGAAATGGTGGGCCCATTCCAGGCCATCAGCAAAATGTCTTGGTAGCCAAGCTGGGCCCATGCAAGTGGTTCAGCAGCTGGCTGTCCTACCAGCTGCACTCACAATATGGGCCCACACCAATTGCTTGGCATTGATTTACACAGATAACCTATTGGCCTATGCAAGATGTTCACCAAATATATTTGTGGGCCCATGCGTATGTATACACTATATACCTATGATGGGCCCACATGGGCTTTACCAATGCTATAGACACTTTTGCACATGGGTTTTACCGAGTCCTACATCAAGGATCTGCAGCATTATGTGAAGGCTAGGCGCATCTCATCCACCAGCCCAGGGAGAAACCGTTCACCTTTCTTGAGGAGAATCTTGCACAAGTGTCCTGCATCCCACATGTCCTCCATGTATTCTTTGCGAGGTCTCTGAAAGGCCTTGAAAATGTGGTCTTCAATGGTGGGCCTGGAGAGTAGTCACCCGACCCACTGTTTCAAATCTTGCACCTCATACTTGCAGAGAGGAACAGTATATGTCTTGGCATTGATAGAGACGGTATTAAATAAGGGTTCACCACAGGTGGTGCCAGCGCAAACCTGATGATGTGTACAGTGTATTGGGACAGAGATAGAGATGTCAACGAGTGACACTTGTTGGAATGTTCCGAAGAGCCACTCGTACTCAACTCGTACTCGCTGATGCGAGTACTCGTGAGCGAGTACTCACCAAATTCTCCAGACTGACACTCGTACTTGCGGCACGAGTACCCGTCCGAGCCACGAGTACTCGTATTCATTCAAGTTAAATGAGTACTCGTATTCATTCAAGTTAAATGAGTACTCGTTTGACACGAGTACTCATGGATCATTACTTCTATGTAATATAGGTACTACCAAAGAATAGCTACAGAACAATACTAGCTATAGAGCCCTACAAATCCCACCCCAGTGTAGCTGTCCCCCACCACCGTCGTATCTGAGTCACTGCCGTCACCTGTCATGTCCATCTCCATGTCGCTGTCGTTCGCGTTGCCGTCGTTTGTATCACCATCGTTCACGTTGCCGTTGTCTGCATCGTGTTGTTTGAGTTTGCCTTGCTGTCGTGTCACCACCACGTCGCCGTTGTTGTCTATCACGTCGTTGTCATCGGTTGAGCTTGTCAATGCCTTGCCATTGTGGTTGAACTATGGTCACCGCATCGCTGCCATTGCTGCTGCGGCCCACTGTGTTGTAGCCATTGTTGGGAGGGCTGCCATCATGTTTGGGACAGGACGTGGGCTGGCGGGGGTTTGTCGTGGTAAGCTAGTCTTGAACGTTGAGCGCGTTGAGCGTGGGAAGCCACCAGACTGAAACAACCTTTTCCACACCCACCCGGTGATTGCCAGTTTCCAATGGCTACATGTGGTCCGGGGGGGACAGATCCAAGCCACGCCTTCCCACTGGCATCAACGACAAACTACGATGACTTCGCCAATTCAGCTTCGAGCTGCACAAGCTCACCCTGCCAACGCAGCTACGACCACGACGCCAGCAACAGCAATGAGGCGACGACGACGACCAAGCGGCGACGCAACCACAACGGCAAATGCCCATCAACTCGGACCATGACAACGGGGCAATGCCCATTGATTCCGACAACGAGGCAATACCCATCAACTTGCAAAGGCGGGGTGACTCAGATGGCTACTAGCACGGTGGTGGAGACCTCATACATGTACAATACAAGTAGTTAGTTATGCTAGACTAGCCGCATGTACTACTTACAGTAGCAACCTGTGTAACAAAACGGGCTGACTTGGACAAACCAATGCTGGCCCATAAACAAGTCATATAAGTCCGTGAGTACACGAGTACTTGTGCTCCAAAAAATGCAAACTCGTACTCGCGCAGACTCGCAGGCACGAGTACTCGTAGGCACGAGTACTCGTCATGTGACGAGTCAAACTTGCGAGTCACTCGTTTGGCCATAACTCGTTGACATCACTAGACAGAGACAACAAGTTGGATGTCTTCTGCCATTTTGCTGTTGGCCTTCTCCAGATCATGAGGCTTGTTTAAAGAAACCGGTGCTTTCCTCTTCCCTGTACCAGTAAGGGAGTATTCATAGAGAAAATAGCACAAAGGGCAGCAAATGTAGCTCTGGGTGACAGGATCAAGGTCATACATTGTCAGGAGCTTTTGTGGGTCCATCGGTAGTTCACGTGCCAATGAACGAAGAGATGCCTGACTGTTCAAAATGCTCCTCATACCAGCAAGTAGGACAGCTGCGCTGTGACAGGGAAGACGGTATAGAAAATACATGACCAAAGTCATCACGTAGACAGCAAGAAGCATTGGATTCTTAGGATGTTGTGTTACAAAATAGCTCTCTGGGCAATCATCAGCAACAGTAATAACAAGCAGGGATATAGACATAACCTGTGTTAACTATGGTGTCCTTGATGCCTCACTTGCTGCATTGACCAGACCATTCGATTCCCTTTAACCTATTTATTCTGATTAGTTCCTGGAGGACACAATCTTCCATGCTTTCCTTCCTATTGGTGACATTGATTGATTCGAGCATATCCAGAATGTTGCAAAGGTGAGCTTTGTGCTCAAGATAAAGTTGATTCTTTTGAGCTGAGGTTAATGCGTACAGGCTGACATTGGGGTGCCTGATTTGCTTGAGGTCTTCATTCAGGTAAGGGCCACTCTTGAGAGGGTCATTGACAAACTGCAAGGAACTGATGTTGGGCATCCACTCAGAACATGCAGAAAGCTCGGCATCTAGAAGGGGGAAAATGTCCATAGGCACAGGACCAGACATCAACTCGAGATGAAAGGAGATATGAGAGGGCAAATACTTTCACTTCACAGAGTGAGAGCATCACGGACAAAGAACAATAGCTAGATTCTGACCATTCTAATATGCATCATCAGATGTCATCATTATTTTGCCCATTCAATTAGACATGTTGAGACTCGAGAACAATGGCATATCACCATTGTTACCTATTTCTAGGTAGGCAAGGTCGGAGCAACTTGGAGGTCAGAATCCATAGTGATACTTTTTTGGGCTAGGCCTCATCTTGGGCCTCACTAGCCTTACGTGACTACATGACCGGGCGCCACTGTAGCCATCATCGTTACCCCCCTCATCAGAAATTCGGAAGCTCATGGCGCAATTTCCATTGCCGGGATATTGAGAACAACAAGAGATAAGAGAAGTATGTGATGTTATAAGACATTACAGGTCAAACACCTGTGCTCACATTACAATGTATGGCACTGCAAGACTAGGACAGTCATCGCAAACTCATATACATTCTTCTCCACTCTCTCCAGTCCTGTGACTATCGTTTGACTGACCTCAAACTAGTTAGCTCTCATGCTAAACCAACCTTTGGCCCCATTGGTGGACACTGCGGTCTAGTGTTGGGGAAGTTTGGTCCCAGACCGATCCAAACTCGGTTTGAACTGAACCCAAACCGTTTAATCAGTTTGGGTTTGGAAAATTCTGAAAATAAACTGAATGGTTTGGTTTGGGGTTTGGGACCCCCAAACCGATGTCAAACTGTTCCAAACTGATTAAGAAAAATTATTAAAAATTATTTTATATTTTGTCCTCAAATGGTTTGGTTTGGTTCAAACTGAGTTCAAACCAAGTTTGAACCAAGTTTGACTGTGTTTGAACCAAAATAAATGGTTTAATTTATATTATTAAAAATATTTCATGTTTTTGGTGTCAAATTAAGTTTAAACCAGGTCTTAACTGGTCTGAACTCAGTTTGAACTCAGTTTGAACCGAACCAAACTGATTAAGCGGCAATTTAAAGCACCTTTTTTTAATCGGTTTGAAACGGTTTGGAACGGTTTGGAGTGGTTTGAAGTGGTTTGGTTCCAGTTTGGGTCTGGTTTGGCAAAAATTAAATGGTTCAGTTTCCGGTTTGGCCAAAACTGGCCCAAACTGAACTGAACTGAACTTCCCCAACACTACTGCAGTCCAATCCAATTGTGTCATGGCCAAGAGATTAGTAGGTTGCATGTGATAATAACAATTGAAACAAGTGTCTGTCAGGAGCACATTAGTTGCTGTGCAGGAAGGTCTGAGATCTCTTTATCTCACATATCCAGTGAGATATGCCCGGCCTCATCCTGTCTCTCCTTGCGACTTCCATTGTGCATAGTGTTCAAAAGTCCAGTTGCATGAACTGCAAAAAAACTGGAACTGGACCGGACTGCAACCGGTTGCAACCAGACCTGCGGTTCCAGTCCTATGAGTTCCCGGGCTGCACTGGTTGCAGTTCACTGGAATCTGAAGTTTGGCTGAACCACTACAGGGCTGGTTGGGACCGGTCCCAACTGGTCTTTACAACTATGACCACCTGACGACACCAGCATCAAAACCACAAGTAACTACCAGTTTACGACAATGATTTTGACACCCGTGCCGACTGCAGCGTCAACACCAACACCAACCCTGGCCCCTGGACTGGCCTCAGCACCAACACCGACCACCGATCATGGACATTCCAACACCGACAACAACACATCAGCCACAATGTTGACACATTGACAACGACCTGCAACAACAACACATTGACCTTGATGTCGATGACTACAAGCTCCACAACGACAACCAAGGTGATGATACTTGACAGCTGCAATGACGACAACAGGCTGTTGAACAGCTGAACCACACCATCAACATATCGACAACCACAATGACAGCCACACCAACAGCATGTCAACACCCTTGACAACAACCAAGATGACAACACATCAATAGCTGCAACAACAACACATTGACAATGGCGACACCAATAGCCCCAATATCAACACATCAACAGGTGGACCACAACAACAACTCAAGAACAACAGATCAACATCCACGACAATGACACATAAACACCTGCAACGTCAACATGTCGACATCCATGACAACTCCAACTCAAGTCAATGACAATCCTGCAATGTGTTCACAATGTGACGAAGAGGACGTGGACTATAGTATATTCCATAGAGTAGTGCTACTAGTTACATGGCTTGTATACCAGTACTTTACAGTAGTTCAATACATATAACTGTGGTTGCAGTCAGTCTTTGGCCAGTTGCAACTGACTCAGGATGAACCAGTTTAGACCATGAGGACCAGTCTTTTGAAAATCTGGCAACTGGGTGGGACTGACTCCTGTCGGCTTGGTCTGGTTTTGGGGTCAGGGGATGAACTGATGGATTGGTTGCAGTCCTGGTCTTTCCAAATTAGGAAAAAAAACTAGTGTTTAAAAGTTCAGTCAGGTTTGGTTTTTTGCTCTTTTTTCAGGTAACTGAACCCGAACCAGTTCACTAATATGAAAATTACATGTGAACCTGACTGAACCTTTGGTCAGGTTACCTGTTGGTTCTGTCAGGGTTCTGTCAGGTTACCGGTCAGAACTGGTTAGAACTGGTTTTTTGGGGGTAACCTGACCTGACTTTCACATTTTTTGAAAATCTCAGCAAACCTGACTGAACCTTTGTGAACTCTTAGTGAACCTGACCTGAAGTCAGGTCAGCTGCAGTCAGGTTCCAGTCAGGTTCCAGTTATTTGCAGTTACCCTGACCTGACCTGCAAACACTAAAAAAAACTGGACCGGACTGGACTTTCAATCACTAGGTGCAACAGGTGAGTTTCTTTTGACGAGTTTTTTCCCTACTTTTAATCTTCAAAACAGATGGTACAAATTCCACATGGGTGAAGGCCCCACACCAGCGCCTTCACCAACATCCCTTCTAGCCGACAATACTCAGGCACGATCCCCACGTACGCCATGAACATGTCGACATCTGGCTCCGCCACTTTTGTGAGCCCAACTTGCATTTCCGCTTCACCTGTCAGCAGTGCCATGACAGGCATATGTTGACCTTACACATACTTGAATAACTGCATGGGGATCTTTTGATACTGAAGCAGCCCAGACCGCAATCATGAAAGAGGTCTGTAGAGTTCAATGCAAATTGATGGCTCATATGTCAACTACAGACATCTAGCAACCACCCATGTGGAACCAAAAGAGCTACAATGGGGGGCAAGTATGTTCTCTCCCTTGGCATTGAACAGTGACAAAGAGTCTACCAATTTTGCTTACCGTGGTTTCTGGCAGTGTCTGTGACATGTGGGCGTGATGCCTCCAGCAACTCCCGGCTATAGTCCCAGTTTGCTGAAGATGTACTTGCCAATGTTGCCATATGTCCACAGTCACCATCACTGTTCAGCACTTCACAAGCCCTTAACTTATCATCACCTGGGCCCTGGATATGACCAACTGGATGTCACCATCATTCTCACCAGGGGTGGCCCCTGGTGAGAATGATGGCAACATCCCTGCACTTCCACAATCTTGTTGTTCGGTCCCTCAGACTCCCTCCTCTCTAGTGTTTTAAGGTCCGGTCCATAGGACCAGAAAAAGACCAGGACTTGACCGGACTGGACTGTATGCAACTGGACCATCGGTTGCAGTTGCACCCTTTCTGGGCTTAGCCCGGTTGCAGTTGCCCTACTTTCAACAGAAACTCTGCAACTGGAAAAGACTGGTTGAAACTGGTCTTTACAGCAACCAACCAAAGAGACTGTTCACACATTCAGACAGTTTTTGTGCATGATATAATATGCAACAGGCTTATGGTACTGGCAGATGTTGGCTTTGCCACTATAATTACGATGACATTGCGTCTTTGTTATAGATACACGTTGCTACAGATCATGGTATGGGTACAGAATTCATGACTGTCAGTTCACTGGTTTCGCCGGACCGGAAGTCATGCCAACACAACCATATCAACACCATATCAACGTGTCAAAACACAACCACCATAGTCGCTTTGACATCGTCGATTGCTTTGCTTTGGCCCAGGGAACTAAGAAGTTAAGTGTCTCTCCTTATCCTTCTAGCTAACTTGTAACTAAATACAGTGTTTTATCTTTTCTTCTCTAGGTTTTAAAAATGTTCTCACCACCACCTCTGCGCAAGAATGGCCACAATTTGGCCATGGCACCACAGCATTGACACAGCGACACCATGGAGTCAATGCAGCGCCACAACACCACGGCATCGACGCACTGCTGCAGCACCATGATGTCAATGCAGTGCTGCAACACCACAATGGTGATGTGCTGCCATGACACCACAGTGTCAATGCTGGCACCGCGACACAACTCCAGTGCGGTGCCGCAACACTGACACAGCATGCAGGCTCGGCCACATTTCGGCCATGGCACCACAGCATCGACACAACACCATGAGACCTGTGGCATCGACACGGCGACACCACAGGGTTGACACAGTGCCACGACATCACGACATCGACATGCCACCATGACACCATGACAGCAACGTGCCGCTGCAACACCACAATGGCAATGCGCTGCCACAACACCATGACGGCAACACGCCACCCTGATGCCATGATGGGAATGTGCCACCGATGCCACAATGGCAACGCACCACCGCGATGCCACAATGGTGACACACCACTGCAATGCCACAATGGCAACATGCCGCCATGATGCCATGATAGTGACGTGCCACCGCAATGCCACAATGGTGACACACCACCACAATGCCACAATGGTGACACACTGCCACAACACTGACATGGCATGCAGGTTCCACCCACAATGAGAATAGTAGCAACTAGAGCATTCCCCAGCATGCTGCACTCACTCACGGCCTTAGAAACTTAAGTGCAACACGTTACCAATCAAGGCGACCATATGTGTAAAGTTTCGCGTTGCGTGGGTGCGTGCACAAATGTTTCTGACCACCTGCAACCTGGGCCCCATGTTCCCCACAGTTTGCCTTCCCGACCTTGCCGCATTTTCGCGCGGCTTTAGCCCTTCGACAACCACGCGTCCACGACCGCCCGGATCCACATCCAACATTTCGCACCCTGCGTATGCCCGCACGACCATTTGCGACCTATTACACCCCTACAATCCTGTGCATCTAGTATACATGTATCTAGTGTATTTATTTCTTAGTGTAATATATGTTTTTCTATTAATTTCACACAATTCTTGGCCCATGATGCAAAATCATATCCGGTTGCACAAAAGACCGGTTGCAAAACCGGTCTTTATCGGCAATAGGACCGATTAGGACTGGTCCATAGTGGTCCCAGTCTGGTCTTCTGAAAATTCTGAATAATTAGGACCAGTCTCAGTCTGGTTGCCTTATTAGGAAGGTAAAAGACCGGACCAGACCAGACCTTAAATCACTACTCCTCTCCATGGAGTTACCATAATCAACCACACCAAGGTACACAAACCACATCACTACCTGCAGGCACGTAAGTCACTATGACATCATCGCCTCCCCTTGGCCCCCACACCCACCATTGCACATGGCCAACTACGACAGTCATGAACACATGTGTACAATGAGCTGGGCTTCTTGCCCCGTGATATGAGTTGTTTTTTTTGTTTTGTACTACTTGTATTGTTTCGGATTGATGTTGCAGAGCCACCTTGTCATCGCCACCTCCATCCATCCTTGCCATATGCAAGTCCACTGCCACCACCACCAATCTGCTGAGCAAAGCCCTGCCCTGACACCAAGCCGTCGTGACATGCAAGACCCATCACCACGCCAACCAAACTGCCCACAAGCCCTGTTGTGGCACCACCCAAAATGGTGTGCAAGACCTTGCCATTGCCAACGTGGCATGCAAGTCCCCACTGCCGATGACAACAACTGGGTGACATCAACACTGCGAAGACAATGGCTGCAGTGACAGCACAAGACCCCCCCACTGCCAACCTGCCATGACGCCACCCTGACACAGTGCAGGCCCACCCTGCCTTGTGCAAGCCACTGTGATGCCCAGGACCCCACCACTGTCAACTTGCAGCAACACTAACCTGACATGGTGCTCAGGACCACACTACCATGCCGCACAAATGTTCTGGCCTGGCCCTGGATAGGGATGTCAACGAGTTAGACTCGTCTATACTCGTTTAGCTTATCTCCTGAACCAGTGATCGTACAAATCTGAAATTTGGCATACAAGCAGGCATATTGTATATCTGCTCGCATTCCAAATTTCAGACCTGTACGATCACTGGTTCAGGAGATACAGCTAAACGAGTATAGATGAGTCTAACTCGTTGACATCCCTAGGCCGCCTGGGCCACAATGACTGTGACAAGGACAAAAGTAACAACAATGACCACAACTGCAAGAGGTGGCAGCAGTGGAGACAGCAGCAGGGGCAGGCAGGGCAGGGCACTATCATTAGTATCATAGCTACTTTACTTGTAATTTATTGAATTTAGTTCAATTTACCAACTTAAGTCGATGATGGTCAACCAGGAAGTCAAGCCATGTCGATTTGAACAACTCACGTGACCTGTTGGGTCACAACTTGGCAAAAGCCATGACCATGCGAGCTGACTAACAGCTGGCTGGGTTGTGGCAACACTACATGGGTTGCCACAGGTTTCCAGGGGTATGGAAAAACCACCAAGGGTATATGGGTTTTTGTATAAAATCAATATAAAATCAATATATTTAGGTGAAAGTCAGTTTGAAAAATGTTAACAATCATTACATTGACTATTTATTCTTATCTGAAGCCATTATGGCCTTGGATAACATCAAAATCCGAGTATAATTGATAAAAATCATGTAAAAACCCAGAAAAACCCAGAAAATCACCAAAAATACCCATAATGCTTATGTAATGCTTATGTAAGAATACCCGTATAACCGTGGCCAGGGGTACGGTGTTTTCAGGGGTACGGAAGTCCATACCCCTACCCTTACCCCTTGTACCCCTACACCTGTACATACAGGGGTATCCCCTTACCCTGTCATGCCCTAGTTCCCACTGAAGATAACCTATCCATCCTGGCTGATGTCATGGACAGCGTTCAACAGCCCCTCCACTCTTTTCACAAGAAGAGTGTCACCCTTGGTTGGAACTTCAATGACAGTGGTCTTATTGAGAGAGACCATGTCATGTTTATTGACTGCCACTTCGTCATTATTGGGCTCGTACCCCTCAATCACTGTATGTCCACCTACCCTTTCCGATTTGGAGTGCTGACTGGCCCCATCCTAGCTTCCATGAACTTGAGACAAGAACAACTGACTTTGCTCATTGTACCACACACTCTTTCCCTTGACTGCCACTTCATCATTGTTGAGCTCGTACCCCTTGATCACCATATGTTCGAGCCCAAATGACAACTAAGTCATGTGTTGATGATCCAATACCAAGACCACTGAAAACAAGACAGAAAATGAGTGAGTTCAAACCC
This sequence comes from Lactarius sanguifluus, assembly GCA_021527775.1. NCBI lineage: Eukaryota > Fungi > Basidiomycota > Agaricomycetes > Russulales > Russulaceae > Lactarius > Lactarius sanguifluus. Next base: position 12,185 of record JAKEYF010000631.1, on the reverse strand, counting down.
AATGCAATGGTGGCCTGACTGTGGAATAAAGACAGAAAATGTGAAGACAGAAATCTGGGGAATCGTCCATCAGCATGGTCTGAGTGTGAGAGAAAAAAGGGTGCCAGTGTGTTACGGTACGCGAAGTGGACTCCCGCTCTCTGGCTGTGACCCCGCTAGTGGGACGTAATTGGTCTCGGACTTAGTAGTAACCGGTAGTGGCACGATATCACATGCTGATGTAGCATGACTCATTCCTAGGATAGCGATAATAGGGTTCGAGCTGTTATTGCTAGTCGTAGTACGGATTCGAGAGGAGCTTTAAAGTGTCCTCGTATGTGTATAAGTAGTGGTAGCCAAAGACCAAGATATGCCATCTTGGTCTTCTTTGAATCACCACTGTCTCCTCTCTTCGTGCGCTCTCTAAGTTCGCTTGTCTCTCCGAGCAAGTCGTCTTCATCGATATATGCCCAGCGACTCGTCTACGTCCTGGTGCCTGACGCGTCACGTGCCTCGTTAAAGCACCGTGTACCCGTGGGAATAGTCACGTGACAAGTGGCTCGATATTCGCTAAGTCGTGAACGCCCTTTCGTCGTCCAAGTCGGACTAACGCTCATGGTGGCGTAACATTAAGACCAAGATCCTTTCATCGTGGCATTCACTACTCGAGATCAGTGGACCAACTTTCAGACCTACTCCCTTGAACGCAGGGGAGATCGCAACGTACCAGTACAATTCCTACAAGCCGCACGTTGGAGGGAGTATCGAGGAGACACCGGATACTTTGTGGACTTTGTGTCGGGGCCAACCCGGTATAGACCAGTTGAGTTCAATTTCGAACACGTCTGTTGGACCGAAGTTACGTGGAACCCGATCGACAATAGGTGGGACATAGTACGCCCAGCAGGAAGACTCTACAATTGCGACATCGACGCGCGCAATCTACCCACAAGAGAACAGTGGGGACATATAGACGGACAACCAGAGGAAGAACCAAGTACTTCAGAACCGAGAACACCTGCTCCTTCCGAAACTAGCGAAGAAGACGAACATACAGACGAAGAAGAAGATTCCGAAGTAGAGGAAGTAACTAGACTAGCTGAGTCCATCCCCGTATCACAGCCAGAAATTATCCGAGTCAACCCACCAGCCGAAATGGCAACCATCACCGAAACCATCACCAACGAAGCAGTAGAAGAAGAAATCCGCAGGACTCAAGAAGAAGCTGAACAGCTCCTACTCCCCATACACCCAGCAACGGGACATCGCATGACGGCAGACGATGCAGCCATATTCCGAGCCATAGGACCAGATCAGCCTGACCCACCAGGCGACAACCCGCCACCAGGTGGAGGAGGACGACTGCCAAGACGCCCGCGCGGAGGATTCCCAGGGGGGTTTGGAGAAGGACCACCCGGAGGAGGAGGACCACCCGGGGGAGGAATACCGGGCGGAGCGATAGCGCCAGGAGCGCCAACACCTCGACTTGAGGGTGAGCCGCCGACTATATTCAAGGGAGATCGGACTGACTACGAGTCTTTTCTCACGCAATGGCACGCATACTGGGGGCTCAATTTCGATGTGCCAAGCATGCGTAACGTATACAAAAGATGTCTCCTGTTCTTGGGATACATCAAAGGAGCATCCGTCGCAAACTGGACGCTCGGTTTCCTTCAATGGCTCAACACCGAAGTACGTCAGGGAAGGGACAGGTACGATGAATACCTCTGGGACACACTGGCGGCGGGATTCGCAGACAGATTCTCGAACACCCTGGAGCAAGAACAAGCCCAGGCAGAATTGGCAAAAGGATTCAGAATGACAGGTGATGATATTGACTCGTACGTCACCAACTTCGAACAGCTGTGCCGGAAAGCTGATTACCGTCTCAACGATCAACAAACCATCGACCGCTTCACGGCTGGACTCCCGAGCAAACTATTCACGAAGGTCTACGAACTCGATGGACCTACCACCTTCACCGAATGGAAGGACGCGGCGCTGAGACGCCAGAAGCAGTACATCCACCTCCGCGCCCAACTGGGAATGTCCGTACCAACAAGGGGACCTCCGAGAGGACCACCACCCCGCTTTAATCCACCCCCACGCTTTGGAGGGTCTCCATGGAACGCGCCGCGCAACCAGGCCATGCGATACGATCCAAACGCGATGGACACGTCCGCGGACAGATCACGCGCACGACTCGTGGAAGTAGGAGACCCCAATCGAGGGAACTACCAACCGCGCCCCCCGTTTCCACCGAGAGGAGGACTGGGACAGAGTGGAAACGCCCCTCGCAGGGACATGAGGGAAGTAGTCTGCTATAACTGCAGTGGACTAGGACACATCTCACGCAACTGCACACGCCCCAGGAAGCAAAGGCCTCAGCAACAATGGCGCCCCGCAAGCAATAGCCGTAGCATGGAGACAGACTACTACAGTCAAGAACCACGTGCCCAGGTGGCCCACACAGCGGCGGAACCACAACAGACGGCCAGTAGCTGGCTCAAAGGGGTTAGAGGAGCAAGTGACGAGGTCAAGGACCTAATTCTCCAAGATTTGTGGGAGAAAGGGGATTTTCAGGACGCCTGAACCCATCGGCCTGGGTGAGGGCAACAAATTGTAACTCTGTAATCATGACTCGCTTTCGGTCTCTTAGAATTCCAGTCTCGATTCGCACCAGTTACTCAATGGCCGACATAAAAGGGCTCGTAGACTCAGGAGCCACCGACAACTTTATAAGACCCACGTTCGCCAAACGAATGGGCCTAGGACTCCAACCACTAGAACGCCCGAAGAAAATATGGAACATAGACAACACGGAGAATAAAGCTGGGTCTATCACTCATTTTGTAGACTTAGACGTACAGACCAACGGAATCCGTAGAATCATTCGGTTCCTCGTCACCGACATAGGAAACGAAGATTTGGTGTTGGGATACCCTTGGCTCGCAACTTACGAACCTACCATTAGCTGGACTCATGCTACCATCCATGAGGACGCACTCCCCATCATTATCCGGTCTATCAACCCCACCGAACCAGTCACAGTTATCGCAGGAGTGGCTACTGACAACGGAATCACCATAGCACGGACATTCACAGACGATGAGAAAGAGGACATAGTCCTGGAATTAGAAAGAGAATGCCAGCTACGTACCACAGCTACCGAATTGGCTATTGCCGCTAAACAGAACACGGTAGCCGCAGTCATCCCAGCGCCATACCAACGATTCGCCAAAATATTCAGCGAAGAGGCGTCTCATCGATTTCCACCATCAAGGCCGTGGGATCACGCTATCGAATTTAAACCGGGTACTCCAGCAACCATCGATTGCAAAGTCTACCCCATGACCCAGGACGAAGATGCTCAGCTCAAAGTATGGCTCGAAGAACAGCTGAAAATGGGGTATATTCGCCCGTCCAAATCACCATATGCATCGTCATTTTTCTTCATCAAAAAGAAAGACGGGAAGCTACGACCCGTACAAGACTACCGGAAGATCAATGCGTGCACTATCCGTAACCAATACCCACTACCGCTCATGTCGGAGCTCATCAACGACCTGGGAAACGGTCACATCTACACCAAGCTGGACGTGCGATGGGGGTACAACAACATACGTGTCAAACCAGGAGACGAACCAAAAGCTGCCTTTAAAACATGGTACAGACTCTTCGAACCCCTAGTGATGTACTTTGGACTCACGAATTCACCGGCAATGTTCCAAACTATGATGAACGAAATATTGGGACCCACCATCGCAAAACACGAGCTCCTGGGCACTATCATATGGGTGTATATGGACGACATAGGCATAGCCACTCACGAAAACGCAGGCCTTCAAGCACACATTGATGCGGTCTGCGACGTACTCCAAGTAGCTATGGATCACGACCTCTACTTCAAACCGGAAAAATGCCTCTTCCACTCACCGCGAATGGATTACCTGGGGGTAATCCTTGAAAAGGGGGTAACTCGCATGGACCCAGTAAAAATTTCAGGCATCAAAGACTGGCCGCGCCCAACGAAGGTCAGAGACGTTCATTCCTTTCTAGGCTTCTGTAATTTTTACCGCCTCTTCATTCGCGGTTTTGCCACGCACGCACGAGCACTTAACAAACTCACACGGAAAGACGCGGAATGGCAATGGGGTACGGAAGAAGAACGAGCCTTTCAGAAACTCAAAATGCTTGTAACCCAAGAACCAGTATTGGCACACCCTTCCCTCACAGACCAATTCGAACTTGAAGTTGACGCATCCGGATTTGCAGTAGGGGCAGTATTGCTGCAGAAAAAGAAAGACGGAAAACGACACCCCATCGGATACTACTCGGCCACCCTCAACGAAGCAGAACGCAATTACGACATATACGATCTGGAACTCCTAGCTATCATCAAAGCCCTCAGACACTGGAGACCCCTACTCGCGGGATCCCCACACAAAATCAAGATCTTTTTGGACCATCTCAACTTAACGCATTGGAGATCCGCACAAAAGATAAGTCGACGCATAGCCCGAGAAGTACTAGAACTGATGGAATACGACTTCGAGATCCATCACATCAAGGGAACTAACAACGGCCAAGCCGACGCCTTGTCTCGACGACCAGACTACGACCGAGGAGAACAGGACAACAATGGAGTTATAGTACTTCCCGACAAGGTCTTCGCGAGGGCATTGGTTACACAAGTACCGGAAGATCACGCACAAGACGAAAGTCAAATAGCCCCATGGGTCGACGCCCATCAGCTCAAGAAATTCGATGGAGTATGGTACAAGCAGGGGGCACGAGTGATCACCGGAACGACGTCACTACTGCGCGACATCATCAGTAACCATCACAACCCTCCCATCTATGGACACCCAGGAATCAAAAGAACGTTCCGGATCATCGAACACCATTATTGGTGGCCGCATATGTTACAAAACATCACCGAATACGTGAAAGGATGCGCAGAGTGCCAGCGGCACAAAGTCAACAACCGACCCACACGGGCACCTCTGGTACCCATCACACCAACCCCCGATGCTAAGCCTTTCGAAGTCGTCGCTCTCGACTTCATCACTAAACTTCCAGTCTCCCAGAATTACGACTCCATACATACTGTCACCGATCATGACTGCACCAAGGCATCGATTTTCATACCGTGCGTCGAAGAAATCACGGCAGAGGAAACCGCAGCCCTGTACGTAACCCACGTGTTCAGACGATTCGGACTACCGGCAAAAATCATTAGTGACCAGGATCTGCGATTCGCATCAAAGTTCACCCACGAATTATGCCGTATCCTGGGAATCTACCAGAATATATCAACGGCGTACCATCCTCGGACAGACGGACAGTCGGAACGAACCAATCAATGGCTGGAACAGTACCTAAGATTCTGGGCCAATGAGCGTCAAGATAACTGGGCGCATTTCCTGCCCATGGCAGAATTCGCGCATAACAGCTGGCCACACGAGGCAACAAGGAAGTCCCCATTCTCGCTTATGATGGGATACGACCCACGCGCTGATTGGATGGATAAGCCATCCCCCATCCCACAGGTGACCACGAGGTTGCAGCAATTCCAGGAAGCACAGAAAGAAGCGCAGTTCCTGATCAAAAAGGCACAATCCTTGTGGGTCAAACACCGAGATACGCCCAAGTACCAAGAAGGGGACCAAGTATGGTTAGAAGGCCGTCACTTACGCACAAATCAACCAACGGCGAAACTCACGGCGCGATGGCATGGACCCTTCAGGATTATTAAGGTACTATCGCCAGTCAGTTACCAATTGAAACTTCCCACGCAGTGGAGCATCCACCCCGTGTTCCATATCGATTTACTCATGCCCTATCGCGAGACACCTATGCATGGGGAAAACTTCACGCGCCCACCTCTGGATCTTGTGGGTGGCGAAGAGGAATATGAAATCGAAAGCATCCTGGACACGCGGCTATTCGGCAGAAGCAGAAAACGGCAATACCTTGTGAAATGGAAGGGCTACCCGGACTTGGACAATCAGTGGGTCAACAAGGATGATCTCTCAGCCGATGAAGCGCTCGCGGACTTCGAGTGGACATCAAACATCAGGACGACGGTTATAAACCAACCCTTTCATGCTGAGTCGACTCCATTCCTTCACTCTGGATTTCTCCCACATCACAACATGTCCTCTGCAGCTGTTTCCCCGTCTCCTCTTGCGCCCCACTCGCTCCCCACCTCGTCGACAACCTCACCTATGAAGAGTTCCGCGAGGCGATGGGCAACCTCGCCGCCGTCACCGACATCGACAACCCCAACGCACCCCCCACCTACTGGATCCTCAGTCAAAATGGACAGCGACTCAACACCGCACCCTACTCCCAGGCCGAAGTTGATCGGCTTCGTGAAGCTCTCCGAGGCAGTGAAGACGCCTCACCTGGACCTCTCCTGGTACGAGTCGAGTATCGGGTCAAGGCGGAGTCCGACTCCGAAGACGGTGGACCAATGGCAGAAGATGAGGACGCTCCGGGGATGGAGGTTCGAGGCCGAAGCGTGGAGGTTAGAGCAGCTGGAGAGGGCAGCAATAAAGAGAACGAAGATCCTCGAAGCGCGTCACCGATTCACTGCGACGATGCACGCGCGGTGTATGACCAGCCGGAGCATCTCACCGAGTGGTACCCAGCTGAGCATCCTTTCATCATCACCGCCACTGACTCTGATAATCCCCGCGAAACACCCTACACATGCAACATGGTCGGACGCCCCCTGTATAGGGGAGACGTACTTATCGAACAGCAACCACTCCACCCCACCGCCGTGCTGACGCGCCGTCTCGGCAGCTCGCACATCGCCCCTGCAGGTTACGTCCACAACCACGGGGACGACTACATCCACTTCCCCATCACCGACGCCCAGGGAGCAACCACGCAGGCCTCCTACATTCAAGTAGTCATGAATGCCGACCCTCTGGTACTCGGCCTCGTGGCTGACAGTGACAAGACCTTTTCCAAACCCCTGTACGCCGAACCACACGTCCGAGAGCGTGGCAAGCCGCTCTACACACCGTCCGAGATGAACGCCTTAAGTGGCGGTCATAGCAATCAGATCCGCACCGATAAGGCTGTCAACGCCTTGAAGGACCGGTCCCTGAAAGCTGAGTTGCACCGCTACCGCTCCTACAGACACGAGGCTGAAAGAATTGAGCAGAGGTTGTTCGTCCTCTCCAAAGCGCTCGGTGCCATGCAAGGGGAGCTGGCACGCAGCAAGTTCCGCCTTGAGATGGCGGACATCCACAACCGGATCGCGTCGGTGCAGGAAGGATGGTCGGGAGGAGTCGGACCCACTAGGTGCCGTGGTCGTCGCAGCTGAAAAGGGGGGTGATGTTACGGTACGCAAAGTGGACTCCCGCTCTCTGGCTGTGACCCCGCTAGTGGGACGTAATTGGTCTCGGACTTAGTAGTAACCAGTAGTGGCACGATATCACATGCTGATGTAGCATGACTCATTCCTAGGATAGCGATAATAGGGTTCGAGCTGTTATTGCTAGTCGTAGTACGGATTCGAGAGGAGCTTTAAAGTGTCCTCGTATGTGTATAAGTAGTGGTAGCCAAAGACCAAGATACGCCATCTTGGTCTTCTTTGAATCACCACTGTCTCCTCTCTTCGTGCGCTCTCTAAGTTCGCTTGTCTCTCCGAGCAAGTCGTCTTCATCGATATATGCCCAGCGACTCGTCTACGTCCTGGTGCCTGACGCATCACATGCCTCGTTAAAGCACCGTGTACCCGTGGGAATAGTCACGTGACAAGTGGCTCGATATTCGCTAAGTCGTGAACGCCCTTTCGTCGTCCAAGTCGGACTAACGCTCGTGGTGGCGTAACACAGTGGTTGATGGGGGTAGAGAGAAGAGAGGGTTGAATGAGGCAAGACTCAAGAGTGAGCCATTGTCAGATGGGTTGGTGAGCATGAGAATGGATAATCCTGCACAGTGGGGTCAGGGACAGTGACATCTACACAGCCCGGTCCTCAAGGTGGTCAGTCTGGTCAGGTTTTCTGCACACCTATAAGTCATACTGGTAGGGTGCATAGTAGATGTCACAAGAAAGTGCTGTAACTTGGTAACCCACAGGTACCTGTGCCATGGGTACAGGTTTGGCATGTACAGGTTTGGCATGGGTTCAGAATTGGCACCCATACCCGCATGACCCATACCTGTGACCTGTCACGGGTATGGCCAAAGTTGCCACTATTCTGCAAAGTGTTACATCCCATAAAAGGAAGGTGCCAAGAAGTCACATTGTTGGATTCCAAAACAAGACTGTTACTCCAATTAGCATTCAAACTCAGATGAGAGAACTTTCCTTTAGTCAGCATACATAAACATGTTTTGTTTTTATTGTTAAGTTAACTTATGTTTAAAACAAGAATTTAATTTTATTGTTATTAGCTAACTACTTTACATGGTTTTTTCTAAGTTGATCTACTGGTGCGGGGTCCTGCTGTTCGTGCGTGGCTCCCCCACCTGGGTTGCGCTCTGCTGCGCCCCGCATTGCCTGCACACCCTTTGTGCGACTCCTCCACTTGCTGCTTGCACTCGGGTTGCATCATCCCTCATTCCGTGTACCCCCTTCACATGTGTGCAGCCCTTCCCCTTGCATGCACCTCTTCTTGGATGCAGCGTGTAACCTGGGAGGGCTGGGGACATGTGGAGGGGGCTGGGCTGGGCAAACTGACCCTCTTGCATCCCCAGGGGTGAGCAGGCGTGGTGGGGTGCATAAACACCAGGCTGGTGTCGCCCACACCAAGGGTGGGTGAACTATCCCTCCTCTTGTCACGATCACGTGACACGTGACAAGTACGGAATAACTACGGGCTGACAGCGCATAGCAAACGGAATGCCAGCGGAGAGGCTTAAGTAATAACTATAGAAAACAGTCCCGAAAATCATAGTCTGTACGAGTATAAGTAGAAGCTTGTATCGTCTCTAGTTGCCTTGTCTTAGCTTTGATAAATCCCAGCCAAGTTCTGCTCAGCCTTGAGTGAAACAGCGCGTCCTGCTCGTCTCTTACATCCTCTAGAGCAAAGTGCCTTTGCTCGTCGTCATCCTTCCCGAACCCTTGACCCAACGGTCCGAACGATCTGGCTGGATCGTAAAACCTCTTGTGTATGTGGGCAGGGCGAGGCAGGGCACATGGGGCTGGGACAGGTGTTGCCTGCACTGAAGGGGACTGGGGTGGGCACGCTGTCCTCTGTGCGCTGGCAGGGAGGGGCTGGGGTGAAATGCCCTCATGCACACCCTTTCTATGTGAATGGGGAAGGGGCCAGGGCAGCGGGCCTGTGTGAACGTGGTGGCCCAGACATGGGGGAAGGGCCCACACACCCCTTATCTGTGTGCAAAGGGGCAGCAGCGGTCAATGCGGGGGACAGAGTGGGTGAGCAACTTATGGCAGTGGACGAGGGAGGTGGGGGTACTGGTGCAGTTCTGGACCCTGTGGTGGAAGCAAGTTGTGGCTGCCACATCAGTGTATGTGGCATGATGCCACGGGCTGACCCTCTCACCCTCACTACCCAGTTCTGTAGAATTGGGTCTCCTCTACTCCACTCTTCCCATCCCCCTTGCCCACCTTTTCACAGACGCAAGAGGACAGGCCAACACTTCCCCCTCCCCTGCATTGCACACCGCCATTTGTGTGCAGAAAGCGGTGCACTATGGTAAGTCACTCACCCACTCTGTCCCCCACATTGACTGCTGCCGCCCCTTCACATGCATAAGGGGCACACGGGCCCTTCCCCCGTGTCTGGGCCACCACGTCCGCGTGGGCCTGTCACCCCCCCAGCCCCTTCCTTCCCAGCATCTGCCCCATTCATGCAGAAAGGGTGTGCATGAGGGCATGTCACCCCGGCCCTTCCCTGCCAGTGCATGGAGAACAGTGTGCCCACCCCAGTCCCCTTCAGCGCAGGTGATGCCTGCCCAGCCCCACACGCCCCACCCTGCCCTGCCTGCATACGCGAGAGGAGGGATGGTGCGCCCACCCCTCCGCACGGGCCATGCCAGCCCAACCCCACGTGCTCTGCCCTGCCCATGTATGCAAGAGGACAGACAGTGCATCCAGCCTGCCCCGCCCATGCATGCAAGGGGAGGGATAGCACGCACAGCCCAGCCCTCCTCAGCACGGGACACCAGCCCAACCCCACGCGCCCTGCCTGCATTCGCAAGAGGAGGGATGGTGCACCCACCCCTCTGTGTGAGCCACACCAGTCCAGCTGCCCACCACCCACGCACGCAAGGGGGAGGGTTGGTGTGTCCACCCCCTCTGCATGGGCTACACCAGCCTGGTGTTTACACACCTTGCCATGCCCGCACACCCCTGGGGATGCAAGAGGGTTGGTGCGCCCAGCCCAGCCCCCTCCATGTGGGGTGTGCTACCCCAGGGTTACACACCACGCCCGAGAAGAGGTGTATGCAAGGGGGAGGAGTCGCACAAAGGGTATGCGGGTGAGGCAGGGTGGAGTGCAACCTGGGTAGGGGAGCCGTGCACAAATGGAAGGATAGGCACATCAGAGCATGGGTGTGAAAGGGAGAGTGTGATGGTGAGGGTGTCATGAATGAGGCAAAGCGAAGCCAGAGTGAGGCTGCACATGTGAATGGCAGGCATCCCGCACCAGTAGATTGACTTAGAAAAATCCATGTAAAGTAGTTAGCTAATAACAATAAAATTAAATTCTTGTTTTAAACATAAGTTAACTTAACAATAAAAACAAAACATGTTTATGTACACTGACTAAAGGAAAGTTCTCTCATCTGAGTTTGAATGCTAATTGGAGTAACAGTCTTGTTTTGGAATCCAACAATGTGACTTTCTTGGCACCTTCCTTTTATGGGATGTAACACTTTGCAGAATAGTGGCAACTTATGGCCAACCCATGGTATTCCCTAATTGTCCCACGCACCATCCACTGCACATGGAATTCCCTCTCTTGATGGTCTTGCAGATATACTGCCTTCCATCCCCCTGTGCGGCGCAATGGAACCCTACCTGTTTCTTCAGCATCAAACAAGGAAGTGTGCGGTCATGTGCAATGCATTACGCTTTTCCCCCTGTTCCCTCTGGGTGTATGCTTCCCGAATCCAAACCTCCTTTTCCATCTCTGCTACATTCTCATGCCATCTGCCAGGTCAATCAGACAACAAAGAAGACAATGACGTGAACATTTGAGAAGGTTCATCTTTCTTCAATTATCTTTCATCTTTGTCTGATTGTGAAGAAGCTTGCATGTCGCCTGATGGAAAGGCGATCACCTTCTGTCAAGCTTGAGGTAACCATGCCTGAGAATCTGGAAGTATGTCCCTGACCAGCACTTCTCCTCTGTGTTGAAGTCACAGCAGTTCAAACTCACCACCATCTTTTTTTTCAGTGCTCAGCACAGGCTGTGATGGTTGTCTGTAACCCCTTAGACCCTGGAGAAAGACAAGATGTAGTGGTGGTAAGGTTTGGTTTGGTTTGGTTCTTAGACCTTTTTTCCTGAACCCTGAACCAGACCATTGGTTTGGTTCAGAGGTCTAGGCTGAACCCTGAACCAAACCATTGGTTCAGGTTCAGGGAGGGGTTGAACCTGAACCAAACCTGAACAAAGGCCATGCTTATGTAATCACAAAAAATGTGCAGAGCCACCCTGTCAGTTACCACAAAAGACTTTGCCTTTGAGGTATAGCTGATGGTGATTGGCCTGGGGAACCCTTGGGTTGACAAGGGCTACCTGTACCCGTACCCAGCAAATCTTCAAGGGTACAAGTTTCTGTGGATACGGGTACAGGTTCCTGCAGGTACAGGTTGGGTGTCTCAGGAGCAGAGATGTCAATGAGTTGTTGACAAATGAGTACACTCGTGAGTTTGACTCGTTGAGTCATCATGTGATGAGTACTCGCAGGCGTGAGTACTCACCAAGCACGAGTATGAGTTTGACTTTTTCTGAGCACAAGTACTCGCTGAGTACTTGCGGTACTCGGCATTACCATTGGTCCCACCTGTGCTTAAGTTGGAGCTACAGTTTTGCATGAAGAAATCTATTTTGTATTGCTTTACAATCTATCTAAGAAATCTGCTACTAGTACAAGAGCCACAAGGCTCGCCTCCCAAGTTGTTGTCAGCACTGTCGTTGCCGTTGCCCATCGTCATGCAGTGGTGTTGTTGTTGTTGTTGTCTGGTCATTGCTGCCCCGTCGTTGTCGATGCGT
>JAKEYF010000630.1:0-23245 GCA_021527775.1 Lactarius sanguifluus | reverse complement strand
GAGTTTTTCCGGACGACCCTCGTACTCGCGCCCGGTAACCCGTCTGAGCCGCGAGTACTCACGAGTGCGAGTACTCGTATTCGTTCGAGTCGCACAGGTACTCGTTTTGAACGAGTACTCAAAGGTACCTTGTTATTTAGGAACTACACTACTAAAGAATAGCTACAACTACTGTACTAGTATACAACGCCCCTGCCCCAGCATAGAGCTGCCCCCCCGTCATCGCATCCAGGTCACTGCCGTCACCTGTCGTGTTATCGCCGCGCCGCTGCCGCCGTCTATCACGTCGTCGTCGTCATTTGAGCTTGGCTTGCCATCCTGTCGTCGCTCGTCGTTGATGTCTATCGCATTGTTGTTGTTTTTGAGCCAGTCTTGCTGTTGTTTTGAACCGTCGTCGGTGTGTCGTCGTCGTTATTGCCACGGCCCGCTGTGTCGTAGTCATCATTGGGATGGCCGTGATAGGCCGTCGTCGTCGTGTTTGGGACAGGACATGCGTTGGCGTGGTTGTGGATGTCGTAGTCTTGAACGTTAAGCGTGGGAAGCCGTGGCCATAGGAAACCTTTTCCACGCCCGCTCGGTGATTGCCAGTTTCATACATGGCTGAATAATCTCTCGTGAATCTCCAACCAATCCAAGCCACTTGGACCGAACGACAAACTACGACTACGACAACACGCCTCAAGTTCACGACGCAGCTTCGAGCTGCATGAACTCCAGCCGTCACCCAGCAGCAGCCACGACTATGACACCAGCAACACTGGCAGCAATGGGGCGAGGCGACGACAGCGACGGAACCACGATGGGCCAGTGTCCATCAACCACGACCACGACTGGGCAATGCCCGTCGACGACGACTCGGACCACGGGTCAATACCCATCGATTACGACAACGAGGAAATGCCCGTCGACTTATGAAGGCGGGGCGATGGTCAACAACAGGGACGACCAAGGGGATGACCACGACGAGTCGATGACGGAGCGACGCGACATGCCAGCCAATGGGCTCAGACAGCGGCACTGACACAGATTGCGAGCGCTGCAGTGTGGATTAAACAAGTAGTTACTTACTCAGTACTGTATTATTTACTTTCTGTGTAATAAACCAAATCTTTGCCACTTGCTTTGCCAACCCGGAAAATGGTCACGTGACCCCGCAAGTACACGAGTACTCGCGCGTTCGAAAGTGGAAACTCGTACTTGCACGTACCCGTGGGAACGAGTACTTGCGAGCACGAGTACTCGTCACAAACGAGTCACACTCGCGAGTACACTCGTTTGATGATAACTCGTTGACATCTCTGGTGGGGATGCACCACCATCTGCCAAAGGTCAAGACGATTATGGCATGGGCGGGGAATCATCCCCAGAAAGTACATGCAGCTTTGGCATGAATGGATTGCCGTCTCCGATAGCTCAGCATGACTTTGGAATGGGTGGGTCTCTGTCCCTGGTAGCTCGGCATGACTCTCGAATGGGTGGGTCTCCGTCCCCAATGGCTCCAGGTGGCCATGGGATGGATTCACCCCTGCCTACTGTGACAAGACAACGCTTCGGGAACCCCTCAGCAGCGCATGGTAAGCGTCATTTTCACTGATTGCAGTTCACCTCTGACTCTGCATATACAGTTTGGGAATGGGGCAAGTATGCCCCACCTTCCAGTGCCTCTGAGGTTTCAGAAGGCCATGGTGTCGCCAACTCAGAGGTTCTTCAGGAGATGGGAGATTGTGGAAGTTTTGGTATGGACAGGCCACCCTCACCAGCAGCTCAAGACGACTTTGGGATGGACTTGGCCCTACCTACCGAGGCTGGAGAGCACGTCAGAATCCCTTCGGCAGCAAACAGTGAGTACCATTTTGACTGATTATAAAACATGTCTGACTCTGCGTATACAGCTGAGGAGGTGGAAACTCGGGACAGTTTTGGTATGGACACACCGCCCTCACCAATGGCTCGAGATGACTTTGGGATGGACTCACCAATCTCACCTAGGGTCCATGCTCAGGGGACAGTCCCCACACCCTCACAACAGGATGGGCTGCCGGATGAGGGCATTGGGGCAGACTTGGCTCTACCTACCGAGGCTGGAGAGCATGTCAGAATCCCTTCGGTAGCGTGCAGTGAGTACCATTTTGACTTATAAAACATGTCTGACTCTGCATATACAGCTGAGGAGGTGGAAACTCAGGACAATTTTGGTATGGATGCACCACCCTTGCCTAGGGATGTCAACGAGTTAGACTCATCTATACTCGTTTAGCTGTATCTCCTGAACCAGTAATTGTACAGGTCTGAAATTTGGCATACAAGCAAACATATTGTATATCTGCTCGCATTCCAAATTTCAGACCTGTACGATCACTGGTTCAGGAGATACAGCTAAACGAGTATAGACGAGTCTAACTCGTTGACATCCCTACCCTCGCCAATGGCTCAAGATGACTTTGGGATGGTCTCACCAGTCTCACCTAGGGTCCATGCTCAGGGGACAGTTCCCACACCCTCGCAACAGGATGGGCTGCTGGATGAGGGCATTGGGGCAGACTTGGCCCTACCTACCAAGGCTAGAGAGCACCACATCAGAACCCCTTCGGCAGCATGCAGTGAGTACCATATTGACTGATGATAGAACATGTCTTACTCTGCATACACAGCCATAAATTGGGGCGGGCATGCCCTGTCTCCCGTCGACTCTGAGATACAGGAAGGTCAGGTTGGAGAAAGCTCAGAGGCGCTTCAGGAGGTACAAGTTCAGCATCCTGCTGAGCTGGTACTGGTACACCACATATTCCCCTACTGATTTTCTGACGCTGACCATCTGTTCTGCTTTGCAACAGCAAGAAGAGTTTAGCGCCAGCACCCGGGCTGCTATATTACGTGCCAAAGGAGCAAGGCTTCGTCGAATCTGTGCCCAGGTATGGTATGTCTATGAGCAGGAGAAGGAAATGAGTGAGGTGATAGACAAAATGATCGAAGAGTTAGACAATGCTGAGGCGCAGAACCTCATGTAGTAGATTCAAAATGTTATATAGTGCAATATTTTAAAGCTTTGGACCGGAAAATATATGAGTGCGCTCGGAAGAGCATTTCAGCCAAGAACGCATCTGGACTCATCTGAGGCAATGGATGGCACCTCTCAGCAGAAGAGGTTGGCCCATTCAAAGTAATTGGCACCGCCTCTCAGTAGCAATACTAGGACCGGTCAAGTAGTGCTTGGCCCATTTGAGATCCTCAGCAGCGTGTCTCAGCAGCAATGCTGGGCCCATTCAAGGAAATCGGTAATATCACCAAAACTCAATGCTGGGCCCAGTTGAGCCCATTGGCAGCACTTGTCTGGAGCAATGCTGGGCCCATTCAAGGCAATCAGTAGTATGGCAGAGTAACAACACTGGGCCCATTTGAGACGATCGACAACATGTATCAGTTGCAACACTGGGCCCATTTGAGCCCATTGTGTCATGACCTACCCAATTTTTCTTCATAACGTACTTCATTCCGTCACTGTCGGGACTTGGTCCACATCCACCTGGACTACCTTACTTCATTCTACGTCATTCCAGTTTATTCCATTTCATCCCCATTCTAGTTCGTTCCACACCCTTCTACTCCGCTCCATCACTGTAACACCACCACAGGGGCGTTAAGTACGATGTGTACTTCATTAAGTCACGGACAGTAACGGGAAGGGCTAGAGTCAGTTACGACTCAGTTCAGGGATGGACAAGTGTCACATAGTCTCCGTAGACACAAGGACAATAGCGGAATGTGGCTCAAGCATAAAGGCGAGCGAAGATGGGGAGTCAAGCGAAAGTGCGACTCAAAGGATCGGATCATGAGAATAGACAGCGGTGTGGTATTACACAAGAAGTCAAGTCTACCGTACAAGCTAGGCAGCGTGAGACTTATATACTAGTACATGATGTTTGTCAAAGACAAACATATGGCGCAATCCTAGGATCTGGGTGTAACGCCACCAGCGGGGCGACGTCCATGGTTCAAAGTACCCGCAGCAGGTCTAGCAGAAGACGCGTTCGGCATTATCGGACAACGGCGATAATGGAGACTGATATCGGTCAAAGGCACACGCTCGAAGAGGCGAGGCGAGAACGGTGATGCACAAGATAAGGGGAAGGCTTAAGACAAGGCAGAGCAGGGTTCCCAAGATACAAAGCTGGTATTGCTAAGTAAATCAAGTCTGAGGACTCGAGTACGAAGACAAGCCTGGTATATATACATGCAGGTACATAAGGTTCGTACTCAGCTAAGTCCGCTCTATCTGGGATCTGGGTCCGTGCGCGGTCATGGAACCTACTAGAAGGTCACATGCATATGGCGCCATCGATCGTCATCGTTCTAGGTCAGTCTAGACTCCGGTCACGTGATCATACCGTCATGAGTCCAGACCATGCCTGAAGATCTCCCTAGCGCTCCGTAAGGTCCCGCTAGCGGCGTCTAGGCCATCAGGAGTCTCCGCCCGGCTAGGCGGTTCCTCCGGCCCACGTCCGGTAGCGTCAGCGGTCGGGATTCGTAACACTGGGTCCTAGAGAGCTAACAAGGGGATTCTACGAATCGGGAACAAGGGAATTCCGCGGACAACGTGTGGATCAGAAGTCGTCAGCGGGTTCTGGAAGTCACGCCATGGGGCATCATAATGGTCATGCGCTAGGCACGAGATAAGGGCCAAGGCATGGATCGAAGCAGATCGTATTGTAAAAGTACAACGGAAGTCAGGCACCAAATGCAAGTCACAAGAAGACAAAGGAAAGAAGAAGGAGTGGGGGAAAATCATAACATTACCCCCCCGTCAGATGTCACGAGTTGCGAGTCACAAGTCACAAGTCATGATTCTCTGAGAACACTAAGAAGGCCGACATGGCCAAGAACACTGAGAAGGCCGAGAACACAATGAGTCGTAAGTCTATCCACATCCAAGACCAAATCATGAGACCATACCGAAACTGAGTCCAAATCCTGATGTCATGCCATGTGACCATGACAACTACGACCACCATGACCACGACTGCGGCGGCCTGCCATGACCCCAGTCCACAATGACATTGACGACAACGGGGCAGCAATGACACTAGTACACAACGGTGGCAGGGTGCAGCGACGCTGTGGCAGGGATACTGCTAGTAGTAGTTAATGTTTCCTGTTGCTAGTACCTAGTAGTATAATATTGCATGTTCAAATAAATGATCTGCTCTGTGTGCTGGAAAGAAAGGTACAAGTACTCGCCCAAAATGAGTACTCATAGAACTCGAATGAGTGTGAGTACACAAGTACTCATACTCATCGCCTGAAATGGGTACTCACATCACAAGTATGAGTCTCGGTCAGGGAAATCCAGCAAGTACTCGCACTCACGAGTACTCATCCCAACGAGTACAAGTCGAGTACGAGTGGCTCTTCGGGAATTTCTGATGAGTACTCATACTCGCGAGTATAACTCATTGACATCTCTAGTCCTGGGAGTCTGGAACATGTGGATGTTTTCAGTAACTGGCAGCCCCACAGCAATTTCAAATGTAGGCATTGTGAGCGAGTTATGGGGTAGGGAGGAGGAGCAGATTGGTGGGTTGTTTGTCCCTCCTCCCTCCCCAATTCCACATTCCACACCACCATGTTGTTTACATGTTATTTTGTTTTTATTTACTTTTGTTTTATATTACTTGTACAAATAGAAAAGTAGTGTAATAAAAGTAAAGTTAACTGAGTTTGAAGTTGAGTTGCAGTAAGGTGGCCCACTTTCACCAACGCGTGTGTAACGCCACTACAGGGGTGTTAAGTATGACGTGTACTTTGTTAAGTCACAAATGGTAATGGGGTGTGAGTGAGTCGGTTAAGACTCAGTTTGAGGGTGTACAAGTATCACTTGGTCTCCATGGACACAAGGATAATAGCAGAGTAAGGCTCAAGTGTACAGGTGAGCGAAGATGGGGAGTCAAGCGAAAGTGCAACTCAAGTGTTCAGATCGTGAAAGAGGACAGCGGTGTAGTTTTACACAAGAAGTCAAGTCTACCATACAAGCTAGGTAGCGTGAGACTTATATACTGGTACATGATGTTTGTCAGAGACAAACATATGGCACGATCCTAGGATCCAGGTCCTAGAGAGCTAACAAGGGGAAAGTACGAAACAAGAACAAGGGGATTCCGTGGGACAACACGTGAATCAGAAAGCATCAGCAGGTTCTGGAAGTCACGCCACAGGGTGTCATAATGGTCATGCGCTAGGCACGAGATAAGGGCCAAGGCACATATCAAAGCAGATCATAGGGTAAAAGTACATCCAAAGCTGAACACAAAATGGGAGTCACAAGAAAGAAGAGAAATAATGGGGAAGAGGGGAAAATCATAACAGCATGGGAAGGATGCGATTCGTCAATCACTCAGAGCAATGCAGATAACTATTCCATAACCCTATTCTTTTGAGATAGCTATTCTATAACCCCAATTATGTATGGTAACCCAATTTCTTGAGAATTTTCCCATCAACTTAACTATGAACCCTGCTCTTGAGTTTTGAACATCCATATGTCTGCTAAAAAAAGCAGGGGCAGTGTTGCTGTGGCTGCAGCTGGTCATTTTTCTATCTTTTGAAATAAAATTGTTACAAATCTGCAAATATTTGGGGAGATCTAAGATAGAAAAGTGACCATCTGCAGCCACAGCAACACTAGCAGGGGCCAAGTGTTTTGCAACTCGCTGTAATCTCACTTCAAGGTGTTTATCCAAACAAATTCAAATTATGCTTATAATTGCCTTAAAAAGGTTATCAACAGGCCAGTTTAGTTATGCGAGTGTGTAATATATATACGGTAGTAAGTCCATCTAGCATAACAAGAAAGGAAAGCCTAGGCTATGATAGATGGGAAGGTAGACAAATACACGAGCGAGTAAGATAGATAAACGACGCGGATAGACTACAACAGGGCGGTGGTAACCCAAAACGCAAAAAAAGGGAAACACACAGAAGGGAAGAGGTGGGGGATCTCATAAATCGCTGCCCACTGCTGCTCTATCCAACACGTCCGCTACTGCATGAACGACATCCACGTCTCGCTTAAGTACGACCCATTCGCCGCAAATCCGAGCTGGGCCAGCTCTGGTGGCGGCGCGCGCATCACTGCATAGTCGCGCCGCATGTCTGCCTGCTGCTCCGTATGCAGCCCGTGCGGCGTGTGCCCAATTCCACACGCATGCGACGATGTACGGAGGTTGTGCGGGTGCGGGTGCGGGTGGGGCGGCGGGGCGTATGCGGTGTACGGTGCGGTCATGTAGTATGGCGGCGGAGGCACGGCTTCGAGTGTGTACTGCGGCTGTTCAGGTGCGTATCCGTACAGGTATTGTTGGTGCTGCTGGCGTTGATGCTGATGCTGGTCGTGCGCTGCGGAAGGCGGGGGCTTGATTGCCGTGACGTAGTGCGGGTCGTAGCCAACGGACTGCTCCTGATGTGCGAGCCACTCACCGATCATCGACTCGCCCGCCACAGTATGCGCGGCGTGCTCGTCGTGTGGTGGCGTCGGCACAGTTTGCGGCGCTGGAGTCGCACTACCTCCCGGATGGAAGACGCGCCTACGGCCAGCAAAGACGACAAAGTCGTCCTCAATCTCTTCCTGCTTGATGCTATCTACGGCCTCGTCAGGTTGCGGGGGCGGGGGCGTGTCGCGCACGGCTTTCAAGGCCCGGTCGGCTTTCTCCCTCATGCGATTCAGGATGACCTTTTCGGAAACGAGCAACGTGGTTGAACTAATGGATCATTTTGGGATGGGAGATACATACGAGAGCTCTCTTGGCGTGACGATTGGTGTTGGAGGCCACCTCGATTAATGAGTATGCCCTTTCGAGTCCGGTGATGGCATCATTAGCTAGGGGTGAGCGAGGACCATGTGTTGCGATAAAGGCGAAAGCGACCTGAAATGTGAAAGAATAGAATTTGTTAAAACGAAAAGCGGACTGAGGGTGTCAATGGAACCATACCGCAGCAGAGAATGTGAACGTCCATACTTTCCAAAAGCGAGAAAGAATGACAGGCTGTATGGGAAACTGCTCCTCGACCGATCGTAAAATATTCTTGGACGCCCGAACAGTCGCCAAAAACGAAGGAGCATACTGACCCCTTAAGGGGTCTTCGGGGTCTTCAATCAGAGCCTGGATGAAGAAGTTGCGATGAAGGTACAAGAGAACTTCATGCATCACTCAGCACCGACAAACATTGTATCATAAAAGGAGCATTGACTTACAGGCGTCTTGAATGTTTGAGAGTAGGAATGCTGTCATAGAGGCAGAAATGGGGACGGATCTGGGGTCAACGCCAGGTCCGCCACGTATCGCCTGAAGTGTCTCGGGTGGGACACGAAACTCCTGAACCTTGAGATCTAGCTCCAGGATGGTCGAGTAGCGAGGAGGTGAGGCGGTGAGTGTGCGAGCGGCAATTTCTGCAAGACCTTCAAATCCAAAGCGAAACATCCTAGCGCCCACTACGCCCCGCGTTAGCCGAGGTAAGGGAGGAAATATTCGGACCAGACATACGTGATGAGACGTCACCAGGGTCAAGATTCGCAGGCACGTCTCCTTCCTGAGGAAATTTGCAATCAATGAATGCACGGTTGAATGAAGGTGGTCGGCCTGTAATGAGAGCCTTGCAGAGGCGGAGGTGAGCGGGGGGGCGATGTTTGTTACGAAAAGAACTGATAGCTTTGACAAGCGCGACGTACGTTCGCCGAATCCGCGAGAAACAAATCCCAGAACACCAGTCTGCGCCTCTGTACAATCCTCGGGTCCGACTCCCATCGGGCAGGGTCACGGTCTGAGTTGTACTGGTGAGCACTTACGTATATGCATGCTGTGTTTCGAACTTACGTAGTCCAATCTATGCGTGCGAATTGAACGAAAGATCCGGACACGTGGTGTTAAAATAACGCACCGTCTGAGCAAGGTAACAAGCAACCGCAACGAGCGACCATGTAGATTCCAAGGTCGACTCTCCGCCGCTCACGTCACCTCCAAGCATCGAATTGTAGACGGCCAAAATATGCAGGGTCTGGATGGTTACCACCGACGGCTTTTCGAGCACCGGTTGCTGGCTGAGCGCCGCCTGAGATAGTTGGTTATAATGCTCGCCTTCAGACTCCGAGGCAGAATTGGGCAAGCTAACGTCCATGACGCTTCCCAGAGCAAAGACGCCGAATAGTAGTGCCAAGTCATGTGGTCCGTTGTGGTCGTCTGCATACGCTGTCCGCTTTCCATAAATCGCAGGTAGCATCTCATTGATAAGCTGTTGTCGGGTTACGCTACGAAAGACCCACGTAGCATTGGCCAAGTAGAATTCAGACATTGCTAAAGCGTGGTCCCAAGGGGGTAGATAGTCCTTAATAGTGTTAATATTTTGCTTGACAGTACCCGGAGGTGTGAAGGGGAACGAATGTGAGAGGCGCTGAAGATGAAGGGGTAATGACGACCTTGAACTGTTGCTTTCAGTCGTCTGGCTGGGGGACCCTACCGAGTCATCATTCTCTAACTAAGCTATTGTTCAGAGAAAGCATTGGACAAAAAAAAATAGGAAGAGGGCAGGATGGGGGAATTGCAGAAAGCGTAACGTACTAGCAGGAGATCGGATCCACTGGTGAACCCAAAGAAGCGAGAGAGGCCATGATCAGAGACGGTCAGCGTGCCAAATGACTTGGTAACTTCGTCCGCCCCTTCCTTTTCGCTTTCTTGAGGCTGTTCATCGGGTTTATCGGTATCCACGAGGGACCCCTCACAAAGGAGGGGGTGCGGCTCCGAAGAACGGCTCCCTTGGAGCACGGCAAGAGCATCCTCCAGCTCACGAATTCGATCACCCATGCGATCGATTCGACTGTGTAAATGTTCGGTAGCGGCGACAACGAACCTTTTTTTCAGAGAAAATTAAGGTAAGTCAGTTACCGGTCAGATTAAGGGTAACATCCTTCAGAGAATGAGCAGAAAGCGACCATACCGAGTTCCTTGCCCTGTAGCAAGACTACCTACATAGTAGGGTAGACAAGGCCAGAATCAGCATGGGTATGGACTAAATTCAATACGGATGACACAGACCATTCGGGCATAATGAGGCACATCCTCTCCTCTGAAAGCTGGCGTCAATACGACCGGGGGACAGGGGGAGAGGACGTAGTTGAGCACAAACCTGACATGACTGGCATGGGATCTGTTTATCGCACTTAATCTTAAGTCTAGGTAGGACAACATGAGAGGTAGTTCGACAGAGAGCACGTAAGACGAGCACCTCCGGCACTCCGCACAAGAAATTTCTCCACGGCTTCTTTTCATCTCAATTTCCCGGGAATACATGCCGTCCTGCCGGAGACCTGCTGCACCATCGCGACGGTCTGACTGGGGTTTGGAAAGATCAATAGGCATGTTTCTGGCGGCGAGAAAGAGTCATTGGTGGGGGAATCAACCCAAGAATCAACCATTTGAAGAGCTTAAACTTGGTTGCTAGCTAAGCACCGTGGGAAAAGAAAACTTACAGATCGCAGACCCCGCGCTAACCGGATCACCATTGCCGTATACTATAGTTCCCGTACCAATGCAAATTCCCTGCTGAATGCATATTTTTACACGACACTTGATCACCACTTCCTGATATCCTTTCCACTCAAAAAATTACTGTATGTATACTAGGGTATGTAATTATAGGATCATACAAAAAAAAATGAGGATCAATGGGAATACATGTCCGTGGTGAGGTCAAAACATCACACTACAAATATTTGCATTGGTATGGGAAACTTGGAGGTCTGCTGCACCTCCATTCAATTCAGAAACAAAAATAAATAAAAATCGTCATTTCATTGGATATATACTGGTCTACAACTATGTAAAATTTGATGTACTTGGGATGTGTTGTTGAGGCTATAGAAAATGTTTATTGTAAAATTTGCATTGGTACGGGAACTACAGTATACTGACAGTAAGCGAGTAAATTATCTCAAGGCCCAAGGCCCAAAAAATGGCCCAAAACACCTCAGAATAATAAGCACAAAACTCTTTGCAGTGGTCACATGATGAAATGCCAAACTACTTGCCAAACTGCAGGACTTGCTACAGGAACCACAGTGTGGCAGTATTTCCCTTAGTACACCAACAATCCAAAGGATTTGACGGTGCTAGGATGCGTCTTCTTTTCCGTATCATAGTAGTATCAAAGTTCAGTCTTGAGTTCAGTACATTCAGTACAGTCGAAATTGTCATAACGCATAATGGGTTAGAGCCATTTTCATACATCAAGGAGCCCATCAAATATGAAAATGGCCTTAACTCATTATGTGTTATGACAATTTTGACTGTAGTTCCCCCGAACCCAACCCCAAGGACCCCCTCGGGTTTGGCCGTTTCCCCGGACCGGACTGACGGTCTCTGCAACTCATTTTTGCCGAACTGCATTCGAACTTGACAAGTTGGACAAAAAATCTACAGTAGCTGCATCCTGAATTTGAGAAAGAGATGACATATCACAGCAAGTTCAAACCTCAACAATTCACATTGACATGGTACACACTCAATTAAGTGGAGGAGAAATTAGTTATGTTGCAAAGAAATCGGGTCACGGTTATGGAATAGTTATCCCTATTGGAGCGTCATCTTAATATCTTGTCTGAGTTCCCCCGTCCTTCCCAAGGCCGACTGCAGCGACGCCGGTATCTACGACGACTACGACCACGCCAGCATCGACGACGACTGCGACCACACCAGTACTAACGAAAAAAACCTTCGACGATGGTTTACTTTGTGCCCCTCAAACCACTACTGAATCTTGCGAAGATGACCGCAAGGCAGAGCAGAACGATACCGCCAAGAATTAAAAAGAAAGGTTAGGGCTAGTCAACGATACACAGGAAGCCAGAGAGATACAGAGTTCGATATAGAGCAAATATACTACGAGACAAGTTGGTGGTGGCGGTGGTGAAGACCCAATACCCAAAGAAGGGAAACACACGAAAAGGGAATGAAGGAGGGAGTAAGGAACATCATAGATCGCTGCCCACCGCTACTGCATGAACGACACCCATGTCTCGCTCATGCGCGACCCATTCGCCGCGAACCCGAGCTGCGCCAACTCCGCCGGAGGCACACGCACCGTTACCGCATAGTCGCGGCGCATGTCTGCTAACTCATCCGCGTGCAGCCCGTGCGATGGCTGCCCCATTCCCGGAGTATGCAACGACGGATGGAGGTTATGCGAGTGCAGCAGCTGGTGCGGCGGGTGCGGCGGCGGGGCGTATGAAGCGTACGGCGCGGTCATGTAGTGTGGCGGCGGCACGGCTTCGAATGTGTCCTGCGGCTGTTCGGGTGCGTATCCGTACTGGCGCTGCTGGTGATGATGCTGGTGTAGCTGGTGCTGGTTATGCGGCGCGGAAGGCGGGGGCTCGATCGCCGTGACGTAGTGCGGGTCGTAGCCAATGGACTGCTCCTGGTGCGCAAGCCACTCACCAATCATGGACTCACCTGCCACACCGTGCGTGGCGTACTCGTCGTGTGGTGGCGTCGGCACAGCTTGCGGCGCTGGGGTCACATTACCGCCCGGAAGGAAGACACGCCCACGGCCGGCATAGACGACAAAGTCGTCCTCAATGTTTTCCTGCCTGACGCAATGTACAGCCCCATCAGGTCGCGGGGGCGGGGGCGTGTCGCACACGGTCGCCAGGGCGCAGTGCGCCTTCTCCCTCATGCGATTCAGGATGGCCTTTTCGGAAACGAACATTGCAGTTCAGAACTAATTGACCGTTCTGGGAAGGGAATACATACAAGAGCTCTCTTGGCGCGGCGATTGGTTTGGGAGGCCACCTCTATTAATGAATATGCCTTGTCGAGTTCGATGATTGCATCATTAGCTAGGGGCGACCGCGGGCCATGTGTTGCGATAAAAGCGAAAACGACCTGAAATGTGAAAGAATTTGTTAAAACGAAAAGCAGACTGAGGGTGTCAATGGAACCATACCGCAGCAGAGAACGTGAACGTCCATATCGCCCAAAAGCGAGAAAGAATGACAGGCTGTATGGGAAACTGCTCCTCGACCGATCGTAAAATATTCTTGGACGCCCGAACAGTCGCCAAAAACGAAGGAGCATACTGACCCCTTAAGGGGTCTTCGGGGTCTTCAATCAGAGCCTGGATGAAGAAGTTGCGATGAAGGTACACGAGAACTTCATGTATCACTCAGCACTGACAGACATTGTATCGTGGAAGGCGCGTTGACTTACAGACGTCCTGAGTGTTTGAGAGTAGGAATGCTGTCATAGAGGCAGGAACGGGGATGGATCTGGGGTCAACGCCAGGTCCGCCACGTATCGCCTGAAGTGTCTCGGGTGGAACACGAAACTCCTGAACCTTGAGATCTAGCTCCAGGATGGTCGAGTAGCGAGGAGGTGTGGCGGTGAGTGTGCGAGCAACAATCTCTGCAGGACCTTCAAATCGAAAGCGAAACCTTGAGCGAAATATACCACCGCCCACTACGCCCCGCGTCAGCCAAGGTAAGGGAGGAAATATTCAGACCCGACATACGCAATGAGCTGTCACCAGGATCAAGATTCGCAGGCCCGTCTTCCTGGGGAAATTCGCAATCAATGAATGCACGGTTGAACGAAGGTGGACGGCCTGTAGCGAGAGCCTAACAGAAGCGGAGGTGAGCGGGGAGGCCATGTTTATTACGAGAAGAACGAAGGCTTCGACGAGCGCGGCGTACATGCCATGAGTCCGCGAGAAACAAGTTCCAGAACACTAATCTGCGCCTCTGTACAATCCTCGGGTCCGACTCCCATCGGGCAGGGTCACGGTCTAGGATTGTGCTAGTGAGCACTTCCGGTATATGCATGCGGGTTTTCGAACTTACGTAGTCCAATCTGCATGCCTGCGAATTGAACGGCAGATTCGGTACAAGTGGTGTTAAAATAACGCACCGTCTGAGCAAGGTAACAAGCAACCGCAACGAGCGACCATGAGGATTCCAAGGTCGATTCTCCGCCCCTCACATCGCCTCCAAGCATCGCACTGTAGATAGCCGAAATATGCAAAGTCTGGATGGTGACCACTGATGGCTTTACGAGCACCGGTTGCTGGCAGAGCGCCGCCAGAGCTAGTTGGTGATAATGCTCGCCTTCAGACTCCGCGGTGGAGTTAGGTAAGCTCGAGTCCATGACGCTTCCCAGGGCAAAGACGCCGAATAAAAGCGCCAACTCATGTGGTCCACTACAGTCGTCTGCATACGCCGTCCGCTTACCGTAAATCGCAGGTAGCATCTCATTGATAAGCTGTTGTCGGGTTACACTACGAAAGAGCCATGTGGCATTGGCCAAGTAGAATTCGGCCATTGTTAAAGCGTGGTCCCAAGGGGGAAGATAGTCCTTAATGGTGTTGAAATTTTGCTTGACGGTACCCGCCGGCGTGAAGGGAAACGAATAAGAGAAGCGTTGAAGATGAAAGGGTAGTGACGACCTTGAACTTTCGCTTTCAGTAGTTTGGCTGGGAGACCCTGCCAAGTCGTCATTCTCTAGCTAAGCTGTTGTTCAGAGAAAACATTGGGCAAAAACAAATCGGAAGGGGGTAGGAGGGAATTGCAAAAAAGAGCGTAACGTACCAGCAGGAGATCAGATCCACCAGTGGATCCAAAGAAGCGAGAGAGGCCATGATCAGAGACGGTCAGCGTGCCAAGCGACTTGGTAACTCCGTCCGCCCCTTCGTCTTCGCTTTCTTGGGACTGCTCGTCGAGTTTATCGGTATCTACGAGGAAGGACCCCTCACAAAGGAGGGGGTGCGGCTCCGAAGAAAGGCTCCCTTGGAGCACGGCAAGAGCATCCTCTAGCTCACGAATTCGATCACCCATGCGATCGATTCGACTGTGTAAATATTCGGTAGCGGCGATAACGAACCTTTTTTCAGAAAAATTACTATAAGTCAGTTACTAGTCAGATCAAGGATAATATGCGACCGAACCGGGTTCCTTGCCCTGTGGAAAGATGACCTTTATACCAGGACAAGGACAGAATCAGCATGGGTATAGACTGGATTCAAAACGGATGGTACACAGACCATTCGGGCATAATGTGGCACATCCTCTCCTCTGAAAGCTGGCATCAATACGACCAGGGGGTTAGGGTGGGAGGACGTAGTTGAGCACATACCTGACATGACTGGCATGGGATCTGTTTATCGCACTTAATCTTAAGTCTAGGTAGGACAACATGAGAGGGTTCGACAGCCTGAGAGAGCACGCAAGAAGAGTGCGAGTAGTGAGGCCGATCACGCACCTCCGGCACTCCGCACAGGAAATTTCTCCGCGGCTCCTTTTCATCTCAATTTCCCGGGAAAACATGCCGTCCTGCCGGAGACCTGGTGCAGCATCACGACGGTCTGACTGGGGTTTGGAGAGATCAACAGGCATGTTTCTGGCGGCGAGAAAGACTCATTGGTGGGGAATCAACCCAGGAATCAACCATTTGCCCAGAATAAATATTATCAAAAACAAAAAACGTCAAGAGCTTAACTTGAATGGGCGGCTAAGCATCGTGGGAAACCTTATACCAACTAGAGTTTCGACGATCACCAAACCATCCCAAGCGAGTCTAGGCGGGCGTTTCTCCCTTTTTGTCTCTTTCAACCCTTCAAATACGAATCTTAACCTTGATCTTAACGCTCGCGAAATACAATGCTCAAACTTCATTGAATCACCCGCGCCCACCGGATCACCATTGTTTGACGCCGTCCATCGTATCAGACAGAGCCTCTGACAGAAAGGGAGTGCCCAAAGCACCTCAGAAATTGTCGCAAAATTCCGTCGAGATTACAAGGGTTATAAACATTATAAAGCTCTTAAAAGTCCTTATTATATGATTATAAGGCAATATTACTGAGAGATTATACAATTGTTTATGACCAACGAAATCAAGGACGAAATTTTGCGACAAAGCACGATAAAACACTTCGCAGCGGCCATGGCAGTTTCTCATGATGAAATGCAATGGACCAAGAATGGACCCCAAACTACTTGGCAAACCTTGTGGCAAACTACGGGAACCACAGTGTGGCAGTATTTCTCTTAGTACACCAACAACCCGAAGGATTTGACGGCGCTAGGATGCCTCTTCTTTCCCCTTTTACCATAGAAAGTTCGGTACGTTGCAGCATCTCCCCCCAAACCCGACCCCACTTTCCGGCTCGGGTTTGGCTGTTTTCCCCGGACCGGACTGACAGTCCTGTCCTTGGTCCCGTCTATCATAGTTTTCCGTCTGCAGTTTGGCAAAAGTTGTATTTTTGCCGAACTGCATTCGAACCCGACAAGTCAGACAAAAATCACACTACAGTAGCTGCATCATGAAAGAGGTGTCATATCACAGCAAGTTCAAACGTCAACAATTCACATCGTGCACGTGGAGGAGAAATTAGTTATGTTGCAGAAACAAATTAGGTCACGGTTATGGAATAGTTATCCCAATTGAAGTGCCATCTTAATAAGTTATCTGAGTTCCCCCGTCCCTCCACAAAAACCTTGGACGATGGTTTACTTTGTGCCCCTTAAATCACTACTGAATTTTGCGAAGATGGCCGCAATGCAGAGCAGAACGAGTGAATGATAATATAGTCAAGTCCACCTAGTATTACCGCCAATTATTAAAAGAAAGGTTAGTCAAAGATACACGGGAAGACAGAGTGGTACAAAGTTCGAGCGAGCGATATAGAGCAAGTATACTACAACAACGAGACAAGTTGGTGTGGCGGTGGTGGTGACCCAAAACCCAAAACCCAAAAAAGGGGCACACGAAAAGGGAAGAGGGAGGGAGTAAGGAACATCATAGATCGCTGCCTACCGCTACTGCATGAACGACACCCATGTCTCGCTCATGCGCGACCCATTCGCCGCGAACCCGAGCTGCGCCAACTCTGCCGGAGGCGCGCGCACCGTTACCGCATAGTCGCGGTGCATGTCTGCCAGTTCGTCCGTGTGTAACTCGTGCGATGGCTGCCCCATTCCCGGATTATGCGACGACGGATCGAGGTTATGCGAGTGCAGCAGCTGGTGCGGCGGGTGCGGCGGCGGGGCGTATGAAGCGTACGGCGCGGTCATGTAGTGTGGCGGTGGCACGGCCTCGAGTGTGTACTGCGGCTGTTCGGGTGCGTATCCGTACTGGCGCTCCTGGTGATGATGCTGGTGTTGCTGGTGCTGGTCATGCGGCGCGGAAGGCGACTCGATCGCCGCGACGTAGTGCGGGTCGTACCCAACGTACTCCTCCTGGCGCGCGAGCCATTCGCCGACGCCGATCAACGACTCGCCTGCGTGCTCGTCGTGCGGTAGCGGATCCTGCGGTGTCGGCGCAGCTTGCTGTGAGGGGGTTGCGTTACCGCCCGGACGGAAGACGCGCCTACGGCCAGCAAAGACGACAAAGTCATCTTCAATCTCTTCTTGTTTGGCACCGTCGGGTGGCGGATGCGAAGACGAGGTGCGCACGGCCGCCAAGGCACGATGCGCCTTCTCCCTCATGCGATCTAGGATGGCCTTTTCGGAAACGAGCAATGCGGTTCAGAACTAATTGACCATTTGGGGACGGGTGATACATACGAGAGCTTTGCCGGCACGACGATTGCTTTTGGAGGCGATCTCAATTAATGAATATGCCTTGTCGAGTTCATTGATAGCATCATTCGCCAGGGGTGAGCGCGGGCTGTGTGTTGCGATGAAGGCGAAAACGACCTAAACCTTCTTTTTTAAAAAACGCGCATGAGGGTGTCAAGGAACCATACCGCGGCAGAGAACGTGAACGTCCATATCGTCCAAAAGCGAGAAACAATGACAGGCTGTATGGGAAGCTGCTCCTCGACCGTTCGTAGAATGTTCTTGGACGCCCGGACAGTCGCCAAAAACGAAGGAGCATACTGACCCCTTATGGGGTTTTCGGGGTCTTCAATCAGAGCCTGGACGAAGAAGTTGCGATGAAGGAACAGGAGGACTTAATGCGTCACTCAGCACCGACCGACTTTGAGTAGGAAAATCGACCTACCAACGTCCTGAATGTTCGAGAGCATGAATGCTATCATAGAGGCAGGAATGGGGACGGATCTGGGGTCAACGCCAGGTCCACCACGTATTGCCTGGAGGGCCTCGGGTGTGACACGAAACTCGTGAACCTTGCGATCTAGCTCCTTGATGGTCGAGTAGCGGGGGGGTGCGGCGGTGAGCGTGCGAGCAACAATCTCTGCCATAGCTTCAAATCCAAAGCGATACATCCATGCGCCCACTAAGTCCCGCGTTAGTCGGTATGGGGGGAAATGTTCGGACCAGACATACTCGAAGAGACGTCACCAGGGTCAAGGCTCGTAGGCTCGTCTCCTTCCTGAGGAAATTTGCAATCGACGAATGCACGGTTGAAGACAGGTGGTCGGCCTGTCGAGAGAGCCTAGCAGAGGTGGAGGTAAGCAGGGAGGCTGCAAGAACAAAAAGCAAGATCAACGTACATGCCATGTATCTGCGAGAAATAAATCCCAGAACACCATTCTACGCCTTTGAACAACCCTTGGGTCCGACTCCCATCGGGCAGGGTCGCGGTCTAAAGTTGTAGTGGGAGGAGTGAGCACTTGCAGGATACATACCGTGTTTCGAACTTACGTAGTCCAATCTGCGTGCGTGCGAATTGAACGACACATTCGGTACACGTAGGGAGTTAAAATAACGCACCGTCTGAGCAAGATGACAAGCAACTGCGACTAGCGACCATGTGGATTCCATGCTTGACTCTCCGCCGCTCACATCGCCTCCAAGCATCGCGTTGTAGACGCTCAAAACATGCAGGGTTTGGATGGTCACCACCGACGGCTTTTCGAGCACCGGTTGTTGGCAGAGCGCCGCCAGAGCTAGTTGGTTATAATGCTCGCCTTCAGACTCCGCGGTGGAGTTAGGTAAGCTCGAGTCCATGACGCTTCCCAGGGCAAAGACGCTGAATAGAAGCGCCAAGTCATGTGGTCCGTTGTGGTCGTCTGCATACGCCGTCCGCTTTCCGTAAATCGCAGGTAGCGTCTCATTGATAAGCTGCGGCCGGGTTACGCTACGGAAGATCCATGTAGCACTGGCCAAGTAGGCATCCGCCATTACTAGAGCGCGCTCCCAGGGAGGAAGATAGTTCTTAATAGTGTCGATATTTTGCTTGACAGTACCCGTCGGCGTGAATGGGAACGAATATGAGAAGCGTTGAAGATGAAGGGGTAGCGACGACCTTGAACTGTCGCTTTCAGTCGTTTGGCTGGGGGACCCTACCGAGTCGTCATTCTCTAACTAAGCCATTGTTCAGCGAAAACTTCGGGCAAAAAATGAAAGGGGGGGGGGATCGTAGAACGCGCGACGTACTAGTAGAAGATCGGAACCACCAGTAAATCCAAAGAAGCGAGAATGGCCACGTTCAGAGACGGTCAGCGTGCCAAGCGACTTGGCTATTTCCTCTGCCCCTTCGTCTTCAATTTCTTGGGGCTGCTCGTCGGGTTTATCGGTATCTACGAGGAGAGCACCCTCACAAAGGAGAGGGTGCGGCTCCGAAGAATGGCTCGTTTGGAGCACGGCAAGAGCATCCTCCAGCTCACGAATTCGATCACCCATGCGGGCGATCCGACGGTGTAAATGTTCGGTAGCGGCAATGACGAAGCTTTTTTTTTTTTAGAAAATAAGTCCGTTAGCAGTCCGATTAATGTACGAGCAGACAGCGGCCATACCGAGTTCCTTGTCCTGTAGCAAGACTGCCTATATACCAGGGTGGACAGGGCGAGAATCAGCATGGTCAAGAGCGAAATTTGATACGGATGAGACACAGACCA
Organism: Lactarius sanguifluus; assembly: GCA_021527775.1. Taxonomy (NCBI): domain Eukaryota; kingdom Fungi; phylum Basidiomycota; class Agaricomycetes; order Russulales; family Russulaceae; genus Lactarius; species Lactarius sanguifluus. The sequence continues at coordinate 3,412 of JAKEYF010000630.1, read as the reverse complement.
TTGGGACATAAAGAGGCACATCCTCTCCTCTAGAATGTGGGCATCAATACGAGGGGGGGATCCTGGGGGGGAGAGAAAGGACATAGTTGGGGACATACCTGACATGACTGGCATGGGATCTGCTTGTCGCACTTAATCTTAAGTCTAGAGACAACATGAGAGGGAAGTTTGACAGCGAGCACGCAAGGAGAGTGGGGGTGGCCGATCACGCACCTCCGACACTCCGCACAGGAGATCTCTCCGCGGTTCCTTTTCATCTCAATTTCCCGAGAATACATGCCGTCTTGCCGGAGACCTACAGCGGCATCGCGGTTTACTTTGCGACGGTCTGAATGGGGTTTGGAAAGATCAACTGGCATGATGCTGGCAGTGGCGAGATAGGTTCATTGGTGGAGGAATGAACTATTTGAAGAGCTTAACTCGAATCGGATGGCTGAGCATCGTGGGAAAATATATACCAACTCGGGTTTTCGATCGTAACCAGCCTGTTACCCGAGACCCGAGGCATCCCTCCCTTTGTTGAATACAGTAATACCCTTTGAATGAAATACTCTGACTCCCACAAAGAACCCAAAGATCTCTGTAAGACACACCACAAACTTCTTCGAATCGCCGTGCTCACCGGATCACTCTTACTCTGCCTGTTGACGCCGTCCACTCCAGACAGAGCGCATCAGCATCTCAAGCTCAAGGCCCAAAGCATCTCAGCAGTACGATAAAACTTCTGCGCAGCAGTCACGGCACCGATACTGTACACGGCCCTATCCTATGATGTCTCAGTCAAGATGATATGATGCACCCCGTGGCAAATGGGTTACAGGAACCACTTCTCTTTGTCCTCAGGTACACGACCAACGACCAACGGCGCTTGCTATCGACTTCTCCTCTTTCCCCTTTTAGCACATCGACCCCTCCGGTTCGGCCACTGCCATCACAGAAATGTCACATTCTATCACGGCCTTCAAACATGTCTGTCAAGAATTCAAATTCCATGACATAACTTTCTTCCAAACTCAGAACTTCTCCTGATTCGCAAATCCTACCAAAATTATCGACGGACATCTCTGCTGAACTTCTTCCATTACTTCCTACCCCGTTGCGCTCTCTCAACAGATATGATAGCTCCGAAGAAACAACAGTGAGCATCAGGAGTCATGCTGCATGATCATGGTAGATGGTAGGGTCTAATATCGGGAAACAATGGGACACGAGACCAGACGACGGATCTCACGCAGATCGATCACGTCAAGCCACGCGGGTGCTGCTCTCTTGCACGTACCTTGGACACCCCGTACCTTTACGGTTTCGAAGCAGCTGAAACTCGAAAAATTGGCTGACGTTTACGGCCCGTGTAAGCGCGAGGACCAACGCTTGGGTTACTGAAGATTAGGATCCACAACAAGCTTGACAGCTCTGTGAAGGCACAGGTGCCTATTGTCGGATAGCAAGAAGCACCGATGGGCACCACGTGTACGGCGCCTATTGACCTGCAGGTGGATCGCGCTTCGCTTACCCAAAGTGCCCAAAAGCACGCGTGGGTCAAACCCAGGTAGAGTTGGGGGGGAAGCTGGGGACCACTTGGGGTATGGGGGAGGGATTCCTCTTTCTGGGTCGCCGATTCCATTTTAAAAACTGGGGTTGGGGCGAATGCGCTCCAGCCCGCTTGCGATCACGTCCGCGGGCCATGGCGATCACAAAGTCTTGCGCATTCTACACATTCCTCGGTGTTATCCACCGCCCCACACCCAACCGCATCTTACCGTACCCGGTAGACCCGTGTTGCCCCCATTCATTCGGTACTCGAGGAGTCCATATGCTTCCTCGCGCCGTGGAGTCAGCACGAGAACCACTAGTGTGAGAATGGTTAGGCTAGCTGCCCGTATAACGTTCTTCATCTCCAGGGAGTCATAAATGAAGATCCACTCACGACGAACAAGGGTACGCGTGTCGCCGGCACCGTATCCCGGCGCATTACGGATGAGGGTGTCATGGCGCCTTTCTCGGCCAGGACAAAAATCTAGAATGCCCGGAAGACACAGAGAAGGGGCGTGTGTGGGACTGCCTTTTGAGTTTCAGGATATTAGGATGCTTATTAGAAGCAGCCTTACTCGTCACAGGCTGCGAATTGCTCACTGTGTAGACGACCCCGTACGAACGATGTTGGGCAGGTCGTCACCTGCCACGTCACCGCGTCACCCACGCAGTATCTCTCACGTTTCGGCGCTGTATGGAGAGCCCCACGCACGGTAGGACGAATGGTCAGGAAGTAGTGTGGTGAGCGGGTCCTGAACCGTCTGTGCGGTACAAACACCGTCCGTCAGTTGGGACGCCGTCTTATCGAGCGTCAATGACAAAACCTGTTTCGGGGCCTGCTTGAAGCTTATTTGGGCGCTTTCCGATGCTGTACATTGTCGTAAAGTAGAAATTTGCAATTGGCTTCGTGTACGCGTACGTGTCAATCGCGTGTTTTCCAGCGAACCGAATCCACAGCACTGGGAGTCGCCACTGCACTTGTCTATAGCCCGACACCGTGAATGCTTTGTAGAACGAAATTCACCCCGAAGGTGCCAGTGATAGGTTGATTATAATCCTACCAGGCCACAATCATCCAAGCATCTTTTGACTTTGGACCATTTTCAGCACAGTACAGTGTACACGTAAATTAGAACAATTTCGAATCAGCCACTGATTTCTCTGGATGAAATTCGTCCCAAAGTGATTTATATTCACTATAAGCACCTTCCTTGAGTTGTCCTCGGTTCGGCGGCCTTTGTTATATATTTTGAATTTTATTATATTACAGTAGCCTCTCGAATTTCTTTTCTATTCTACGGCCGATTTTTTGTACCTGGTCCATGGCGACGCAACTTCGCTGTCGTCCCATGACAATAAGGATCAAGTCACTTCACACAGCAACGCCCACGTGGTTGATCTTCTGCTTCACAGAGCAATAAAATAATAATTTCCATTTTAGGGCGCCAATTACGGCACGGGGCGCCTGCCTTAAGTTACTTCCGAGTCACCGTCGGGACGTGGCCCTACATGTTACGATGTAACAGTGATTCAGCCCACGGAACCAGGAAAGGAAAGAGAAGACCAGATAACAAACAGGACCTTGGGTCATGTATGTATTGGTTTCTCGTTTGGGGATGGGCAGAGAAAAAAAGTTGAAGTGGATTGAAAATGACCTTGAAAATGACCCTGCACTGTGCCCTGCTTTACAAAAAAAAAAGCTTGAACGACATTTTTTTTGGACCCGATCAAACTGGGTGTGTGTCAGGGTATTAAAGTGCCACAGGTTGTGGGCGCTGACATTTTGCGGAGGGGGCAGCTGGCTCCACGTCAAAGACAGACAAGGAAGAATTCAGCTTAGACTAGTGGCGCCACGTGGCGAGTGCGCAGTCCAGGTTAT
>JAKEYF010000063.1:0-301759 GCA_021527775.1 Lactarius sanguifluus | reverse complement strand
TTGGAGGGCAGAGAACAATAGCTGCCTAAAGCAGACAATACTGGTATCTTAACAATAGAGAACAATAAGAGCCATATATGACTCTGACAATAAAGATAAACAAAAGCGGTCCATATGAGTCCGGAGTGTCCAAAAGAGTCCATAAGGGACAGATACCATATTTAGTATGTGGGCTGACACAATCAGATCCCACGAGACATGTGACTTATGCAGTCACGTCTCAACAAAGCCCAGAGACGTCTGTCCTCCAGGTAGTGGATCTGGTGATACTCTTTCTTTCTTGGGTTGAAGACGTAGTATCCTTCAACGTTGTTGATTTCTGCTCAGACAGCTGCTCCTTTGATATGGTCGGAGAGCTCATCGGTTGTAAGCCAAGTGATGTACTCAGGCTGAAACTTGGATCTGGCGCGACTAGATGTCGCCACTGTGAGAGACTTGACTTAATGTAATGCCACCACAGGGGCGTTAAGTACGACGTGTACTTCGGTTAAGTCACGGACGGTAACGGGACGGGAGTAAGTCAGTTACGACTTAGTTCGGTGGTGAACAAGTACCGCTTGGCCTCCATGGACACAAGGGTAATAGTAGAAGCAGGCTCAAGCGCAACAGCGAGCAAACAGGGGAGTCAAGCGAAAGTGCGACTCAAAGGATCGGATCGTGAGAAATGGACAGCGGTGTGGTATTACACAAGAAGTCAAGTCTACCGTACAAGCTAGGTAGCGTGAGACTTATATACTAGTACATGATGTTTGTCAGAGACAAACATATGGCGCGATCCTAGGATCCGGGTCCTAGAGAGCTAACAAGGGGAAAGTACAAAAAGGGAACAAGGGAGTTCCACAGGACGACGTGTGGATCAGAAGTCGTCAGCAGATTCTGGAAGTTGCACCACAGGGCGTTGTAATGGTCATGCGCTAGGCGTGAGATAAGGGCCGAGGCACAGGTCGAAGCGGATCGTATTGTAAAAGCACAACAGAGAGTCGACACGGAATGCGAGTCACAAGACAAAAAGGAAAGAGGGAAAGAAAAGAGGGAAAATCGTAACACTGGTTAACACTAGGTGGACCGTGGTCCACAGACCAGTCCAAACTGGTCCTTAACCAGACTAGCATTGAACTGGTTGTGACTGCCATTGGCCACACTGAGAACTGAGATAATGACTTTGAATACTATATTACATCTAAAGCTACTATACAAACTAGCTCAGTACTATGGAATACCAGCTACTATATGCCAGTCCCAGTCTCCAACGTGCACGGGGTGTGAGGGGTGTGAAGCGTCGCTCAGTGTCGCACAGGCCTCCGCAGAGCGCGAGCTGTCGTATATACGTCCACAGCAATCATGGACGCATCTGTGTCGAAGGAGTTGGGCCGCACGCGAGTGCAGCAAGGTCAGGAGGGTCGGGAACAGGAATGGTAGGGCAGGGAATGAGGGTGGTTGCAAACGGTCATGCACGCTTTGGCATGGCACAAAACTTCGTATGTGTGGCCACCAGGATCGTAAACGTGTCGGGTTGAAGTCTCTTGGGCCACGAATGGATGTGGCATGCTGGGGAACACAATGTGTGAGCTTCAGTGGGCTCAAAACTCCGAAATCTGAAGGGGGAAGTCTATACTATTACTTGACAGTATGAAAAGGTGGTGGTTACATGAGCTATATACCAGAAAGTGAACTAGGGAAAATGTAACAAGGGAAGTTAGGAACAGGGGTGCTGCAACACATAGGGTAGGCATAGAGTCAGTACTGAGGGTTGGATTCGTCTGGTCCCGGCAACCAGCGTGCATGTGAAAAGCCGCCATCATGGACAAACAACAACACATACCACTTCAAGTTGAAGTGACCTCAGCACTCGTGTACTGAACTGATCCCCCAAGCTAAGTTATCTTTTTTCCCTCTTTTAAACCCATAACTAACTACAAATTTCTTTTTCCTTTCTAGGTTTCAAACATGCTGGGCACCACAACACAATGACACCAACATGGTGCATCTGTAAATGTGGGACCTGTCAAAAGCTGTCAAAAGTGGTCAGAGACTGGTCTCCAACCACTTTTGACAGCTTTTGACAGGTCCCACATTTACAGATGTGCCATGCCCCCATGACACCAACGTGGTGCTGCAATCTTACAACACCGATGCAGCACCACAATGCCATGACACTGACACGGTGCTGCCCCCCCACAACACTGACGTGGTGCTGCGATCTTACAACACCAACGCAGCATGGCAATGCCATGACAATGATGCAGCGCTGTGCCCCCTTGACACTGATGCAGTGCCACGCCCCCTCAACACTGACATGTTGCCACGCCCCCTCAACACCAACATGACGCCACAATCTTACGACACCAACGCAGCATGGCAATGCCATGACAACGACATGCTGCCATGCCCCCTCGACACCGACATGGTGCCACGCCCCCTCGACACCGATGCATTGCCGCGCCCCCTCGACACATGGACCATGATCTTATGACACCGACGCAGCACTGCAATGCCTCGACACCAATGCTGCATCTCACCAACGACACTATGGTCTTAGCATACTAGTAGCTTACTATATACTATCAATCATATTTTATAAAAGCTGTTTGAATTGAGCGTATGGACTTGTGAATTGAAGTGCAAAAGACCAGTCCTAAACCAGTCCCAACCAGTTCTGACCCGGTCCCTTGAAATAGAGCAATAATGCTGGACCACGGACCGGCAATGCCCAATGGGGGCTGTAACCGGGACCAAAGGTCCTATTGGACCAGTCACAGTCCGGTCCAGTCCTGGTCCTAGTCTGGTTATTGTGACTGGACCTCAAAGCACTACGACCAGTGCCACTTCTGGACATACGAGAAGGGACTTCACCAAGTACACCGCTGACAGGTTGCATCCCACACATGGACATCCTTGAGCTGCTCCTTTCCCCCCTAGATTTACTACAAAGCATGCCTGTTATTAGAGTACTGAATTAATACTGCGTGGTGTATCAAAAAAAACAACTATGGCTGCCAAAGTGTTCGGGCTGAGACCCACATCATGACTGAAGTTGAGACCGCCAGCTTGAGCCAGCTTCAAGCTAGAGCCATGAATGAGCTGTGAATGAGCCAGCTTTTTGGCCAGCTTAGCTCAGCCCAGCTTAGTAGCCACAGTGCCTAGGCTCAGCTCAGTCCAGCAAGCAATCTGGGCCGGCTTCTCACAGCTCGGCTCCGGCTTGGCCCGGCTATATGAGCTGCCGAAACACTACATGTAGGGAGTCTGGGAACACTACGAGTTGATGACAGTGGGGGGAGTGACGCTGCAGCGGCAGGCTTTGTAGTATGACCTGGATAGACATTTTAACAGTGTATTTATCTAGTAGTACCATGATAATAACCCATGGTATAGGGCAACGGTAGTGCATTGTCCCTATACCGTGGTGTTGAGGCGTACACCGCAGGTCTGACCCACACCTGCAGTATGACCCGTGTCCTTGCCTGCGTCATTCCCTACCAGCACCGGGGCCATGCCAGTTGGAAACAGTTGGAACCGGTTCCAACTGCCCATAACCGGTCACACAACTGACAAAATCAGTTGGTTGCGGTCAGGTTGTCAGTTGGGCAATGGCCATGAAAAGGCCAACTGGTTCTGGTTCTGGTTGTGGCCAAAACGGGTAAAGAACCGGACCCAACCAGACCTGAAAACACTAGTTGAAGGGCTACAACACCGCATCAATGTCGATGGGCCACAGCACCACATCAGTGTTGAAGTGCCAGCGCCACGTGGGTATCAATGAGCCACAATGCTGTGTCACTGTTGTAGTGCCACAGCGCCGCATAGGTGTCAAGAACCACAGTGCCGTGTGGGTGTTGAGGTCCCACAGTGCCACACAGTGAGGTGGAGCCTGAGACAACTATGTGAAACCTAGAATAGACAATGAAGTTACTTATTAGTTAAAAGGATAAAGAAAAATAAATTTACTTAGCTTCTTTGAGGGTTCCCTGAGCAAAAGCAATGTGGTCGACAAGTGCTGAGTGTTGGATGTGTTGACAAGTTGACAACTCGCCCGGTCTGGCAACCTGCGTCCCAGTGAAACCCACCATTACCAAGCATCAATAGTGCTTTGAGGTCCGGTCCGGTCCGGTTTTTTTACCTAATTTGGAAGGACCGGGACCGGGACCAGTTCTCGGATTCAGAGAAACCCTGAAAGACCGGACCATAACCGGGAAGACCAGTTGGCACTAGGTGGACCGCAGTCCACAGACCAGTCCAAACTGGTCCTTAACCGGACTAGTGTTGAACCGGTTGTGTGACCGACGGTCACCGACCACCACTGGCCACAGTGAGATGATAACTTCAAATATATTATATCTACTCTAAAAGCGACTATAAAAACTAGCCTAGTACTATGCAATACCATGCCACTATATTGCCAGTCCTGGTCTCCAATGTGCACAGGGTTTTGGGGGTGTGAAGCGTCGCTCGGTGTCGCGCAGGCCTCCGCGGAGCGCGAGCCGTTGTGTATGGGTCCATAGCGATCGTGGACGCATCGTTGTCGAAGGGATAGGGCCGCGTGCGAATGCGGCAAGGTCGGGAGGGTCGGGAACAGGAAGGGTAGGCCAGGGAATGAGGGTAGTCGCAAATGATCGCGCATGCTTTGGCATGGCGCGAAACTTTGTATGTGTGGCCGCGAGGGTCGGAAGCGTGTCGGGTTGAAGTCGCTTGGGCTGCGAATGAATGTGGCATGCTGGGAAACACAAAGTGTGAGCTTCAGTGAGCTCAAAACTCCGAAATCTGAAGAAGGAAATCTATACTATTACTTGACTGTAGTAAAGGTGGTGATTACACAAGCTATATACCAGAAAGTGTGCTAAGGAAAGGTAGCAAGGGAAGTTAGGAACAGAGATGCCAGAACGCGTAGAGTAAGGCGTAGACTCGGAGGGCTGAGTCAGCGCTTCGACTTCAAGTGGTGTGTGTTGTTGTTTGTCCATGATGGCGGGCACGCAGGTTGCCGGACCGGTCAATGACATCCAACCCTCAGCGCACTCAGCACTCGTGTACTGAACTGAACCCCCAAGCTAAGTTCTCTTTTTTTCCATTTTTTTCAACCCATAACTAACTACAATTCTTTTTTCCTTTCTAGGTTTCAAACATGCTGGGCACCACAACACCAATGCGGTGCCACGCCCCCACAACACCGACGTGGTGCCGTGCCCCCATGACACCGACATGGGGCCGCAATCTTACGACACCGATGCAGCATCGCATCGCAACGCCATGACACTGACACGGTGCTGCGCCCCCACAACACCAATGCAGCGCCACGCCCCCACGACACCGACGTGGGGCCACGATCTTACAACGACGATGCAGCGCTGCCATGCTACGACAACGACACAGTGCCGCACCCCCACAACTCTGATGTGGGGCTGCGATCTTACAACACCGACGCAGCACTGCAGTGCCTGACAACGACTCAGCGCCGTGTCCCACGAAACCGACGCGGTGCCGCGCCCCCACGACAACGACGCAGCGCTGTGCCTCCACAGCACTGACGTGGTGCCACGCCCCCACGACAACGACGTGGTGCCGTGCCCCCACGACGCCGACGTAGTGTTGTGCCCCCACGACACTGACGCGGTTCCACGCCCCCACGACAACCGACACATCGTCCCACCAACGATGCTAGCCTATGGACTTAGCATACAAGTAGTAGCTTGTTGTAACACTGTATAATTGGATATGTTTTATAAAAGTCAAGTGCATGGCCTTGTGACTTGAGGTGCAAAAGACCGGTCCTAGACTGGTCTCAACTGGTTCTGGCCCGGTCCCTTGAAATTGGGCAATGATGCAGGACCATGGACCGGCAATTCCCAATGGGGGCTGTAACCGGGACCAATGGTCCTATTGGACCAGTCACAGTCCGGTCCAGTCCTGGTCCTAGTCTGGTCATTGTGACTGGACCTCAAAGCACTAAGCATCAACATGGCCAAAATTGGGCATCAAACATCCATATGGTGGTTGCATCCTAAATATAATTCAATAATATTATCGAGTTTTTTTGGAGGCCAAAATGAACTGAAGTCCAGTCTTTGACTGGTTCAGACCAGTCTTTTCCAGTCCTAAGACTGATCAAAAAGGAGACAGACTGCAGACTGATAACTTCTGAAAATTGGAAAACTGTGACTGAAGTCCAGTCATCATCAGTCAAAGTCCAGTCCAGTTTCCAGTCTTTTTTCAGTCTATAGGACTGGACCTCAAAGCACTAGACAAAAACCACACCTCTTCCCCATCACCACAGACCCGAATGCAGAACCGTTTGAAGTTGTAGCTATGGACTTCATCACTAAACTACCCCCGTCCAATGGGTACAACTCCATCCTTACCATCACAGACCACAACTGCTCGAAAGCAGCGATATTCATACCCTGTAACGAAATGATCACTGCAGAAGGAGTAGCTCGGCTATATCTTCACTATGTCTACCCCCACTACGGCATCCCCCGAAAACTGATCACAGATTGAGACCCGCGCTTCACATCCGCATTCATGAAGGACCTGTGTAAGACACTGGGGATCCACCAGAATATATCCTCCGCTTATCACCCTCAGATGGATGGACAATCGGAATGCACCAATCAATGGCTGGAACAGTACCTCCATCATTGGAGCAATGTTCAGCAAGACAACTGGGCAGAGGCTCTTCCAGTGGCACAATTCGCGCACAACTCGTGGCCAAATGCCACAACCAAACACTCTCCATTCTCACTGATCATGGGATGGGAGCCACATACCACGTGGACATCAAAACCCACATCCACTCTGTCCATTGATCAGAGGCTAGAAGAGATGGGAGATAGACGCCAACACGCGCAAGACTGTATCAAGCATGCACAAGAACTGATGGCAAAGAGGGGGAAGACGTGTTTTATACCCTATCTGGAAGGCGTGCAAGTATGGTTGGAGGGAACGAACCTCCAAACCTTCTACCCCACCACCAAGCTCGCCCCAAAATGCCATGGACCATTCCAAATCAAAAAGGTACTATCAGCAGTCTCGTATGAACTAGACCTTCCAAAGACATGGAAGATCCACCCCATGTTCCATGCCAACCTTCTCACACCATATAAGGAGATGGAACTCCATGGGGCTAACTTCACATGACCACCACCCGACCTGATCAAAGAAGAAGAAGAGTTTGAAGTGGAGCATGTGCTTCAATCGCGCCTTCATGGCTGAGGGCGCAAACTTCAATTCCTGATCCAGTGGAAGGGATTTCCCATGAGTGACAGCTCATGGGAGCCACTGGACAACATACGACATGCACCTGACCTCATTGCTGAATTCTATTGGCTAAATCCTACCACCGAAGGGGCTGGACAAAAGATATAAAAACTCGCCCTCCATGTCATTTCATTCCCCTGTGCATGATCATACTCAATGAACTCATGGCTCACACACCCATCACCTCCACCATCCCTGACCAACCCCCATCAATGATTATCCTCGAAAACCTCACCATCCCCTCTCAAGAGGATGGCATTCCTGTGCTCCCTGAACAATATACACCATACTCACACCAACTGTCTACCCCCCCTATGCCCATACTAGCCCTAGCTCTGGCCGCAGGAGCAGCTGACAAAGAGGAAGCTGCAACTGACCCTGCAGAGTCAAAGGAACCTGTAATCCCTCCCCCAGAGGGAGATAAAGGCATCGCACTGCAGCTTGTACCTCAGGTGACACTTCCCCCATTCCCTCCTGGGCTGGACCACGTATTCACCCCACTCCCCATTCCTCGTCTAGTAGCCCCAGACCCACACCATGTCCTCCTCAACGATGTGGACGAGGAGTCAGGTGAACCCAGCCTTCCCTTCTTCCCCAACAGCCCTATTGTCTCCAGACTTCTTCCTGCTCCAGATAGGAGAAGAGGGGAGAAAGGAGACAGCACGGTATATTTACTACCACAAAGAGTACCAAGCGGTCATTGGCACAATGGGGAAAGACAAGCCGTGCTACACCTGCTCAGTCTATATCAAAGACCCATTCTCTGAGGACATGCCCCAACACATCTAGTGTTTTAAAGTCTGGTCTGGTCCAGTCTTTTGGCCACCACATCGGGCAACCGGGACCAGGACCGGTTGCTACTATTTCCCATTTGGGGGGCAACCGGACCAAGACCGCGGTCCATCTAGGACTGGTCTATATTGGGCCCCAGAATTCATTAGGACTGGTCTTCAACTGGTTGCAACTGCAGCCTAACAGGGTATTTTCAATTAGATACAAGTAGCACTAATTACATTGTGCACTAATGTCTAATCTATCTATTGTCTGTGAGGGGCCTGCTGCCACTGCCATTGTCGTGCTCATCGTCGTCATCGCCATTGTCTCCATCCGTTGTCGTTGTCCCTGTTGTCATACGGTTCACTGCTGTCGTCATACAGGTCACCGCTGCTGTCATACGGGTTGCCACTGTCATTGTATGGGTCACCGCTGTTGTTGTACGGGTTGCCACTGTCGCACTTGTCGCCGCCGCCGTTGTTGCACTGTCACCATTGTGCTAATCACTGTTGTCGTACTTGTCGCCACCGTCGCACTTATTGCCCCCACCGTTGTGCTGTTGCCATTGCGCTTGTCGCTGTCAGCATCGTCATACTTGTCAGCTTGTCACGACAGGGTCTTCATCATCATTGTCGTCCTGGTCATGGTTGGCAGCGCATGTGGCCCAGGTTCCACTGTCACAGCAAGCGCTGTTGTCGATGGTCACTTGCATAGTCATTAGTATCCATCGTGGTCAGCAGTGTAGATGACTCAGCTGTGTAGTTATTGTCATGGTTGCAGTTTGTAGCCACAGTCAGTCACAATGTACAGAGCCAAGTCTGTGTGAGTCCAAAGGCGGAGAGGGATTCTGCTGGGGTTAGAGGGTAGGGGAAGGGGAGAAGGGAAGGGAAGGGACCAGAATGAGAGCGAGAGCAAGAACGGCAATGAGTGCTATGTATTAGGGAACCCAAGAAGGGGTGAACGCAGGTGGAGACTCGTGGACGATAGGGACACGGAACGAAGAGGTGGTAAGGTACGACGAGACAAGGCCGACGACACTGTGCGTACTATACTGCACATACTATGCAATGATAGATTAGCTAGGTGCAGAGAAAAGAATGAAACCATACCATTGCCCAAGACAAAGGATGGCATGCCCAAGGTGTTTGATGGGCGAAGAAATGGTGAAGTGGATTGGTGATAACAGAGGGAGATGGTGAGCAATGAAGATGGGGTGTTGACGAACAAAGATGGCACGAGGCATGGAGACGTGCAGCCTTGTCTACGAGTGGCCTGCAAGCCATTTGCATAGGGATTGGTACTGGCAGTCCATGGCGATGAGAGGCGAGTGTGAATGAAGGCAAAGGAATTACGAGCAAGGGTTGTGTGTGTACATGTGTGTGAGGTGGATGGAGAGGGAAGGAAGATAGTACAGTATACAGACTCCATACTTCCCGTTCCCCATCTGGCCTGGGCCGACGCTCACTCTCACTGGTGCCAGCCAATTTATGATCAGCTGTTGTACGCCTTCCACACCCCTGAGGTGCCGCACCTCCACGCAGCTTTAGCTACTCAGGAGAGACGCATCTACAAATTGAACAAACAACTATGTAAAGTTTCACATTGTGCAGAGGCCCAGTGCAGTAGGTTGTAACTTGTAACAGTCAACAAATCATTCTAGTCCATTTACAGCCTGAGTAGATAGTTTACACTGACAACTTTACAATACTATCTGAAGTTTCCAAACCCCCCCAGGTATGCTGGTGACTCTCGTGTATACTCTATATACTGACCGATTCGATTTTATCATATGGATACAGGGCCATGGCTGGCCCTGTAATATCCCTTGTCACAGGTTCGTGGGAAGTTGCTGCACACGACTGTTGACACCCACATTCAACGCTCATCGACTGCGTTGCTTGGGCCCAGGGAATAGCTAAGTGTTCTTTCCTGACCCTTGCCCTTCAAATCAACATGTAACTAAATAGTATTTTTTAACATTATTTTCTAGGTTTAGTGTTTAAAAGTTCAGTCAGGTTCGGTTTTTGCTCTTTTTTCAGGTAACTGAACCCTGACCAGTTCACAAATATGAAAATTACATGCGAACCTGACTGAACCTTTGGTCAGGTTCAGGTCAGGGTTCAGTCAGGTTACCGGTCAGAACCAGTTAGAACCAGGTTTTTTGGGGGTAACCTGACCTGACTTTTGCAAATCTCAGCGAACCTCTGTGAACCTGACTGAACCTTTGTGAACTCTTAGCGAACCTGACCTGAAGTCAGGTCAGCTGCAGTCAGGTTCCAGTCAGGTTCCAGTTATTTGCAGTTACCCTGACCTGACCTTGCAACACTATCTAGGTTTTAAACATGCACCACCACAATTCGGTCATGACAGCCAAGTTGCCACGACATGTCAGTGATACCGCGACACCACGGGATCGATGCAACGCCACGACACCACAACTCTGACATGGTGCTGCGACACCACAGTGTCGACCCAATGCTGCGACACCACAGCGTCGACATGATGCCACAACACCACGGCATTGACCCGATGCCGCAACACCGCAGTGTCGACCCAATGCCGCTACACCACAGTGTCGACCCAATGCCACTACACCATGGTGTCGACCCGATGCCACTACACCGCAGCGTCGACCCAATGCCGCTACACCGCAGCGTCGACCCAATGCCGCTACACCACGGCGTCGACCCAATGCCGCTACACCGCAGCGTCAACCCAATGCCACTACACTGCAGCATCAACCCAATGCCGCTACACCACGACACCATGACACCAACACGGTGCTGCAACATGGCGACACCATGGCATCGACGCAGTGCTGTGAAACCACAGCGTCGCGGTACCATGGCATCAACGCAGCGCTGCAAGGCCACAACTCTGATGTGAGCCCACGGCATTGATGCAGCACTGCGAGCCATGGTGTCAACGCAGCACCATGAGCCACGGTGTCAACGCAGCTCTGTGAGACTGTGACTGCGACGCAGCGCCACGGCCCCATGGCATCGATGCGCCGTGCCACGTCACCATGACATCAGCACGGCGCCGGCATCACGACGCCACAACACTGACATGGCAGTTTACAAGTAGTAGTAGTAGTAGTAGTAGTAGTAGTAGTAGTAACTAATATATCATGCCTGCAAATTGGATCTGAGTGACTGTCTGAAAATCTTGGTGCAGTTGCTCTGAGGACCGGTTTCAACCAGTCTTTTGTCGGTTGCAGAGTGTGTAGTGAAAGTGTTCAACCACAACTGGGCTGGGTCCAAAAAAGGTGCAACCGCAACCAATGGTCCAGTTGCAAATCAGTCCAGTCCGCTTGGGTCCCCAGTCTTTTTCTGGTCCTATGGACTGGACCTTAAAACACTACTCAAGTGTTATGCGACTGAGCACAACCATGAGCTTGGTGGTGGCAATATGATCTATATGTGCCTGTCGGACAGTGCACAGCAACAAATGAGATCATTGCTGATACAGAAAGTAGACACTCAGGAGATCATGCATCAAACATAATCTCCGATCAGCAGCTACACTAACAAATCAAATTATAGGTTCAGATTGTCCACTCCACAGCACCTGATGG
Organism: Lactarius sanguifluus; assembly: GCA_021527775.1. Lineage (NCBI taxonomy): Eukaryota > Fungi > Basidiomycota > Agaricomycetes > Russulales > Russulaceae > Lactarius > Lactarius sanguifluus. Next base: position 290,160 of record JAKEYF010000063.1, on the reverse strand, counting down.
TAGTTGTCATGGCGCAGCCGGGATGAGACCCACGCAACAGCCAGCAGTACGCACAAGATGACCTGCGATGGGATAGAGAAGTCCACGGAGCCACAGCAGTGCTCGAACGCCTGCTAGAAAGCTGGGAGCAAGCACCACGTGCAGAAGATCACGTGCGAGTGGGATGTGCGGTGAGCACACGTGACCCTTACCTGCCATCATGTGACTATCAGAAGGCGTGGGATTAGGTCCGATGTATTGGCCATCACGTGACCCCGGCACGTGACCTGCCTCGAACGTCCAGAAGAGCCTAGATGAGCTTGCGCCTAGGCTAAGGCTGGAATGTGAGTCCAGATGAGCTTGAGCCCTGACACGGTCTAGATGGTGACCCCATGACTGTATGGCTGACTGATGTGAATTGAGAGCGAGTTGTGCTATTGGATAGGTGTATTAGGATTCGGTATTCGAGTGGAGCTTGAAAGCCCCTCACTGTAGTATAAGTAGAGGGCTGAGGACGCGCTATAGTCCTTAGCTTTGATATCTTGTGTCAATCCTTCCCTGCTAGGAGGTTGTATAAAGCTAGATTCCTCATTGACCATCCCTTCCTTTGACATCTGTGCTAGTGTGCCTAGTGATTTCAGGTCCGGTCGGGTCCAGTTTTTACCCCTTTTGGCCACAACCAAAACTGTGACCGGTTGGCCTTTTTACTGACACTGCCAACTGACAACCAGTGTTACGATTTCCCTTCTTCGCTTCCTCCATTCTCATCTCGTGACCCATATTCCGTGTCGACTTTCCCTTGTACTTTTACAATACGACCCGCTTCGAGTCGGACCCTGGCTCTTATCTCGCGCCTAGCGCATGACCGTTACGACGCCCCGTGGCGCGACTTCCAGAACCCACTGACGACTTCTGATCCACGTGTCGTCCCACAGGATTCCCTTGTTCTCTTTTCATACGTTCCCTTTGTTCGCTCTCTAGGACCCGGATCCTAGGATCGCGCCATATGTTTGTCCCTGACAAACATCGTGTACTAGTATATAAGTCCCACGCTACCTAGCTTGTACAGTAGACTTGACTTCTTGTGTAATACCACACCGCTGTCCATTCTCACGAACCGATCCCTTGAGTCGCACTTTCGCTTGACTCCCCGTCTTCGCTCGCCGCTGCGCTTGAGCTTGCCCTTGCTATTACCCTTGTGTCCACGGAGGCCAAGTGGTACTTGTTCACCATCGAACTAAGTCGTAACTGACTTACTCCTGTCCCGTTACCGTCCGTGACTTAACCGAAGTACACGTCGTACTTAACGCCCCTGTGGTGGCGTTACATTAAGTCAAGTCTCTCACAGTGGCGACATCTAGTCGTGCCAGATCCACGTTCCACCCAGAATACATCACTCGGTTCACAACCGACGAGCTCTCCGATCGTATCAAAGGAGCAGCTGTCTGGGCAGAGATCAACGGTGTTGAAGGATATTATATCTTCAACCCAGCAAAGAAAGAGTATCACCAGATCCATTACCTAGAGGACAAACGTCTCTGGGCCTACATCGATTACTCGCCGAACGAACGAAGCTGGTACACTATCAAACCAGTACCGCTTGAATTGAACGTTGGACCACTAAAGAGTCACAACCCAAGAGGGATTGACATTGACTCCGACCCCGATAATTCACCTAGTGTCTCGGTGCCAACAACCACGATTACCCCCTCTCTGTTCATAAATCCCCCAGAACTACCCGGTTCTCAACCTACACCCCAGCCCATGTCACAGACTCATGCCTCGGCCAGTACAACCCTTACCAGCGGAGGACCAGCTCCTTCTGGTAGTGGAGGCGCTCCTAGCGGCGGCCCGTCAGGTGGAGCAGCGGCTCCTGGAGGCGGAAGCGCAGCTCCTGGAGGAGGTCTCTCGGGTGGCGGCGCTAGTGGAGGAAGTGCGCCAGGCGGTGGAGGAGGCGGCGCAGGTGGCGGAGGAGGCGGGGGCGGTGGAGCAGGTGGCGCTCCTATTCCCCCTGCCGGAGCCGCACCAGCCGCGATCCCGCCCGCACCCGGAGGACATGGACGCTTAGGAGGGAACCCACCCCCCGAGTTCAACGGAGACCGAGAGAAAAGCAAGCAATTCATGCTTGCGTTCAACTTATACCGAGAAATGAACCCCACCGTCGACCAGCTAGCTATCCCCTACCCCCGCGCAATGACCTTTCTTTCCTACATCCGCGGACCCCTTGTCGACGACTGGGTCACAGAGCAGTTCGCTTGGCTCGAGGACCAGCGAAACACAGGAGTCTTGATGACCGAGATGAACCTGTGGAACACCGTCCGTGATCGGTTTATGCAGTCGTACACCGATACGGCGGAACGAACAAAGGCCCGGAAGAGTTTGCAAGCTCTAACCATGAAGGGCGAAGATATCGACACTTATGTGGCTACGTTCTCCAACCTAGTCCACAAAGCCGGGTATAATCCCGACGAAGCTACCACGCTGGATATGTTCCAGGACGGACTCCCAGACCAGTTAGTAGTAAACGCCACACGCTTCCAACATCCAATCACATGGGATGATTGGAAGGCGGCCGCTCGTCTACAGCAGGCTGAATATCTGGTTTTAAAGGACCGCCTGGGAAAGAACAGATCCCAACGCGGAAAGAAGAGCGGACACAGCCGAGAGCAGTGGGTCCAGGCTCTTAAACAGAACCGAAACCCGAACGCCATGGATGTTGGACGCGCCCGAGCCTCCGTGGCGCTTACCGACGGAGACCGAGCCCAGCTTCAGAAGGAGGGACGATGTTTTAGATGTCGTGCTCAGGGGCACGTGTCGCGTAACTGCCCACAAAAGGGAACGCGCGCGGCTACTACCTCCTCCTTCGGATCCCCCTCCTTTACCTCGACTCCAGACATACCAACTCCCACCATCACTACTGTTGCCGTATCTTCTAATTGCGTACTTTCAAATGAAGAACAGGCGGATGCGCAGATCGCTGCGATGAAAGCGCAGACTCAGGAGGTCAGGGACCTCATGGTGGACAAACTATTCGGGAAGGAGGGTTTTCCCGACGCTTGAACCCGGCGGCCTGGGCTAGAGCGTTAAATCTAAACGTGTACACTAGCAGATATCGATCCATGCGAATCCCAGTTTTGTTCAAATCTGCACACACGACGGCCGAACGACAAGTCCTAGTGGACTCAGGAGCAACCGACAATTTCATTTGTTCGACACTGCTCAAACGACTACAGATAGCCACCCGAAATGTCTCGCATCCCATCTGCATTTGGAACGTAGATGGGACGAACAACCAGGACGGAGAGATCACGCAGTACACCGATCTCACCGTAAGAACGGGGAAGGAGACCAAGACGCTTCGTTTCCTAATCACGAACTTAGGAAGAGACGAAGTGATCCTCGGGTACCCCTGGTTCACGGCCTTCGAGCCAAAAATACGATGGGGAGAAGCGACGTTGAACGAGGAGTTTCAACCGGTCGTCATTTCCAGCCTTCATCTGTCAGACGAAGCCACGCCTATGGAAGCATCCATAAGGGCGTTGGAGACGTATGAACTTGACGAGGAGGCGTGGGAACAGCTCATGGATGATGAGCGGGACCCGTGCATTACATTCCTACGAAAAACAACGACCGCCTCAGAGTTAGCCCAACGCGAGGCGGCAAAACGACCCGAACGCACATTTGAAGAAATGGTGCCCGCGGAGTACCGACGGCACCGTAAAGTGTTCAGTGAGGAAGCATCCCACCGATTCCCTCCCTCACGAGTGTGGGACCATGCCATTGACCTCCTACCGGATGCTCCGTCAACATTAGACTGTAAAGTGTATCCGTTGGCGCAGAACGAAGAGGGAGCGCTCACCACGTTCCTTACGGAGCAGCTTGACAAAGGGTATATCAGACCCTCCAAATCCGCTTATGCATCGCTGTTCTTCTTTATCAAGAAGAAAGACGGGAAGCTGAGACCCGTCCAAGATTACAGGCGGTTGAACGAGATCACCGTCTGAAACCACTACCCCCTTCCCCTTATCCCCGAACTCATTGATCGCATACGAGGAGCCCGATTATTCTCCAAGCTCGACATCAGATGGGGCTACAGCAATGTGCGGATCAAACCAGGAGACGAGCACAAGGCAGCATTTAAAACGAACCGGGGATTATTCGAACCCCTAGTCATGTACTTCGGCCTTACCAACTCCCCGTCGACCTTCCAAGCGATGGTGGATTACATCTTCCGAGACCTTATCCTGCTTGGGCTTGTGATCGTCTACATGGATGACATCCTAATCGCCACCGCCCTCAACCACGCCCAACACCGAAATGTGCTGCATGAGGTACTGCGCCTCTGCGAAGAGCACGACCTATATGTGAAACCAGAGAAGTGCGAGTTCGAGGTGTTAGAAATCGAATACCTCGGACTAATCATAGGGCATGGGAACGTCCGGATGGATCCCGTTAAGGTACGGGGAGTCCTGGAATGGCCAACCCCAAGAAGCCTCAGGGAAGTACGCGCCTTCCTCGGCTTCTGTAACTTCTATAGGCGGTTTATTCGAGGATTCTCCACCCTTGCCCGCCCGCTACACGACCTCACAAAAAAGGATACCTCCTGGTGTTGGGACCAGGACCAGCAGGATGCGTTCAATAACATCAGGCGAAGCATCGGCCGAGAACCCACGCTCCTCTTCCCCGACCTCACGAAACCATTTGAACTCGAAGTAGACGTGTCCAACGTAGCCCTTGGGGCGGTACTTAATCAATTGGGACCTGACCAACGGATGCACCCGGTTGCGTTCCACTCCGAGTCGCTAACGGAAGCGGAACGCAACTACGACATCTACGACAGGGAGCTACTAGCGGTAGTCAAGGCGCTACGAGCCTGGCGTACCTACCTGGTCGGCTCCCCTCACAAAATTATCATCCACACCGACCACGCCAATCTACAGTATTGGAAAGACCCCCGAAAGATCAGCCGAAGAGTGGCACGCGAGTTTTTGGAATTATCAGAGTACAACTTCGCACTGAAGCATGTACCCAGGTATAAAAAACGGTTCGCGCGGACGCCCTCTCGCGACGAGCTGACTACGAACCCAACGAGGAGGACAACAACGATGTAATCGTCCTCCCCGCTGACCGATTCATACGCGCGACCCAGATGTCAATGCACGACATGGACATCTGGACGCAGATTGCTCAAAATATGGACGAGAAAGCCGTCCTCACGTGGGTCGAACCCCACAACCTGAAAAAGCACCAAGGTCTCTGGTGGAAAGGAGACGCCCTCGTTGTCGTGGGCGACAACGATCTTAAACGGGGGGTAATCACCTTTTTCCACGACACGCCGAGCATGGGCCATCCAGGAATCGCAAATACGCTAGAGTTGGTGCGACGCGACTACTGGTGGCCGAACATGCGAAAGGACGTGGAAGACTATGTCAAAGGGTGTGCGACAGTGCCAAGCCAACAAAATTAACCCCCACCGACAAAAGCCACACCTCTTCCCCATCACCACAGACCCCGACGCCGAACCATTTGAAGTCGTAACAATGGACTTCATCACAAAGTTGCCCCCGTCGAATGGATACGACTCCATTCTCACCATCACCGACCACGATTGTTCAAAAGCGGCCATCTTCATCCCGTGTAATGAGACGATTACCGCGGAAGGAGTGGCGCGACTCTATCTCCACCACGTTTACCCGCACTATGGCATTCCCCGGAAGATGATCACGGATCGAGACCCACGCTTCACGTCCGCCTTCATGAAGGACTTGTGTAAGACGCTGGGGATCCGCCAAAACATCTCCTCCGCATACCATCCACAGACAGGATGGGCAGTCAGAGCGGACCAATCAGTGGTTGGAACAGTATCTTCGCCACTGGAGTAACGTGCAACAGGACAACTGGGCGGAGGCACTCCCAGTAGCGCAATTCGCGCACAACTCGTGGCCAAACGCCACAACCAAGCATTCCCCATTCTCGTTGATCATGGGGTGGGAACCACGTACCATGTGGACGTCGAAACCCACATCAACTCCGTCCGTCGATCAACGACTGGAAGAGATGGGGGATAGACGCCAGCATGCGCAAGACTGCATCAAGCACGCACAAGAGCTTATGGCAAAGAGGGGGAAGACGCGCTTCATACCTTACCTGGAAGGCGCTCAAGTATGGTTGGAGGGGACAAACCTCCGGACCTTTTACCCCACCGCAAAGCTCGCACCAAAGCGCCACGGACCGTTCCGAATCAAGAAAGTCTTATTGGCGGTCTCATACGAACTAGATCTTCCAAAGACATGGAAGATACATCCTGTGTTCCATGCGAACCTCCTTACGCCATATAAGGAGACGGAACTCCACGGAGCTAACTTCACATGACCTCCACCTGACCTTATCGAAGGAGAAGAAGAGTTCGAGGTGGAGCGCGTGCTACAATCTCGCCTTCATGGCCGAGGGCGTAAACTTCAGTTCCTGATCCAGTGGAAGGGATTTCCCATGAGTGACAGCTCGTGGGAACCACTTGACAACGTCCGCCACGCACCTGACTTAATCGCCGAATTCTATCGGCAGAATCCTACCGCCGAAGGGGCTGGACGAAAGATATAAAAGACGCACCTCCTTCACCCACTCTCGTCACTTATGATCATTCCCGGAAACCTCATGTCTGATACACCTGTCGTCACCACTGTGCCCGTCCGCCCCCCGTCTCAGATTATTCTTGAGAACTTGACTGTACCGTCTCAAGAGGCTGGTATCCCGGTTATGGGATACGACGCCTATACTCCCTACTCGCGCATCGTAACTCCGGACCCACTGCCGGAGTTCACACTCGACCCTGACAATTCCCTACCCACTGTTGCTGAACCGGCTGAATCGCCGGAATCCCACGAGCCAACGTCTCCACCCCCACTTGTCTCCCCACCCGCGTTGAGCTCGCTCCACCAACCCAGCCTCCCACTACCCCCATTCCCGCCTGGTATCGACCATATGTTTACCCCTCGTCCTACGGTAGAGCTCGCAGTCCCTGATCGCCACTACGCCCTCCTTGACGATGAAGAGGAGGACAAGTCAGGGGAGCCGGGCATCCCTTATTTCCTTAACGACCCCACTTCCCCACGTTTCCACCCACTTATGATTGGAGAGCCGGGGAAGAAGGAGGTAGCACGGTATATTTATTACCGAAAGGACTACCAGGAGGTCGTAGGCACCATGGGCAAGGGGGAGCCTTGCTACGTCACATCTGTCTACTTGCGCACCGTCCAGGCTAACCAACTCCCACAACACGTCACCGACCAGCAGGTGGACCTATTCCACCCTCACGACCCTCGCCGCATCGTAATCGATGAGGTGATCTCTTCCCTCCACTACCCCGCACTCCATCAGGAAAACCCTACCCTGTAAATCCCGTCAAAGTTAGCACTAAGCCCATTAACCGCCCTAAAATGGGACTAAGCGCAGGTGGTGATAAATTTCTATTCAGTGAACTAAAAATTTCCGCTAATTACACTAAAATTTTGGCACATGTGTCTATCAAGGAAATGAAGGAATAGATTGACATAGAAGTTATTGCGAGCACTGTTGAGCCTTGTCAATGCCGGGGCACAACGGGACCAAAAACCGGAACAATTGGACACTACGTAGCCCTAGTAATAGCTCAAATTTCTAGTGACTAGTTACCCCACTGTGTCCTCTGGTTATTGCAGTCGTCTTCGTCGTCTTGCCGTCGTCACTGTTGTTGCTTCCCTGTTGGGGTTATTGTCATTGAGGTTGTCGTCGTCCGAGTCGGGGCTGCAGCACTGGGGTTGTCGTCGTCAGCGTTGCAGTCTTCGGGGTTGCTACCGTTGGCGCTGTTGCAGTCGTTGGGGTTGCCCCGTTGTTGTTGCATTTGTCGCTTCGCCGTTGTCGTCAGGGTTGTCGTCATCGTCGTCATTGGGGTCGTTGTTGTTGGGGTCGCCTCGCCGTCGTCGTAGTCGCTTCGAGGTTGCGGTCGTCAAGGTCGCGTCGTTGTTGTCACCGATGTCGTCGCATTGTCTTCATCGCCGTCGTGGTCGTGGAAGCAGCTGTCTTCGTCGCTTCGCCGTGGCCTCTTCTCGTTTTTGCTATTGTCGCCTCGCCGTCGTCGGTGTCGCGGTCGTTGTCGTCACCACCATCGCGATTCGCACGGGCTTCATCTTGCATTGGTGGTGTAATGGTGGTGGTTGGGATCAGGGTCATATGCCGCGGCATCGTGTGGCAGTGAATTGGTCGGGGTTGGGGTCATACGCGGCGTCGTGGAGGTGAGCCGCAGACTCTGCCGAAGACCACGGTAAGTAAATTGACGGACTCTTCGCCACCGTTCGATGCCAAGGGAGAGATCGCAGAGCTGCCTCACCCTTGTAGCTCCATCGGTTCCACATAGGTGAATTACTGTCTGCGACCAGCCCATGGGTCATACCCACATCTACTTGCACTGAAAGCATGCTTTGCATCAGTAGTCTGTAGTCAACGATGACACCCTTCAGCGTGTCCATATCGAGTGCGACATCAAAGCCAACTCACCAACATGACGTTTGCTGCGATACCGTGACAGTCATCCCTCTCTTACAGCAGCGGCCTCCATGAGAATCTCTAGTCTCCTCGAAAGATGTCTGCATTAGGGCCCCGTGTTCGCATGGTTAACACTGTCGAGTGATGGCCATTAGCAAACTGGGTGAATCATTTCACAAATTGAGGTCGTGTGCTGTACACAGTGGAGGAGTACCCCGGCAGCGGCACCGTCAAGACCGCACGTAGAGTGCCTCTGAGTGACAGCATCGGAGTCGTCACTGTCGGAATTGCGCATGACTGAGTCATCCTCGCGGTCATTAAAGTAGTGAGCCTGTGATTGTCCGCATCATTGCACGCCCCACGACAGCAAGAAGATGGCGAGCACGACGGCGCCAAAGAAGGAACTTGACGTAGCTAGTCGGCTTCAGCCCTGCATGCAGGTGTAGTATGTGCTGATGCAAATACTGGGTGACTTAACGAAAAAACGAGTCACGTTCATTTGTTTGTTGATTGCTCCGATCGTGGGAATATTTTCCATGGGAAGCTTTTTTTCCCGTCCCCCGCGTGTTGCCATCCACGTCACATCAGTTCCTCCGAGTCTCTGTCCCAGCCCAGTTGTTCATGCATGTTTATGTTCCATTGTCGCCTCTGCTCCATCTACTTGTCATTCAAGGCAGCAAACTCAGCACCCTAGCGGCCTCATCAAACACCCATTCATACTGACCCAAGGCAACCAAGGACGCCGCCGCCACTGACGTGCAAGCCCAGGGGGAAAATAAGTTTTTATTTAATGTAGCTACAATGTACTGACCGTGATTGCACGCACTTATACATAGTTGCTACACCCCTGACTGGAGCTGTCTGCCCACAGCACACCCTTCGATGTACCGCCCACCCCAGTCATTGTCATGTTGTCAAAACTGGTTGTAAGTCCGCAATTTCTTGAACACACTCGCCCCTTGCACGCTCCACTAATTGCAGCTATTAGTCTTTTATGAACCAGTGTGTGCGTGCCGCACATATTTGGAGGACTCGACCGGCGTCGCCACCCACAATGCCCAACTCCCCAAAAAAAAAAAAAAACAAAAAAGTGAGTATGGTTGTCATCTGGTTCAGCTTATGACGTGCTGACAGTGCACGCCAGCATAGCACAACACCTACCATTGATGTTGTCACCACCAAAGTCATTGCCCCAGGTGGACCTCATTTCACGTCACTGCCACCGCCACTGGGGGCTGAAGTGAGCTCTACACACCCACGAAATGATGCAGCCACAGCAGGGCGTAGTGCAAGTAATGACGGCGGTAACGTAGCTGTGATGACAGCAAGGCGACCATGGTGACCACCACACCGGAACAACAGTGAATGCATCCACGACAGCAGTGAGGACAACCATGGCGGCACAGCGATGACCCAAGATTACAGTATACCTCATTTAGCGTTGTTTAGTCATTTCTTAGCTACTTGTTTAGCCTACTTTAGCCATAATTTTTGGCCAAATGATCACCAATTTTAATGTCAAATTTAAAGTGTCTGCTGATTAGCTCAAACTTAGCTACAATTTAGCATTAATTGACGGGGGGGATAGTTAAAACGGCAAATGGGCGCTTATGTGCTAATTAACACTAATTAGCGCTAATTAGCAGGGTAGGGTTTTCCCGATGTCCACGCAGACGTCTCCCGCCTGCGCACCTGTCTCGAAGCGCGAGATGCGCTCAAGGTGCGCCGGGATGACCTTCGCAGGCTGGAGGCCAAGGCGACGAAGGACCAATTCCACCTTGACATGAACATGTCAAGTGTACGGAAGAGGTTGCAGTACGCCCGAATCATCCCCCTCATCAGCGACCGATACGTGGAGCTGATGACGAAACCCACTCGCCCCCGCCATTCATCTGAGCTCCGCGCCGACAGCGCGGACGAGATGCCCCTACCACCACGTACAGGAGGACCTAGCGAGATGCCGTGCCTTCAAGGGGAAGGCAGCACGCGTCGTTGCAGGTGTTACGAGTGCCGGTCTAAGGACCACCTCGTCAGAGATTGCCCCGAGCGCGGGCGGCGGGACGCATGCCAGTGGTGCGGCAGTCTCGCCCATCGCGTGGATGTCTGCCTCATAAGGCGACTATCCCCGATGTCCGCTCGGTACGAGAATCCCACGCCGCGCACCTGCTGGTGTGGGAAGTGTCTCGATTGGAAGGCGACCCACGATGAGATCGACTGCCCCCAGTATGAGGGATGCCGTAAGTGTGGCCATAGGGGGCGTCACATGTTCTTACGCACTCACACCTGTCCCCGTTCCCCCTCTCCTGACCCTGCTACCGTTATCCCCGAAGAAGACTGTTACTATACCAGTGACTAGTCGAAGTCGTGGCGACTTCGAGTCTGACGGGGGGGTAATGTTATGATTTCCCTTCTTCGCTTCCTCCATTCTCATCTCGTGACCCATATTCCGTGTCGACTTTCCCTTGTACTTTTACGATACGACCCGCTTCGAGTCGGACCCTGGCTCTTATCTTGCGCCTAGTGCATGACCGTTACGACGCCCCATGGCGCGACTTCCAGAACCCGCTGACGACTTCTGATCCACGTGTCGTCCCGCGGGATTCCCTTGTTCTCTTTTCATACGTTCCCTTTGTTCGCTCTCTAGGACCCGGATCCTAGGATCGCGCCATATGTTTGTCCCTGACAAACATCGTGTACTAGTATATAAGTCCCACGCTACCTAGCTTGTACGGTAGACTTGACTTCTTGTGTAATACCACACCGCTGTCCATTCTCACGAACCGATCCCTTGAGTTGCACTTTCGCTTGACTCCCCGTCTTCGCTCGCCGCTGCGCTTGAGCTTGCCCTTGCTATTACCCTTGTGTCTACAGAGGCCAAGTGGTACTTGTTCACCATCGAACTAAGTCGTAACTGACTTACTCCTGTCCCGTTACCGTCCGTGACTTAACCGAAGTACACGTCGTACTTAACGCCCCTGTGGTGGCGTTACAACCAGACTGCGACCGACCAATTGTCATCAGTTGTGCGACCGGTTATAGTCGGTTGGAACCGGTTCCAACTGACATCTGCTGTGATTTTTCGTACTAAGGGAAACAAGTGTTCTATTAAATTTTGTATATCAAATCTACTGTACTGTACACAAGCTACTAATGATGATGCCTGCTGCTCGCCGTCCGAGTTGTCAGTGGACTCGTTGCTGTTGCCGCCGACATCGTCTTGCTGTCTGTCATTGTTGTCACCTCGCCATCGTCTTTTTGCTGCCGTTGTTGCCTTGCCTGCCGTCGTGGCGGTTGACCTCTTGCCCGCTGTCGTGGTGGTCGACCTCGCCTTGCCCGCTATCGTGGTGGTCAACCCGCCTTGCCCACTATTGTGGTGGTCGACCTTGCCTTGCCCGCTAATGTGGTGGCCGACCTCACCTTGCCCGCTGTTGTGGGCCTCGTGGTGGTTGACCTCACCTTGTATTCGCCTGTTCCGAGGTGTTGTGGTCTTGGTTGTGAACTTGTGTTGCTGCCGCTGCTGGTGTTCTTAAGGCTTGTTGTCGGCGTTGCTGCGTAGTTGTCGCCGTTATTGAGTAAGCAAGGGATTCAGCGAGAACAAACCCAGCAAATTGCGGCAATCACCCGGGCCGGGCACAAGGATCCCATGATGCATGTGACTTGCATCATTCCACCTTGGCGTACACCTGGCAATGACAGCACCAACGACAACCCCCCGCCAATGACATGCTAACCACGACACCAGCGGCAGGAACGATGGCAAGGCAATGACAGCTCATCCACGACGACAACAGGGTGAAGCACAATGGCAATGGCACCCACTGGCACAAGGCAGCATCAAACACCGTCGCCTGCAACTTGAAGCCCACAAGTTGGCCTGCAATGGCAACGACAACAGACAATAACAACACAGTGGACGACGCAGCAGACGACAGCAGCGACACGACGCAGCAGATGACGGCAACGATACGACGCAGCAGATGGCGGCGGCAACACGATGATGCAGCAGGTGGCGGCGGCAGACGCGACGACACAGCAGACATGGCGCCGATGCGACGATGCAGCAGACGACAGCGGGGGGCAGTGACGACGGGCTTTACTGTACTGTACTAATAGATAGTTGTGTTACAATACTTGTTGTATTCTACTGTTCTTTAGTCCATAAATACAGTACCACAGTGATAGTATCCGGGCCCTTAGTGTCGATACAAGAGCGGTTGCGACTGGTTGTAGTCGGTCGCAACCGGTTGGAGAACACGGTGCAATCTCAGCAACCGCAACTGCACCTCGCTGTGCTGGGCCCCAACCGCAACCAAAATTCCGGTTGTTTCCAGTTGTGGTCCGGTTGGGTTGCAGTTTTTTTCCGGTTTGGGCAACTGGACCTGATATCACTAAGTGTGCCGGTTATCGCCACTAAGCGTTCCGCTTGCCGTCATGCTTAGTCATCGCCGACGCCTCGTATCTTATCATTATCGCCTTCGTCATTGTCATTGCCTTGGTTGGCCACGCCCTGCGTATCGCCCTAGCCGTTGCCTACGGGATACTGAAGACGTTAGAACACGTGCAGCAGCAGCAAACAGGCATTTAGGACGATGTCTGGAAGGAACGTAACAGTAGTTGTGACAAATTCACCAACTTCAGTGATATCAGTTGCGTTGCACATGCTTTGGACACGGAAGCAATCTGTCTACACCCCCAAGATGGGGTTTCTATGAAGCTTTGGATTGAGAGGCTGAAAGACAAAAATGTATTGATTTTCTACAAGGACAAAATTGATACATCACCCCCAGGACTGCCAAACCATGAGGGGGACCTTATTCTGTGTATCCAAACTCAGTACCAATTAGATGCGTTTCTGCAGCAGGCATACAGAGGGTGGGCATACAGAGGCGGTGTGGTCGCCATTGTTGCCTGTGGTTGTTCCTACATGTGCCAACCAACTGTACACATCGCAAGCAAGTCTGTGCATTGTGGCAGGATATATGCAGCATTGTTGTCATTGCATGCTGCGACCATGTGGGCATTTCCACAGTTGCGGTGGGTTGTCGTCGTCACCTGCTTCTGTGTTACGAATCCTGACCACCGACGCTACAGGGCACGGGCTGGAGGAACTGCCTAGCCGGGCGGAGACTCCCGATGGCTCAGAAGCTGCTAGCAGGACCTTACGGAGCGCTAGGGAGACCTTCAGGAAGGGTCTGGGCTTATGACGGTATGATCACGTGACCAGAGTCTAGACTAACCTAGAACAATGACGATTGATGGCGCAATACGCATGTGACCTTCTGGTAGGTTCCATGACTGCGCACGGACCCTGATCCCAGATAGAGCGGACTTAGCTGAGTACAAACCTTATGTACCATATATACCAGGCTTGTCTTCGTACTTGAGTCCTCAGACTTGATTTACTTAGCAATACCAGCTTTGTATCTTGGGAACCCACCGTTCTCGCCTCGCCTCTTCGAGTGTGTGCCTTTGACCGATATCAGTTTCCATTATCGCCGTTGTCCGATAATGCCAAACATGTCTTCTGCTAGACCTGCTGCAGGTACTTTGAACCATGGACGTTGCCCCGCTGGTGGCATTACATTAAATCAAGTCTCCAATCCTGCCCCAGGTCCGCTCAAGACTACTGTGACCCCTGTGCCTGTGATGGCCAGGGACCCTCTGCATGGGAAGATTCCCCACGTATACAACGGCAACTATGCCGGCGGTCAGTTTCTATCCGACTTCACCGCCTTTAGAATTGCCAACGACGGGCACCCTACTATGCTTCGGGTGCTACCACGAATTGCCTACTTCCTCACGTACTGCCAAGGGGATAAGGTTGACAAGTGGAAGCAGAACTGGACCGATTGTATTGGTCGCGTCTGGAACCAGAAGAAGCCTGCCTCGGAGGGAGACCTCGAGTACCTCTGGGCCTCGTTTCTGAAGGACTTCGGGCATGTGTTTGCCCAGAATAGGAAGTCCACCCCATGACCCCCGTCTACCCAGACAGGGATGAGGATGTCTGTGGCCTCACAGCCAAAGACCGATGCGCTGCGTCAGCGACGTGATCACGCGGTACAGGGTGGTTCCCTCTCTGTGGTGGCTTGGGACCGCATCTATCAGATGGTGGCCTCGACACAACCACTCCTGACCCCTCGCACACCCGTGCCAGCGCCCCCGTCAGCACCAGTAGCCCCAGTTGCATTGGTACCCACGCCGGCCCCACCACCCACAGGGCCAACCCCCTCCTGGCCTGGTCCCATCACATTTTCTAACCCAGTGATGCCGGACTCTGCCTGGACAGGCCCAATCACGTTCGCACGTGTGATACAGATGAAGCGTGGGAGATGCTTCAACTGTAATAAGAAGGGACACGTCATGCGCATGTGCCACGCAGCAGGGTGAGCTGCTATAAAAACCCCCTCGGTTGAGCATCCGAGGAAAAACAAAACCACTCCTCTTGACCCCACTCCCCCATCATCCTCAGGTGCTGGGACATCCACAACATGCCCCACTCCAGCTTCGGCTGCAGCCGGGCCCTCGACAATCACGGGCAAGCGTGGCGATCCCCTGTTCACGCCCGCCAACCTTGCCACGTTAGAATCAGACTCCCTCCCTCCCCTTGACTGGCTGAAGCCGTTCTTTACTGAGGCTCAGTTAGACGACTACCGGGACTGCGAGACGACCCCAGTTGCCTTCCAGCGCACCCTACATGGGATACTCAAGATGCGCGTGGAACAGAAGCTTCGTCGTCAGTCCCCAGTTGAATCGGGCGATTCAAGGCCTGAAGGGGGGCTAATGTTACGAATCCCAACCGCCGACGCTACAGGGCATGGGCCAGAGGAACTGCCTAGCCAGGCGGAGACTCCCGATGGCTCAGAAGCCACTAGCAGGACCTTACGGAGCGCTAGGGAGACCTTCAGGAAGGGTCTGGGCTTATGACGGTATGATCACATGACCAGAGTCTAGACTAACCTAGAACGATGATGATCGATGGTGTTACGCTCGGACTGGAAGTGGACACTGACGAACGGGTATGACACCACGTCAGCAGCATATTGTCATGGACTTGTAGAATCAGTCAGCCAGGTAAGCTCCGGCACATGGGATTGTGTACGATAAGCGGATCGGATCATGACTCACACTAGGATAGCTGTACTAGGGTTCACGGTACTTACGCTATTGGCTAGTACAGATTGGAGCGGCGCTTGAAAGCCTGCACGTAACTGTATAAGTAGAGAGCTGCGAAGACCAAGAATGGCATCTTGGTCTTCTTCCAATACCACTATCAGTTCTTCGCTCTATAGGGAACTCCCCCTTTAAGTGAGTGGTCCAGCATACCCATAGACTAAGGGGTCCCCTGTGACTTATCCCAACGTCCCCCTTCGTGGGCAGTGGACTATCCTCTCGATGCCATCTATCACCAAGTCTTCCTCTACCTGAACGAACGCGTGGCGTCTCCTTATTGCACTCTCTACATCATCGATCACCCTACTTGGGACGATCTCGAGCTATCCGACACCCCTCCACCGGGGCTACAGCAAGGACCGGACCTCCACGGGTATAGAGGACTAGCAGGAGAGTTATTCCCTCACCCCGCGTTTTATCCGCAGAGCAGAGTCAATCATCTATTCTACCCTCTCGTCAGATTCGCCACACCTCAAGAAGCCTAAGTCAGGCAAACGTCCGTGGTAGACGTTACATTAAGACCAAGATCCCACCGTGGCCAATCCAAGCAAACCAACAAAAGAATACTGGGTCCCATTCAGGCCCTACCACATCGAAAGAAGAGGAGAATGGAACGTACCCAAAAGGTACTTGGAGAGCACATTTTGGAAAGACAACACACCAGACCCAGGCTATGTCACCTACTACACTAACAGACAAGGGGTTACCCAACTCATCACAGTAGAATTCAACTTCAAAAACACCTGTTGGACCGAAATCCGCTGGGACAACCTTCACAACAAATACCAAGTCATCAGACCAGCGGGAACAGCACTTCACCTCGATATCCCCAGTACAAACGTAGTAACCAGGGACCAGTGGGGAACAATTGACGGACAAGAAGAAGAACCAGTCCGATCTCCTACCCCAAAGACACCTGCACCATCACCATCACTCACAAGCAACCCAGAGGAAATTTGAATCATCAAGGACGAAACAGAAGAAACCACCCTAGAGGAGATTGCTAAGTCTATCCCTACCAATATGTCGCAGACCATGACCCAAGAAACCCACACCAGAACAGCACTATTCCAAGAACCCAAGAATCAAGGACCCCCAGGAGGAGACCCTGGGGATGAAGGAGGAAACAATGGCGGAGGAGGAGGAGGGGACGATGAAGGACATCCCCCCAACACTACCCACATTCCCAACAACGCAACCACCGACAAATTCATAGGAAAAGAACCAGTGGTGTTCACTGGCGATCGCGACAAAGCAGAAGCATTCCTCACACAGTGGAAACGATACGTAGGAGTCAACTTCGCAAATCGAAGCCTACAAATCCCCTATGTCAAAGCAATGATGTTCCTCACCTACATCCAAGGACCACTAGTCGATGAATGGACCACAGAGACCCAGAAATGGCTCGACAACCACATCGACCGATACGACACATGGCTATGGGCAGGAGTGGAACTCGCCTTCAAACGACAGTTCCGCGATAACATGGAACAGGAACGAGCCAGACTAGAGCTGGATAAAGGATTCAGGATGACGGGAACCGATATAGACAGCTATGTCACCAAATTCGAAAAACTGGTCCGACAAGCTGACTATCGCCTAGATGAACCCCTAGTCCTGGACAAATTCACCAGAGGACTGCCACTAGACCTCTACCAAAACACGTACCAGTTCCACAGCCCCCACACCTACCAACAGTGGAAGACCACAGCCATCGAGCAACAGAAGCATTACATCCATATGAAAGCCAGAACGGATGGCTTTGGCAGGCAACAACCACAAGGCAACGCGCGACCTAGACAGGGACAACCAGCACACTTTCAACCCCCAACAAGACAGCAAGGGTGGCAGCAATACCGTAACCATCCAGACGCAATGGACACTACTCCAGGAAGAATCCGCACCAGAGTTGCAGGATCAGACGAAGCAAACCCTAACAATCCCCAGGAGTGGAGGGACTACACTCAGGGATGACCACCATTTGCACCCCGAGGAGGATTCCTGAGCAGGGGATGAGGAGGACGAGGAATATTCAATAGCAGGGACGTCACCTGCTATAACTGTAACCAGAAGGGTCACTTCTCACGAGAATGCACGCAGCCACGTCAACCACGCAACCGAGGAACACTCCAAGGAAGAACCGCCTACATTGAGGAAGTACCCTCCGCTTCACAAAGCGTCGCAGGGGAACCACTTATCAACCTCAACGAACCCGCACAAATTAATAGCGGCACCACTTCCCAACAACGAGTGGAGGACATAATGGGCAGGATCGCGAACCTAGAGGAGGATGGGAGAGAAATGTTCGCCAGAAATATGGCAGGGAATCCGGATTTTCAGGACGCCTGAACCCAACGGCCTGGGTGAGGGCAGTCAATTGTAACTTGTCATTCATAACGCGCTATCGATCTATGCATGTTCCAGTTTCGATCCGCACGAGTTACTTCATGGCCGAAAAGAAAGCACTAGTCAACTCCAGGGCAACAGACAACTTCATACACCCGGACTTCATCAGAAGAATGCATCTAGGAACTAAAGAACTAGAACGCCCCCGAAACATCTGGAACATAGACGGGACACACAACAAAGGAGGGAAAATCACCCACTACATAGACCTAAACATTCAAACTGACGGGAAACAAAAGGATATCAGATTCCTAGTGACCAATGTAGGAGGGGAAGACCTCATACTCGGATACCCCTGGTTAGCCACGTTCCAACCCAGAATCCAATGGGCAACGGCCACCCTAGACACCAAGCAATACCCCATCATACTACAAACAACGAATCCCTGACGCGTAAACCTAATGGAAATACAACGACTCATCACCCAATACACTGACAATGCTTCTAATCAGAAATATCAAGAGTTAGAGGAAGAGTCACTCCCCATACACCTACGGACTACGGCAACAGAAATGGCAATATCGGCACAACAATACACGGAGAAAAAGGAAATACCAGCAGAATACCAAAGACACGCAAAAGTATTCAGCGAGGAAGAATCCCACAGGTTTCCCCCCTCCCGACCATGGGACCACGCTATAGAACTCAAACCCGATGCACCGGACACTATCGACTGCAAGATATACCCAGTGAACCAAGCAGAGGACAAGGCATTAAAGGAATTCCTGGACGAACAACTGGCTAAAGGATATATACAACCCTCTAAATCCCCGTACGCATCCCCTTTCTTCTTTGTTAAAAAGAAGGACGGAAAACTACACCCAGTGCAGGACTACCAAACTTTGAACAAATGGACCATACGCAACCAATACCCACTCCCGCTAATCCTGGAACTAATTGCAGATCTAAGTGGCGGATGGATATTCTCCAAGTTCGATGTACGATGGGGGTACAACAACATACTGATAAAAGACAGAGACCAGGGAAAAGCGGCATTCAAAACTAAACACGGGTTCTTTGAACCACTGGTAATGTACTTTGGAATGACCAACTCCCCGTCCACGTTCCAAACGATGATGAACCACATATTCAAACCCCTCATCGAATACCACAAAACCAAAGGGACGATAATCCGCGTATACATGGACGACATCGGAGTAGCAACTGCCTCAACAGAACAAGCGCACACGGAAGCAGTACACGACATACTAGACTTACTGGAACAACATGACCTATACCTGAAACCAGAAAAATGCACATTCCACTCTTCCTCCCTAGATTACCTGGGGGTAATCATTGAAAAGGGGGTGATCCGCATGGACCCCGTCAAAATTTCAGGCATCAAAGACTGGCCAATTCCAAAAACTGTCAAGCAAGTACAATCATTCCTCGGATTCTGTAACTTTTACCGCGCCTTCATCAGAAATTTTGCCACGCACGCACAACCCCTCAACAAACTAACCCGAAAAGACACGGAATGGCAATGGGGAACAGAACAACAACAAGCGTTCGACAAACTCAAAAGCCTGGTAACAAACAAACCAGTACTTAAACACCCGGAACTGGACAAGCAATTCGAGATGGAAGTAGACGCCTCGGGCTATGCAGTGGGAGCAGTACTCCTCCAACGAGATGCTAACAACAAATGACACCCCATTGCATTCTACTCAAACACCCTAAACGCAGCCGAAAGGAACTACGACATCTACAACCTAGAACTTCTTGCAATAGTAAAAGCCTTGCACAACTGGCGACAATACCTTGCAGGCTCTCCCCATAAGATCAAGGTCTTCTCCGACCACATGAACTTACTATACTGGAGGTCCCCACAAAAGATTAGCAGACGGGTAGCAAGGGAAGTACTAGAACTATCAGAATATGATGTCGAGATTCACCACATAAAGGGCACGGCCAACGGACGTGCAGACGCACTATCACGACAACCTGACTACAACCAAGGGGAGAATGACAACGAACACGTTACAGTACTACCAGATCACATCTTTGTCTGCACAAACACCATCGACACCACGGAAAACCCCACCCGCACGGAACCAACAATTGACACCCTGGAAATGGAAACAACGTGCCCAGTGTACGCCCAGGATAAGGAAACGATCAAAAGGTGGATAGACCCACACGGACTTAAAACAATCGAAGGAACATGGTACAAAGATGGAAGACACGTAGTAACAGGAGACCTCCACGAACGACGACGCATTATCCAAGTACACCACGACCTGCCGGTACACGGACACCCAGGGATCAATCGGACTATCAAGATGGTGGAACGGTACTACTGGTGGCCAGGCCTACGACGGGAAACACAAGACTACGTCAAAGGTTGTGCCGACTGCCAAAGAATCAAGGTCAACAACCGACCCACACGAGCACCCCTACAACCGATATTCCCCAAACCAGAAGCAACCCCGTTCCAGACCATAGCCCTCAATTTCATCACCAAACTACCGCAGTTGGAAGGATGTGACTCGATACTAACCATTACGGACCATGACTGCTCCAAGGCAGCCATATTCGTCCCGTGCCTGGAAGAAATCACGGCAGAAGGAACCGCAGCCCTGTATGTAAAACACATGTTCACCAGATTTGGACTACCGTCGCGCATCATCAGTGATCGAGACCCCCGATTTGCCTCCAAGTTCGTAAGAGAACTGTGCAAAATACTGGGCATCAAACAAAACATCTCCACGGCCTACCATCCCTGCACGGATGGCCAATTGGAACGCACAAACCAATGGCTGGAACAATACCTCAGATTCTGGGTCAACGAACGACAGGACAACTGGACCAAATACCTCCCAATGGCGGAATTCACGCATAACAACTGGCCCAATGAGGCAACAAAGGAATCTCCTTTCAATCTCCTTATGGGGTACAACCCGCGAGCCAACTGGATAGACCGCCCTTCGCCAATTCCCCAAGTGGCACTACGTCTGAAACAATTCAGAGAGGCTAGAACACGCGCCCAGGAACTGATGATCAAAGCGCAGCAGGGGTGGATCAAACACAAAGATACGCCCAAGTACCAAATCGGGGACTTAGTATGGCTGGAAGGATGCCACCTACGTACAAACCAACCAACCACCAAGCTTGCGCCCAGAAGACACGGCCCGTTTAAGGTCACTCAGGTGATGTCCACAGTAAACTACCATCTAGAACTTCCCACACAGTGGAGCATCCACCCTGTGTTCCATACAGATCTCCTGACGCCGTACAAAGAAACTCCCACACACGGCCCCAACTATCAGCACCCACCACCGGAATTGGTAGGAGGAGAAGAAGAATACGAGGTCGAGAAGATTCTAGACTCCCGGCGGTTCGGCAGAACCAAGAAATTGCAATATCTGGTAAAGTGGCGCGGATACCCGGACTCCAATAATCAATGGGTCTCGAAGGATGACGTCTTCGCCGATGAAGCGATAAGGGAGTTCAAACATTTAAACCCCGCCAGAGAAACACATATAAGCACGGGGAAAACACAAGAGACGTCCCCATCTCCCTCACTTTCCATCCCACATACTCATGTCCCAATCCCCAGTCCAAGTCCACTATGTCCTCGACAACCTACTCCCAATCTCAGTCCAGCCAACCCTCATCATACAAAACGCCCCAGCATCGTCACCCATGTCGATTCCCCAGTCCCTTCAACCAGCAGGAAGTTGTCCCTCTTCCCCCACACCATCCCTTCTTCCTTCGCCAAGCCCTACAGCCGTACATTCATGGCCCCCTTTGGCACAAGGTTACATCCCAACGCGACCTCCGTCCCGTCAAGACCAGACTATGGTACAAGAGGATCAAGAGTACGACCAGTACCTGTCGGAGGAGCATTGCCCGCTCAACCGCCACATTACGTATGGGAATCACCTCACCATTGCTCACGACGAAACCCCGCCGGTATGCACCACCGACGGGAGACCAATGCGTGCTCCGAAAGCTTCTCGACCCGCGCTCCGCCGGTATCAGGCGGAGGAACACAGTCCAATTTCCCAATCTCGGGTGGAAACTCCGCCACCCCACAGGTACCAACACAACAGGGGAGTTCACTACATCCCTTTCCAGATACGAGACACTCAGGGGAGGCTGCACCCAGCTCGCTATACGCAGCTCATCTTTACAGCGGACCCCTTCGTCCTCGCCTACCGACAGGGCAGCGACCAGCAGTATGGAAAGTCCATACATGCCGCGCCCGACTACAACCATCCAAGCCCCGCACCCTACACTGACAACGACCTGATCTTCTGTTACGATTTTCCCCTCTTCGCCTCCTTCATTCTCATCTCGTGACCTATATTCCGTGTCGACTTTCCCTTGTACTTTTACGATACGATCCGCTTCGATTCGGACCCTGGCTCTTATCTCGCGCCTAGCGCATGACCGTTACGACGCCCCATGGCGCGACTTCCAGAAACCGCTGACGACTTCTGATCCACGCGTCGTCCCACGGGATTCCCTTGTTCTCTTTTCGTACGTTCCCTTTGTTAGCTCTCTAGGACCCGGATCCTAGGATCGCGCCATATGTTTGTCCCTGACAAACATCGTGTACTAGTATATAAGTCCCACGCTACCTAGCTTGTACGGTAGACTTGACTTCTTGTGTAATACCACACCGCTGTCCATTCTCACGAACCGATCCCTTGAGTCGCACTTTCGCTTGACTCCCCGTCTTCGCTCGCCGCTGCGCTTGAGCTTGCCCTTGCTATTACCCTTGTGTCCATGGAGGCCAAGTGGTACTTGTTCACCATCGAACTAAGTCGTAACTGACTTACTCCCGTCCCGTTACCGTCCGTGACTTAACCGAAGTACACGTCGTACTTAACGCCCCTGTGGTGGCGTTACATCTTCCTAGACCAGGACAGCAGCTACCGCGAGTCGGTCGACGCCACCCTCTTGGGCATGAAGGACCTCTCGGTCACAGCGGAGATACACTGCTACCGATGCCTTCAGGGGGGATACGCGGCCAAGGAGGAGTTGCGCAAGAAGGTGGAGGAGCTCGAGAGGATTGGTATCACCCAATGCCAGTGCGTACTCCGACTGGAGCGTGCGAATGCCATCAAGCACATCAAGGACGAACGGGATTCCTACCGCCCCGGAGCAGAGGAGGGGCAGCGCATCGCCACCATCAGGGAAGTGTTGGAGCGTGGTCGGTCTGGAGCCCGATCCTAAAAAGGGGGTGATGTTACGCTCGGACTGGAAGTGGACACTGACGAACGGGTATGACACCACGTCAGCAGCATATTGTCATGGACTTGTAGAATCAGTCAGCCGGGTAAGCTCCGGCACATGGGATTGTGTACGATAAGCGGATCGGATCATGACTCACACTAGGATAGCTGTACTAGGGTTCACGGTACTTACGCTATTGGCTAGTACAGATTGGAGCGGCGCTTGAAAGCCCGCACGTAACTGTATAAGTAGAGAGCTGCGAAGACCAAGAACGGCATCTTGGTCTTCTTCCAATACCACTATCAGTTCTTCGCTCTATAGGGAACTCCCCCTTTAAGTGAGTGGTCCAGCATACCCATAGACTAAGGGGTCCCCTGTGACTTATCCCAACATCCCCCTTCGTGGGCAGTGGACTATCCTCTCGACGCCATCTATCACCAAGTCTTCCTCTACCTGAACGAACGTGTGGCGTCTCCTTATTGCACTCTCTACATCATCAATCATCCTACTTGGGACGATCTCGAGCTATCCGATGTACGTGCTCGAAAGCGCGCGAGTGAGTAAGGTAAGGCCGAGTAAGGGACTAGAGAGAGGAAAGGGAAGGAGGGAAGTTGTCGCCGAGTTTTGGTAGAAACTAGAGCCCAAATCGTGGGCGATGATAATACCGAGCGATGCCGATGCTGTAGAAAGGGGGAATGCGAGCGAATTCTTACGATAGGGCTTAGCACGGAAGCGACGAGTTCCAGTGAACGAGGGAGAACGTCAAGCAAGGCTCGGTTCACGCGTTACGACGACGCAGAGGGTAACTAGAACGGGGGTAAAGAAATCGATGAGTCGTAGTAGTCGAACGGGTGTCTTCGTTTTAGACCTGCCCCGCCGAACCGGTACTTAATCACGCGAGAGGGAAGAGAAGAGGATTGAATAAGACGCAGGGAAAGAGAGATGATATTACTGAGCGCGATTCCGAGTCCTTATATACCTCGTGTACCTGTAAGTAAGGGAAATTGTCGTCGCAAACGCTAAGTCGAACGTTGTGAGGGAGAGTAGGTAGAAGTGGGGAAAAGTAAAGTAAAGGAGACCAAGGGATAGCGAGAGACTACGAGAGACGGACGGACGGACGGTCGTAAGGCTAAGGTGAAGTTTTACAGTCCCTGGCGCTAGTGGCGTCGTCGGCGGTGCTTACCGTACTCGGGCAAGCGTTGAGGTGAAATGGGGGAGTAAGTAAAGCAGGAAAATGGAGACGAGGAGTCGGAAGAGGTCTAACAGATCGAGGGTGAGAGGTCGGAGAGGCGACGCGGGTGGTGTCGACGAGGCGCACTAAGTTGAGAGAACAAGGGTAAGAGTAGGGCAAGAAAATAAATGAACGTCGGGCGTGCCTTTGTCTGAGACAAAGAACGCCGCTCTAGACCGATCAATGGCCGTGGGTGTGAGTATGGACCGTGTTTCAGGGTTTTGAGGATGACAGCGAATGGCGGTGAGCTGGACGAGGAATGGTGAACTAGCTATTCCGAGGCGGGACCCTTGACGACGTTGCGGACGAGAGGTCGTTTGAGGGGTAGTGGATGATCGAGGGTGAGGGTCGGAAACGGAAATGTAATCATGTATGGCCATAGGAAAGAGCGACGAGGGTGAGACGAGATGGTGGGGAGATGGAAGAATGGGGGAAACGAGGCGACGAGGAAAAGATCGATGGCCACGAGTTGGTGGCGGTTGGAGATCATCTGTGATAGGTAGTCGGGTCACGTGCCACGCCGACGAGTCCGAAATGGTCGACAGTATGTTACGTTCCTTCTGGACGTATCAATCCGACTTGGATTAGGGACCGGTTTGCTGAGTACACGTGTTGAAAGTCTTCAGTATCCCGTAGGCGACGGCTAGGGCGATACGCAGAGCGTGACCAAGGTAAGCAGGACAGAGGGTGATGACGGCGAAGTCGAGTATGATGAAGGAGAAGTCGGCGACGCGCACGACTTATAGCAGGGAGCTGGTGATGACGAAGAGTATGCACACAGGACAAGGAGCCAAGGAGTAGGAAAGGGAAGGTATTCCTCAATATATCAAAGCTATGGGGTTCATACGCGAACGCCCCTCTACTTATACTACAAGGGCTGGAGCTTTCAAGCTCAGCAACCCTAATACACAGCCACGAATCCTAATATCACTACCCAATCACAAGGCGTGCAAGTCAGCAGTCACATCAATCACATGTTTATGATCCGGTCCAGGCACGGGCTCATCTGGACCCTTCTGGACCAGCTCTAGGCAGGTCACGTGCCAGGTCACATGACGGCCAGCTCTTATCTCTCTAAGTCGACGGGAAACTCGCCTCAATATGTCTCCAAGCGTCATAATGCTCCTGAGTCATGGACCCAAATGCGTGGGCATCGTCTTCTTGGAGGAACTCCTCGGGCATCTCGGGCACAAACGCAACACAGTAGGTGATTTCGCGCTCAAGGGCTGCGATGCCCTTACACCGACACCCCTCCACCGGGGCTACAGCAAGGACCGGACCTCCACGGGTATAGAGGACTAGCAGGAGAGTTATTCCCTCACCCTGTGTTTTATCCGCAGAGCAGAGTCAATCATCTATTCTACCCTCTCATCAGATTCGCCACACCTCGAGAAGCCTAAGTCAGGCAAACGTCCGTGGTAGACGTTACAGATGGCACAATATGCATGTGACCTTCTGGTAGGTTCCATGACTGCGCACAGACCCTGATCCCAGATAGAGCGGACTTAGCTGAGTACGAACCTTATGTACCTGCATGTATATATACCAGGCTTGTCTTCGTACTCGAGTCCTCAGACTTGATTTACTTAGCAATACCAGCTTTGTATCTTGGGAACCCTGCTCTGCCTTGCCCTAAAGCCTTCCCCTTTACTTGTGCATCACCGTTCTCGCCTCGCCTCTTCGAGCGTGTGCCTTTGACCGATATCAGTCTCCATTATCGCTGTTGTCCGATAATGCCGAACATGTCTTCTGCTAGACCTGCTGCGGGTACTTCAAACCATGGACGTTGCCCCACTGGTGGCGTTACATTCTGGTCCTGTGCACACCAGCTGGCTGAGCACGCCATGAGTGAGTTGTCGCCTGATGGAGTGGCAGCGATGACGTTCCTCATGCCCATGTAGTGTTGGCCTAGGAACCAATTTTGGGGTGGTGGTGTCTGTGAGCGAGGAGAGGTGAAAGTGAGGGGGAACCAAAGGTGGGAGAGTGGATGGTGATGGCGATGGGAAAGGGTTAGTGGAAAAGAAGGGCTGCTGCGATCTGAGAAAGGAGGAATGTGGGTGTTTGGTGGCCCAGCAGAATAGCACCTTACAAGGCAGCAGTGGGTGGGGATGCAGAAGTTGGGGCGGGCGGATGATGAACAGTACACATGTAGGACATACTCACAGTGACAAAGTAGACTGTGGTGAGATATGAGGGTGGTACTGGAAGCAGCAACAGAGTAGATCAAGCAAGTGAAGCAGATGGAAGTCTGGCACACAACAGATGAGAACTGGTGTTATTACAAGAGAGGAGACATACCTGGCACACAACAGATGAGAACTGGTGTGGTGCCAGAGCGTACAGAGTACTCTACTTATACTATACAGAGGTGTGACACTAGTACAACACAAGTAACATAGGGTCACAGAATACAAGGATCGTTGTTCTACAGAGGGACACAAAGGAGTGTGTAAATGGAGAACAATGCGCAAAGAACAAGGAAGGGCTAGACTATGATATCATAGTGACATCACAATAAAGATAGAACAAAGGGAATGAGTACAAGGACGAAATACAATAGGAGTCCAGAGGAGTCCATGATGTCATTGTACAGTGATGTCATAGATAAGAAAGTCCGAGATTGTAAAGATCATAATAGTCTAATCTACATAAGTCCAATATATCTTATCTAAAGCAGTCCGTTATCTGCGTGTCCATTGAGCCGCTAAGTGCGCACAGGTCACTTATCAACATCTCCCCGTGATCAGCAATCTAGGATTAGCACAAGCCCATGTCAACATTGTGTTGTTGGAGCAGGGTGCGCGCGAGTGACTTAGTAAAGCCATCTGCGACCATTTCCAGAGTAGGGGTTCTAATAAGAGTGATGGTCCTCTTTTCGATGTACTCCCTAATGACATGATGCCTAATGGCAATGTGCTTTGATCGCCTCCCAGTGACAGGGTTTAAAGGCCAAATCAATGGCACCCTTATTGTCACCATGCAATGGGATGGGGTCGTCAACCTCGTACCCGAGTTCCGCAAGGAAGCTCTGATACCAAGCGGCTTGGTTGGCCGCATCGGTCATGGCCATGTATTCCGCCTCTGTAGTGTTTTGGGCCACTGTCTTTTGCTTTCGCGAAGACCAGCTTATTGCACCATTGGCTAATAGGAACACATAACCCGAAGTGGAGTGTCTATCATCAACCTGGTCACCCAGGGAGGAATCAGAGTAGCCATGAAGGCCGTCTCCACTGGCGCCATCGTAGACTATACGCATGCCCACAGTGCCTACTAAGTAAGCCAGAACATATTGCGCAAGCCGCAGATGTTGGGGGGAAGGATTCGCTGCGTACTGCGCCAAACGTGACACAGCGAAGGAAATGTCCGGTCTAGTACCAATCTGAACGTACAGCAGACTACCAATGAGTGACTGGTAGTGTGTAATGTCAGAGGCAGTAGCCTGACCCGTATATTTATGAAGGTGCTCGTCAGCACCAGCGGGCAAGGGTGTGGAGTGTGGAGTGGCATCAGACATGCCGAAGCATTCAAGGACATCCTTGACATAGCCAGACTGGTCTATTTCGATGCGTCTGAGGGAGCGGTTGCGCACAATGCGCATACCAAGATATGACTCTATCTCCCCGAGATCTGTCATCTCATAGCGCTCAGAAAGATCTGACTTAAGACGCTTAATCCTCTCCAAAGAGGCACCCAGTATAGTGATGTCGTCAACGTAAACGATAACGAAGAGTGGTCCATCCCCCTCTCGTTGAGGCAACACATATACGCCGGCATCAGCAAACGTCCGCTTAAAGCCGAGTGCAAGTAACACTCCATGGAATTGCAAGTTCCATGCACGGGAGGCTTGTTTGAGACCATATATCGCCTTGACTAGGCGACACACCTTCGTCTCTGAACCAGTGGTGATGAACCCTTGTGGTTGCTCCATGTAAATCTCCTCGTCAAGCACGCCATTGAGGAACGCAGACTTGACATCCATCTGATGGATGTGCCAGTCCTCCAGCGCGGCCAACGCCAGAAGTAATCTCAGCGACTCGAATCGTGCGACGGGAGAGAAGGTTTCATCAAAATCTATGCCAGGGATTTGCGTAAACCCCTTAGCCACCAAGCGAGCTCTGTAGCGGCCATCCGCCTTGAGCTTAAAGACCCATTTGGATTTTACTGCCTTGCGATTAGGCGGGAGATCCACTAACTCCCATGTGCCATTCTTGGCGAGCGCATCCATTTCATACTGGCACGCCGTTGTCCACTCATCTGCATCCACAGACCGCATGGCCTCTGCATAGGATGCAGGATCTCTACCTATGTAAGCTGCAGCTAACAGCTCCGCATATCCCAGCCGTCTGCCGCGCATGGCCATGTTATCCGCAGTGAAGTAGCGGGGGTTGGGCACAGGTGCACGGGCAGAGCGTCTAGGTGCATTGTCCATCTCACGCAACAGCTGACTATGCTGTGCGCGGATCCTCAAAGCCTCCAGGCATGTCTGGAGAGGGAGGAGGGACATGGCGCATAATGCGTGTTGCGCCTTGACGCGGCGGTGGTGAAGTGGGAGTGGGCTGCTCACGCTTAGGTGTAGCAGGGAGAGATGGTGGTGCAGGTGGTGGTGGCGTGTGGGGGCGCTCTGGTTTGGGGTCTAGAAGGTCTTCAACATCCTCCTCCTCACTACTGTTAGAGTGTGCAGGGGAGGGTGCTCGCTGTGGTGGTAACACCGACGTGCTAGGTACGGCAATCACTGATACAGGTGGTGGCGGTGAGGCCACTTGCGTAGGTGTTGGGTGTGTCTCAGCACCCTGTAGGGACGGGAAGCTGCTCTCGTCGAATGTCACATCCCTGGACAAACGGACAGAGCGGGTTTGGCGGTCCCAGAGCTTATAGCCCTTTGATTCGGGCTCAAACCCGATAAGCGTGACCTCAATGGCCTTCGCATCCAATTTGCGACGCTTATCAGCGGGTACGTGCATGTACCCCTTGCATCCAAAGACGCGTAAATGAGAGACATCTGGTACTTTGCCAGAGTACCAGAGCTCGTAGGGTGTGCGCCACTTGAGCGTACGGGTGGGAGAGCGGTTATAGATGTGTACCGCAGTGCTCATAGCATGCTCCCAGAAGCCTTTAGACATGCCAGCTGTGTGAAGCATGGCCATTGCCTTATCCGTAATGGTGCGGTTGAACCGCTCGGCTTTCCCGTTCGACTGTGGTGAACCTGGCATCGTAAGGTGATGCTCTATCCCTCTCTGCTTGAGAATGTCCTGTACTTGGCTCGCCATGTACTCGCCTCCGCGATCAGAGTGGAGTGCGCGCAGTTTATGGGACGTCTGGGTTTCACCCCAGGCCAAATGCATCTGCAGCGCTTTCACAAACTGATCCTTCGACTTAATGAAGTACACCACTGCATGCTTGGAGTGGTCGTCTATAAAGGTGGCGGTGTACGCGGAGCCTTGTAGGGACTGAGTTTGCATTGGACCGGCTAGGTCACTGTGTACAATCTCAAAGATACGGGTTGTCCTTTTGGTGGAGGACGCAGAGAAAGGTTGACGAGTGGATTTACCCAACTCGCACCCACGACACACAGCAGTATGCGTGGTAGAGCTGTCAATGTCCATGCCTGTAGTGGCAGAGGGACCGTATGACTTAAGAGCAGCAGGGGAGAGGTGTCCCATGCGCTGATGCCAGATATCAAGAGTGGTGGCAGCACTTTTGATGTGAGCATTTAGGCCAATGCTTGAAGTGTCCAACCAGTAGAGGTTGTCCTCCAAGTAGCCAACAGCTACACAGCTTTTTCTGACAGATATTTTAAATGAGCCACTGTCAAAGGCCACTTCCGCACCCTTTTGTGCTAAGGCACGCGTCGACAAGAAGCGTGTTTTCACCTGTGGAAGGTGTAGCACATTACTGAGGGTGATTGGAATGCCCTGGCTCGTAGTGAAGACGACGGAGCCTACACCAACTTGGTCAATTGTGGATTTATCACCCAGGCGCACAGCGCCTTTGCACGGGGTGTAGTCCTTGAAGTCAGACCGATGTGGTGTGATGTGGTGTGTGGCACCACTGTCCATCATCCAGCGCACACGCGAGGCAGCATACAAGGCAACACCAACTGCATTGTCCGCCCAGTTAATGGCGGGCTCATCATCGACCTCCTTAATGGAGGCGGTGGTGGGTACTAGTACATGAGAGTTGGCAGCCTTGTTGCCAGTGTCCTTTGCCTTCCCCGCAGCCTCATCCTTCTTCCTCTGCCTGCAATCAGGTTTGATGTGCCCCTTCTTGTTACAGTAGTGGCACGTCAATTGGGAATGATCCTTCTTCTTGCGGCCACCGCTAGACTTAATGGGGGCGGCCTTGTTGAGGGAGGACCCAGAGGGGCCAGAGCGGCGCGCCTCCTCTGAAACTATGCGCGCAATTATTTCAGCGTGCTTGAGTTTGGTGGGGGCGCCACTGGCAAGGATGGTAGATGCCAACACCTCATAGGAGGGTGGCAGGGCGTGGAGAAGAATAAGACAGAACTGGGTGTCAGTGACACCCATCTGTGCGTTGGAAAGGCTGACCCACAGCTCATTGAGCTTGGCCAACTGAGAGGCCATGGGCGCGGAGTCGTCGAGACGGGCTTGGGTTAACTGAATCCACAAATTAAATATGGTGGTGCTGCCCAAAGCACCAGCATAGACATCCTTCAGCTTTTCCCACTTCGAGGCGAAGGTGGGGTAGGCATATGGATCGGAGACGAGGGAGTAGACGTCCGGTTTGAGGTATAGGCGGAGGTACGCCTTTGACCGACGCTGGATAGATTCCCACTCATCAAGAGTGACTCCAGAGGGAGGGGTACGATAGGTGAACACATCCTCAGCCTCATGAAGGGTGAGGATGGCCTCTAGTGTCCCAGACCACTCGTTCCAATTCGAGCCGTCAAACTGATCGAGGCGAATGCCAGAGGGCATGCCGAAGGTTGTCCCATACGCATTTGAGAGGCGCATGGAGGGTGTGGACCCAGATGTGATGGGGGGAAGGCCAGAGCCTCCCGCCGTGGCGCCTGCAGCCGCACCAGTGGTGGCAGCACCGGTGGGTGAGGCAGCACGAGATGAGTGTGCAGAAGACATGGGGATGATTTATCTATCGCCGAGGAGCAGTCAGCGACAGTGCTTCATAACAGTTGCAAGATGTGAAGAGGGGTAGCTACTCCTGTCTGTGATTCTGTAAGGCCAGAACGCTAACGCGTCCTGCCTCCACTAACATGCCAGTGTTACAAGGGCTACGCCCAGGGTGGAAGCCTCTTCGCGTACTAGGAGCCGGCTGCCAGCCAGGATGTGTCTAAGACACGGCTCACTAGAGTGCACCAGAGGGGATAGTGGAATGGTTCTTTCAGTGCCCAAGGCTGTCTACCTCAGCCTTCTCGGCCTGTTGGTTGCCTCATCGCCCGAAGGCTTTACTGCATCCTTTCCCATTGCCGCTACAAGGCAGGTATCTGGTTGCAGAACACCATAAGGTGAACACCCCCCAGAGTCTGAGCCAGGTTTTACACTCCCATGGTGAGGAGATCCTGCGCCCAGTGTGGAGCACCAGAGACAGCTGGTGCTAAGCTCCACAATACACAGCCCAGTGGGCCATGCACACCTGGATATGGATTAAGGGGCTACCAGATCCAATCTCCTTGCACATAGCGCAGGGGCTAGGAATACAGTAGGGATGAAAGTAGGACTACTGGGCAGTGTATAGTAGTGGAGGGGCCTCACCAACTGGCACCTGACGCCTCAGGGCACAGTGGCTTGGGCAAGGAGGGTGAGTCCCCAGACAGACCTCAGCCTGGTGTGTGATCCTAGGAACACAGTGACCAGCCAAGTGGAGTGGCTTGGGCACCAGGGCCCATAACCTGATGAACAGTACACATGTAGGACATACTCACAGTGACAAAGTAGACTGTGGTGAGATATGAGGGTGGTACTGGAAGCAGCAACAGAGTAGATCAAGCAAGTGAAGCAGATGGAAGTCTGGCACACAACAGATGAGAACTGGTGTTATTACAAGAGAGGAGACATACCTGGCACACAACAGATGAGAACTGGTGTGGTGCCAGAGCGTACAGAGTACTCTACTTATACTATACAGAGGTGTGACACTAGTACAACACAAGTAACATAGGGTCACAGAATACAAGGATCGTTGTTCTACAGAGGGACACAAAGGAGTGTGTAAATGGAGAACAATGCGCAAAGAACAAGGAAGGGCTAGACTATGATATCATAGTGACATCACAATAAAGATAGAACAAAGGGAATGAGTACAAGGACGAAATACAATAGGAGTCCAGAGGAGTCCATGATGTCATTGTACAGTGATGTCATAGATAAGAAAGTCCGAGATTGTAAAGATCATAATAGTCTAATCTACATAAGTCCAATATATCTTATCTAAAGCAGTCCGTTATCTGCATGTCCATTGAGCCGCTAAGTGCGCACAGGTCACTTATCAACAGCGGAAACACATAGCCATGAGCCACCTGAGTTGCTGGACCAAGCGCAAGTGGAAAGGAGGAGAATGGGGGCAGGATGGGCTGGGAAGATGCAAATGTGAAAGTCAGGGTGGGTGGGAACACATGACTATAAGCTGGGCCTGGAATTGGCTGAGAAGAAGCTGGAAAGGAGGGGACTGGCATTGGGAGGTGCACATAAGCCAGAATTGGCTGGGACGCTGGAGGTGGGGTGCAGGCACAAGCCTTCTGATTTGCAGCAGGAGAGACTGCATCAGCCTTTGCTAACCTGCCTGGTCTCTCACCCCCAGTGTATGGGTTGGTGTACACCCAGCGACGCTTGCCCTTTGCAGTGCCAATTGCTTCCTCAGTTGGCCTGGGGTCTTCTGGGACTTTGTGACACTTCATGATCCTCATCTGTAAAATGGGAATGGGCCTAAGCAAGCCTGAACGGTCTGAACACTTCTGAACACTTCTGAATGCTTGCCGAAACTAATTCCGTGCTAAATCAAGATTCGGATCATGTCCCCTCGATGCCGCCTTGCCGGACTATCAGACAGGAATAAAAATATATTGAATCTAGATTCACACCTCGCAAAATCAGGAAACAAGAATATTTATTGAGGTGCAAAGTGTATAATACAACAGTAACACTACTACTTGCTAGGTATGCTACAAACGAGGTCGATACCTTCGCTATTGGGTCAGAGCGGTGGTCGCTGTCCCCTTCGTCGTTGTCGTTGTCGTTGTCGTAGGGGGTGTGCACCGTAGGGGACCGCAGGTGCGCAGAGCCAGCATGGGTGAAGTGAGTCACTGTCGTTGTCATCGTTGAGGGCGCGCATGGCAGGTGGTGGGTAGTCCCGTGGTCGCTGAGCGTGTGCGGGGCCAGTAGCGGAATGCCCTCCATCGCAGCCCTTGTCGTCACTGTTGCCGTCGTCAGGAGTGTGTGGGACCAGTGCCGGTGTGGAGTGCCCTCTGCAAGGCCCATGTCATCACTATCGTCGGGAGTGCGCACAGAAGGGGACTGCGTTGGCGGGTGGTCCCGTCACTGCCACTACTGTGGTTGTCGCGGTCCCGTCATTGTTGGGGTGACATGGGTGGGTGGTTCCATTGCTGTCCCTGCCGTCATCGCTGTCGAGGGGGCGCGGGGCTGACGATGGCAGCGGACTGTCCCTTGTTGCAGTACCCATCGTTGTCGTCATTGTCAAAGGCGCGTGGGGGCGTGTCTCCCAAGTTGTTGTCAGAATGCCTATCCGGGCTGCATAGGGCTTCACCTGGGTGCTTACAGTCATCAGAAAGTCCGTAGTCATAAAGAAAATTATTAACTTACACATACTTTCTGGGAGCCT
Organism: Lactarius sanguifluus; assembly: GCA_021527775.1. Lineage (NCBI taxonomy): Eukaryota > Fungi > Basidiomycota > Agaricomycetes > Russulales > Russulaceae > Lactarius > Lactarius sanguifluus. The sequence continues at coordinate 255,860 of JAKEYF010000063.1, read as the reverse complement.
TGATCTACGAGTTAATACGCTGGCGACTTGGCTGGTGACTCAGTTGAGTCGTTTTCCATTGTTTGTTAGGCGTGGGAAGAATTCTTTCCGCACGCTCATGCTCGCACTTTTTTTTCTCTAAGTCGATCTTTCAGTGGTTGTCTGTCGTGCACATCCTGCCTCAAAGCCTCAAGCAATGAAAGAAAAAAACAATTTCGGTGAGTACATGTACATTTATAATGCCCTGAGCAGGACCACCACACAACCTCTCCCACCGTCCCAAGCCGTGCCCACCTGCGACGCCAACAGACTGTGTTGGTCTCGCATTTCTCAGTCGTCACTCACAGACGCTCCGTCAAGTCTCTCTACAAGCGCATTCTCGAGAACGAGTTGCTACGACCACCTGGACTTGCGCCATCCGTGCCGAGTTTGAGCGCAATCGGTACATCGTTTGTCCATTCGCCCTTTCTCCTAGTCGACTCACCCTTCCCTCCCCCTTTCTTACATGTGCTTCTCCTGCTGTGTTCCTGGGATGACGACGACGACGACGACGACGATGACGAAGGGCTGCGACAGAGGGCACCCCATCCGGCTGCGCTCACCCCGGCAGCCGACGACGATGACATGGGTTGTAGAGGCTTCTCCCCAGCACCGGTCCCTCACACTCACGCAGTCGCTTGCCACGTGCACCCCCTACGATGACGATGAAGGGCCCTGTTGCAGCCGCCGCCACGAACCGTGCGGCCCAGTGATGATAACAGCGACGATGGTAGCGACAGCGACAAAGGTGACAACCACGGCGCGCTTTGACGATAACTCGGCTGTAGAATATCTAGATAACACTGTATTGTTTGTAGCTCACAAGAGTCAATAGACTTTATTATTTCCTTATTTCATGACGGAGAATCTAAATTCAAACAGAAAAATATATATAACTTACAGTACATGAAGGGAGGTGATGTCCATCCATATCGAGAAGCGGCAAGAAGCGGTGTCAGTGCCTGTCGCCGAATACGGGTTAGGCTGACAGGTGTCAACCAAATTGGGTGTTCAGAAGTGTTTGAGAACGGGCTAGGTGTTCAAAGTGTTCAGAAGTGTTCAGAGTGTCCTCAAACACTTCTGAACACCTCCCCAGCTTACTGATGCTCTTGGCGCCCATGCTCTTGGCAGTCTCCATCCAGGAATGTTGATTGGACGCGATCCTCTCCTCCTGCAGTAAGGGACAGGAGCCATTTGCAGATGCAATCACAACTGTAAGACTGGTGTTACGGTACGCGAAGTGGACTCCCGCTTTCTGGCTGTGACCCCGTTAGTGGGACGTAATCGGTCTCGGACTTAGTAGTAACCGGTAGTAGTAGTAGTACGATATCACATGCTGATGTAGCATGACTCATTCCTAGGACGGCGGTGATAGGGTTTGAGCTGTTATCGCTAGTCGTAGTATGGATTTGGGAGGAGCTTTAAAGCGTCCTCGTATGTGTATAAATAGTGGCGCCCAAAGACCAAGATACGCCATCTTGGTCTTCTTTGAATCACCACTCTCCTCTCTCATCGCGCGCCTTAGTTTCACTTGTCTCTTCTTGAGCAAGTCGTCTTCATCGATCCTCGCCTAGTGACTTGGGATAAGTCCTAGTGCATATACGCGTCACGTGCCTCGACAAGCGCCGTGTACCCGTGGGAATAAGTCACGTGATTACAGAACCAGATATTCACCAAGTCGTGAACACCCTTTCGCTGTCCAAGTCAGACTAACGCTCGTGGTGGCGTTACATTAAGACCAAGATCCTTTCATCGTGGCGTTCACCACTCGAGACCAGTGGACCAACTTTCAGACCTACTCCCTTGAACGGAGGGGAGATCGCAACGTACCGGTACAATTCCTACAAGCTGCACGTTGGAGGGAGTACAGAGGAGACATCGGATATTTTGTGGACTTTGCATCGGGACCAACCCGGTATAGACCAGTTGAGTTCAATTTCGAACACGTCTGTTGGACCGAGGTTACGTGGAACCCGATCAACAATAGGTGGGACATAGTACGCCCAGCAGGAAGGCTCTACAATTGCGACATCGACGCGTGCAATCTACCCACAAGGGAACAGTGGGGACGTATAGACGGACAACCAGAGGAAGAACCAAGTACTTCAGAACCGAGAACACCTGCTCCTTCCGAAACCAGTGAAGAAGGCGAAAACACAGACGAAGAAGAAGATTCCGAAGTAGAGGAAGTAACTAGACTAGCTGAGTCCATCCCCATATCACAGCCAGAAATTATCCGAGTCAACCCACCAGCCAAAATGGCAACCGCCACTGAAACCATCACAAACGAAGCAGTAGAAGAAGAAATCCGCAGGACTCAAGAAGAAGCTGAGCAACTCCTACTCCCCATACACCCAGCAACAGGACATCGCATGACGGCCGACGATGCAGCCATATTTCGAGCCATAGGACCAGATCAGCCTGACCCACCGGGCGACAACCCGCCACCAGGTGGAGGAGGACAACCACCAAGACGCCCGCGCGGGGGGTTCCCAGGGGGGTTCGGGGAAGGACCACCCGGAGGAGGAATACCGGGCGGAGCAGTAGCGCCTGGAGCGCCAACACCTCGACTTGAGGGTGAGCCGCCGACTATATTCAAGGGAGATCGGACTGACTACGAGTCCTTTCTCACGCAATGGCATGCATACTGGGGGCTCAATTTCGACGCACCAAGCATGCGCAACGTATACAAAAGATGTCTCCTGTTCTTGGGATACATCAAAGGAGCATCCGTCGCAAACTGGACGCTCGGTTTCCTCCAGTGGCTCAATACCGAAGTACGTCAGGGAAGGGACCGATACAATGAATACCTTTGGGACACACTGGCGGCGGGATTCGCAGACAGGTTCTCGAATACCCTGGAACAAGAACAAGCCCAGGCAGAGCTGGCAAAAGGATTCAGAATGACAGGTGATGATATTGACTTGTACGTCACCAACTTCGAACAGCTGTGCCGGAAAGCTGATTACCGTCTCAACGATCAACAAACCATCGACCGCTTCACGGCCGGACTCCCGAGCAAACTATTCACAAAAGTCTACGAACTCGATGGACCTACCACTTTCACTGAGTGGAAGGACGCGGCGCTGAGACGCCAGAAGCAGTACATCCACCTTCGCGCCCGATTGGGAATGTCCGCACCAACAAGGGGACAGCCGAGAGGACCACCACCCCGCTTTAACCCGCCTCCACGCTTCGGAGGATCTCCATGGAACGCGCCGCGCAACCAGGCCATGCGATACGATCCAAACACGATGGACACGTCTGCGGACAGATCACGCGCACGACTCGCGGAGGTAGGAGACCCCAATCGAGGGAACTACCAACCGCGTCCTCCATTTCCACCGAGAGGAGGACCGGGACAGAGCGGAAACACCCCTTGCAGGGATATGAGGGAAGTAGTCTGTTATAACTGCAACGGACTCGGACACATCTCACGCAACTGCACGCGCCCCAGGAAGCAAAGACAGCCACAGCAACAATGGCGCCCGGCGAGTAACAGCCGTAGCATGGAAACAGACTACTACAGTCCAGAACCACGAGCTCAAGTGGCCCACACGGCAGAACCACAACAGACGGCGAGTAGTTGGCTCGAAGGGGTTAGAGGAGCAAGCGAGGAGGTCAAAGATCTAATTCTCCAAGATTTATGGGAGAAGGGGGATTTTCAGGACGCCTGAACCCATCGGCCTGGGTGAGGGCAACTAATTGTAACTCTGTAATCATGACTCGCTTTCGGTCTCTTAGAATTCCAGTCTCGATTTGCACCAGTTACTCAATGGCCGACATAAAAGGGCTCGTCGACTCCGGAGCCACCAACAACTTTATAAGACCCGCATTCGCCAAACGAATGGGGTTAGGGCTCCAACCGCTGGAACGCCCAAAGAAAATATGGAATATAGATAATACGGAAAACAAAGCTGGGTCCATAATGCACTTTGTGGATTTAGAAGTACAGACAAAACAAATTCGCAGGGTCATCCGATTCCTCGTTACCGACATAGGAAACGAGGAGCTGGTACTAGGATACCCCTGGCTCACAACATACGAACCCACCATCAGCTGGACTCACGCTACCATTCACGAGGACGCACTCCCCATCGTTATTCGGTCCATCAACCCGACCGAACCAACTACGGTTATTGCGGGGGCCACTACCCATGACGAAACCACTCTCGCATGAACGTTCACAGATGGCGAAAAGGAGGACATAGTCCAAGAACTAAAGGAAGAGTGCCAGTTACGTACCACAGCCACCGAATTAGCTATTGCAGCTAAGCAAAACACGGTAGCCGCAGTAATCCCAGCACCGTACCAACGATTTGCCAAGATATTCAGCGAGGAGGCGTCTCACCGATTCCCGCCATCAAGGCCGTGGGATCATGCTATCGATTTCAAACCTAACACCCCAGCAACCATCGACTGCAAAATCTATCCCATGACCCAAGACGAAGATGCGCAACTTAAAGTATGGCTCGAGGAACAACTGAAAATGGGGTATATTCGTCCATCCAAGTCACCCTACGCCTCATCCTTCTTCTTCATCAAAAAGAAAGACGGAAAGCTACGACCCGTACAAGACTATCGAAAGATCAACGCATACACTATCCGCAACCAATACCCGCTGCCGCTCATGTCGGAGCTCATTAACGACTTGGGAAACGGTCACATCTACACCAAGTTGGACATGCGATGGGGGTATAACAACATACGTATCAAGCCAGGAGATGAACCGAAGGCAGCCTTTAAAACACGGTACGGACTCTTCAAACCTCTGGTGATGTACTTCGGACTCACAAACTCGCCGGCGACGTTCCAAACTATGATGAACGAAATTTTGGGACCCACCATTACCAAACACGAGCTTTGGGGCACCATCATACGAGTCTATATGGACGATATAGGCATAGCCACTCACGAAAACGCGGGGTTGCAGGCGCACATCAACGCAGTCTGCGACGTACTTCAAGTGGCGATGAACCACGACCTATACTTCAAACCAGAGAAATGCCTCTTCCACTCACCGCGAATGGATTACCTGGGGGTAATCCTTGAAAAGGGGGTAACTCGCATGGACCCGGTAAAAATCTCGGGCATCAAAGACTGGCCACGCCCAACGAAGGTCAGAGACGTTCGTTCATTCCTCGGCTTCTGTAATTTTTACCGCCTCTTCATTCACGGTTTCGCCACGCACGCACGAGCGCTCAACAAACTCATGAGAAAGGATGCAGACTGGCAGTGGGGTACAGAGGAAGAACGCGCATTCCAGAAACTCAAGACGCTCGTCACCGAAGAACCAGTATTAGCACACCCGTGCTTAACAGATCAATTCAAACTGGAAGTAGACGCATCCGGATTTGCGGTAGGAGCAGTACTACTCCAAAAGAAAAAGGACGGGAAGCGACATCTGGTCGGATACTACTTGGCAACCCTCAACGAGGCAGAGCGCAACTACGACATATACGACCTGGAGCTACTGGCCATTGTCAAAGCCCTCAGGCACTGGAGACCCCTACTAGCGGGATCCCCACACAAAATCAAGATCTTCTCGGACCATCTCAACCTAATGCACTGGAGATCCGCACAAAAGATAAATCGACGCGTGGCCCGAGAAGTACTGGAACTGATGGAATACGACTTTGAGATCCATCACATCAAGGGAACCAACAACGGCCGAGCCGATGCCTTATCCCGACGACCAGACTACGACCGGGGAGAACACGACAATGATGGAGTCATAGTACTCCCTGACAAAGTCTTTGCAAGAGCAACTGTCATGCAAGTACCGGAGGACCACGCCCAAGATGAACATCAAATACTCCCTTGGGTCGACGCCCATCAACTCAAGAAACTCGGCGGAGTGTGGTACAAGCAAGGGGCACGAGTAATCACCGGAACGCCTCCACTCATCCGCAACATCATTAGCAACCATCACGACCCCCCATCTACGGACACCCAGGAATCAAAAGAACGTTCCGGATCATCGAAAGGCACTACTGGTGGCCACACATGTTGCAGCACATTACGGAGTACGTGAAAGGATGTGCGGAATGTCAACAGCACAAAGTCAACAATCGCCCCACACGAGCACCCCTAGTACCCATTACACCAATTCCCGACGCTAAGCCCTTCGAAGTCATCGCACTAGACTTTATCACTAAACTCCCAGTTTCCCAGGGACAAGACTCCATACTCACTATCACTGATCATGACTGCACCAAGGCGTCGATCTTCATACCCTGTGTCGAAGAAATCACGGCAGAGGAAACTGCAGCCCTGTACGTAATCCACGTGTTCAAACGATTCGGACTACCGGCAAAAATCATCAGCGACCGAGACCCGCGATTCGCATCAAAGTTTACCCGCGAATTATGCCGCATCCTTGGAATCTACCAGAATATATCAACGGTGTATCACCCACGAACGGATGGACAATCAGAGCGGACTAATCAATGGCTCGAACAGTATCTTAGATTCTGGGCCAACGAGCGTCAAGATAACTGGACGCACTTCCTACCTATGGCGGAATTCGCGCACAACAGTTGGCCGCACGAAGCCACAAGGAAGTCCCCATTCTCGCTCATGATGGGATACGACCCACGCGCTGATTGGATGGATCAGCCATCCCCGATCCCACAGGTGACCACTAGGCTGCAGCAATTCCGAGAAGCATGGAGAGAAGCACAACTCCTGATCAAAAAGGCACAATCTTTGTGGGTCAAACACCGAGATACGCCCAAGTACCAAGAAGGAGATCAAGTATGGTTAGAAGGCCGCCACTTGCGCACGAATCAACCAACGGCGAAACTCGCGGCACGATGGCATGGACCCTTCAAAATCATCAAGGTACTATCGCCGGTCAATTACCAATTGGAGCTTCCCACGCAGTGGAGTATCCACCCCGTGTTCCATATTGATCTACTCACGCCTTATCGCGAAACCCCCATGCATGGAGAAAACTTCACACATCCACCTCTGGATCTTGTGGAAGGCGAGGAAGAATACGAAATCGAAAGTATTCTGGACATGCGGCTGTTCGGCAGAAGCAGAAAACAGCAATACCTTGTAAAATGGAAGGGTTATCCCGACTCGGACAATCAGTGGGTCAACAAGGAAGACTTGTCAGCGGATGAAGCCCTGGCAGAGTTCGAGTGGAGTACGAGGGCACGACGAATGCTTATAAGTCCACGGTCCAACGATAAGTTGACCCCATCCTCTCAACCTGGACTTCTCTCATATCACACAATGTCCTCCGCCGCTGTCTCCCCCGTCTCCTCTTGCGCACCACTCACTCCCAAACTCGTCAACAACCTCACCTACGAAGAGTTCCGCGAGGCCATGGGCAGGATCGCCCCGGTCACCGACATCGACCAACCCGATGCCCCCGCCACCTACTGGCTCCTCAGTCAAGACGGGCATAAGCTCAACACCACCCCCTACTCGCAAGCCGAAGTTGATCGGATTCGTACAGCTCTCAGAGACGGTCCGGATGCCTCACCTCGACCTCTCCCAGTGCAAATCGAGTACCACGTCAAAGCGGAAGAAGAATCTGGCACAAGAGAGCTTGTTGCAGAAGGCAAGGACGCTGACCGGATGGAGGTTCGAAGCCGAAGCGTGGAGACTGGAGCAGCTGGAGAGGGCAGCAACAAGGAGAACGTCGATCCTCAAGAGGCAGGTCCGATTCACCGCGACGATGCACGCGCGGTGTACGACCAGCCCGAGCAGCTTGAAGAGTGGTACCCAGCTGAGCACCCCTTCATTATCAGCACAACCGATTCTGACCACCCCCGTGAAACCCCGTATGTGTGTGACACGCTGGGACGTCCCATCTATCACGGCGACATCGTCGTCGACAACCAGCCCCCCATCTCCGCCGCCGTTCTGACGCGCCGCCTTGGCAGCTCCCACATCGCACCCCCCGGTTACCTTCACAACCGGGGCGACACATTCATCCACTTTCCTATCACCGACGCTCAGGGGATCACCACGCAGGCCCCCTACGTGCAAGTCATCATGAACGCGGACCCCCTGGTGCTCGCCCTCGCTACCAACAGCGACAAGACCTACTCCAAGCCGCTGTACGCGGAGCCGCACGTTCGAGAACGCGGCAAACCTCAGTATACGCCCACCGAGATGTACGCCTTAAGTGGCGGGCATAGTCAGCAAATCCGGGTCAACAAGGCGGTCAACACGTTGAAGGACCTGTCACTCAAAGCTGAGTTGCATCGTTACCGAGCCTATCGACACGAGGCTGAGCGAATCGAGCAGCGGCTTCATGCCCTCTCCGAAGCACTCGGCATGGCGCAAGGGGAGCTCACGCGCAGCAAATTCCGGCTCGAGATGGCCGACACCTACACTCGTATTGGGGAGATTCAGGAAGGATGGTCCGGTGGAGTGGGGCCTACTAGGCGCCGTGGGCGTCGCAGCTGAAAAGGGGGTGATGTTACGGTACGCGAAGTGGACTCCCGCTTTCTGGCTGTGACCCCGTTAGTGGGACGTAATCGGTCTCGGACTTAGTAGTAACCGGTAGTAGTAGTAGTACGATATCACATGCTGATGTAGCATGACTCATTCCTAGGACGGCGGTGATAGGGTTTGAGCTGTTATCGCTAGTCGTAGTATGGATTTGGGAGGAGCTTTAAAGCGTCCTCGTATGTGTATAAATAGTGGCGCCCAAAGACCAAGATACGCCATCTTGGTCTTCTTTGAATCACCACTCTCCTCTCTCATCGCGCGCCTTAGTTTCACTTGTCTCTTCTTGAGCAAGTCGTCTTCATCGATCCTCGCCTAGTGACTTGGGATAAGTCCTAGTGCATATACGCGTCACGTGCCTCGACAAGCGCCGTGTACCCGTGGGAATAAGTCACGTGATTACAGAACCAGATATTCGCCAAGTCGTGAACGCCCTTTCGCTGTCCAAGTCGGACTAACGCTCGTGGTGGCGTTACAACTGGCCTTTGCAGACCAGACCACCTCCAAGGCAGCTTGTGAGGGTGCCAGTTAATTGGTACCCTCTGAGACAAGCTTATGCGACAGTGCATTGACATCTTGGATCAATGAGCGATATGCATTTGTCAATGTACCAGTGCCAGGCATTGGTGCAGATCCTGGTTCAGGTTCAGAGGGAGCTGGCGAAGCGGTGGGAACATCACTAATAGGGTGCAGGTAGGGGAAATGGGAATAGATTGCAGCAATGTGGTTGCAGAATCATTATGCACGGAAAATCTTGACAGTCACAAGTCAGCAGAGCAAGATTGATTGCATAGAAATGCCTCAATTTAGTTTGTGACATGACATGGAATTGAGAATCGTCAAACTTCTCAATAGAATCTTGGGTAATATTTTTAGCCATCTCCTCAATATCCCTCTGACATGACACTTCCAAGTTTAGCCCATTGAGACCGGCTTGTTGTCTGTCATGCCGGAACTGGTAGTATGGGTCCACTGATTTCACAAGTACAAATATGAGATGATCTAGGCAGTGGTTCTGTTTCCCATCAAGCCATCTGGATTTCAAAACATGGTGATATCTAGATACAGTAGCCGCTTTAGTCATAATTCAGAGTCAATGGAAATAATTACATATGCTTCAATGAGCATGTTGGTGTCTCCCTCTTCAAATATATGCTGATTTTGTCTTGAAACCCTGAACCACATCTCGGATACTGGCATCCATTCAGTCTTAAGATATTTCACCACACTTTCAGGGACATCAGTAGCAGTGCAAAGACCATCCCAGATCCTTGAAAACTTGGCAGGATCCCCAGTTTTAACCCAGGTCTAAACTATTTCCTAAAGCGACTTGAATTTGTCAGTTACAAAGCGGCGCTGCATGGCACGAAGGACGTGCCATGTGCATAGAAAGACTCAGCTAAGCAGGTAGGTTTCCTGAATTGCTGCAAGCTGGGCCTGGTCGCAATCTGACATAAAGATCAATGGCTGAATGTCTGGACTCACTTCTCACCCAATTGAGAAAGAACCCAATGGCTTCCTTTCTCATCAATGATGAGAGCATCCAGGCAACTGGGACACCTGTAGCCAAGACATAAGCGCTCTCAGGGACAAGATCCGTAGATAGTACCAACGCACCATGCCCCCAATCATCTCGTGCAATCATTGTGTAAAGCATCATATCTTGGTATTGGGTGGTATTATGTGTCACATCAATGCCAATGAATTGGCTGCCAAGATGCTACCGCCACAGAGCTATGACCGATGGCAATGCACCACAGGGAGGTATTATTTTGTTTTAGTTTTATTTTGTAATTAGATAACACAATAAACTACTTGTCAAAAAGTATCATTTTAAGTTTTCAAAACTGAGTGTGAAAATAATGTTTTACTCAAGGAATCTTCTGTCTGGGATGAAGCCAACTTATGGGCAACTTTCCTTTTTAGATGTGGGAAACTTATGTCATCTGGATGGGAAAAGAAGCCAACTGTGATTGGCCCATGCCATGGGAAAGTATTGCTATTATGAGTGTACCTGAAAAGGGGTGAAGCCTGCTTACCAGGTGACTCATTCAGCAACCACAAACCACTCCTCTCACTCATCCATGACAGACCTTGACCGCTCTGCAAAGTCTAGCAAGGACTGGATTAAGTATGACTTGGATGCTTTCAACATCCAGATACAGCTTGAAGATAAAGCCACCTTTTTTGGAGACCCCAATTTACCCCTGCCTGTCATAGATGAGGAGATCTTAACTACACTAAAGGGGAAGGATATGTTGTCAGACCACAATGCTGAACTCATCCACCTCCTTGATCAGGCAAAGAGGCATCTAGGTGTGGGGTCTGCTGTTGATGACTTTACTGTTGAGTTGCTTAAGCAACTTGGCTATGTGAAACGCAACAGAGTTGCCCACACCCACATGGATGTTCCACTCCGCATTTGTGAAGAAACAAAGCATGCAAAAACTCTCATTTGTCTTGTTGATCATTTGACAAATGATATCAGTCTCCTCATTGAGGAGGATAAGCTCCATTCCCCACTAGAAACCCTACCACAGCTTATTGCTGAGGCAATTGCTGCATTTGACTTCAACAATAGGCTGCAGGTATATTTGAGGAGAGAAGCAGCAATTGAATCTAAGGCATGTAACTCCCATAATTTGTGAGTGTGCTCTGCTCACTTTCTATGCAGATTATGCCAGGCATCATTCAAACTGGTACAATGCCTACCTTCTACAAGATCCCTGTCACCACCGACCTTCTGGACAATGTGTGGTTTGGCACATATCCATCAAAACCCACCATTGTTTCTGTCCATATTCCAGATCTCCCTAGCCCCTTTCATCGTTATGAGAAGGGAATGGAGCCCCTTGATAATAGGCAGGCAGTTCTTTGTTGCTATGAGGCATTCAAACACATTGTAGGCATATAGGCTATGCAAATTGTGCTACATTCACATAAATGTGTTGTGTTTACAAAATGTATAAAAATTGTTCTCAGACTTGTTAATGTGATCAAAATTTGTCGCGCTGCCATCATAGACTCATAGAGCTCCAACCATCTGAAGGGCAAACCAAAAGCGAAGAACCTGATTGACAATGCACAAGTAGTTATTCTACTATCACAATTAGTTCCACTAATAAAAATGGTGCCTGCTGGCAAAAGCACGTCACAATCCCAAGGGTAGCTTCACAAGAGACTCGGAAGACATGTGGGGGCATAAGAACTTGAAGTGCAGCAGACAGGACTCCATGACGCCAGGACCATCACATTGGCGTGGACCCAGGGTGCCCAGCGCTCATGTAAACCGATTGATGTCCAAGTCGGTTCAAGGTTAAGACCCAGACAAAGACTGGGCACCACGCAACGTGGCTAGCAAACGGCATACAGTACCTGATGTGGCAGAGACACAGGAGAGCAGCTCCATTCGAGAGATGATAATTGCAACAGCGCACCTTCGTTACCGTGACTTCCATCAAAATCAAGATCTGGCACTGTTGTACGTGTCACGGACCGAGCCAGTGTGTGGTTTGCGAGATACGAGTGGCGAGACTTGGGCATGGCACATATACCGTTACTAAGGGAAAAGTGCCCATCAGACGGAGAGATTGCGTAGGACGACTAGTGCCTCCGGTCGAGTACACCGCTACATGGCCGGTCGTGCCAGTGCCAACGCCGGGTTGCACCAAGGATGGCACGACCCAAAATAGCCATTCCTAGGATCATGATGGATCGCAAAGCGTCAAAAATTCGGGTACAAAAGAAAGAGTGTATGGACTGGCACCAGCAAGAAAAACTGACCAGGAGAGGAAGCGAAGATGTCGCGGTCAAGATCATTTGTACAACAACACGTCCAGGTCCAGGTTGCTGGCACGGGCCGGGTCTCCGACAGAGGGTCTTCACCAGGACGATTTCGAGGCATGTCAAGCCCAAGCTTTCAGCTCGCCGACCTTGCCTACACCAAACTCATACTTCATGCCCTCAAATACCCTCACCAAATAGTCAATGGTGTACTCCTCGGTACACCTTCCGAGTCTGCTGGCAAGACCGTTGACATAGTCGACGCGGTTCCTCTCCAGCACCATTGGTCGAATCTTAGCCCTGCGATGGAAGTTGGTCTCGGAATGGTGCGTTCCCTTTCTCTCCGCTCTCGTACGTCGCCGGAGCTGAGTGTGCAATTGTAAATCAGGTCGCCGCCCACGCTCAGACTCGCAAGCTTCAAATCGTTGGTTACTATCAGGTGCCAGAGCGTCTCGGCAACACTACATTGTCTCCTGCTGGCGAACGCGTAGCATGCAAAATAAAAGAGTTTTTCGAAACACCTATTGCGCTGGTGGTGAGCTTTGAGAGCTATCCTCTTCTCACGCTGTTGGTCACACGTCCCGTAGATCAACGGTTCCAAGCTGGATGACGAAAACGGCGGGGCGTTTGTTGTACGTCCTCGCAACGATATTCGACCATTTCCGCCCCTAACCTTTTTTTGGATCATTTTCAGTCTTATGTCCCCCTCTCATCTACGTCTACTGCCTTCCGTCCAGTGGAGCACAAGCTCAGGTTCACAAAGGCTATTCCCCGTCGCTCCTTGCACCTCGCTCGCCACACGAACCTGCTCAGCCAGTTTGGTGACTTTGACGATTACCTAGAGGACACAAACGTTCAATTTTTAACGAACGGAGCGGTAGAAGCTGCGCTCAACTCGCCGCAGTAGGGGGAATTACTTCTTTTTTTTTTACTCGATGTCCTTTCCATTCCGCCCATCTACAGTACCCATGCATCGACTTTACACCAGATGGTTTTCGGACTTTCTTCGTGCCTGTATGCTTATGTTCTCCTAATGGAGCTACTTGCACCGTACTTCTCTGTACTCCATTTTTGACAGACTGGGTCTAACCATTCGGTCGACTGCCGGACGGATCCAATATAGTAGATGATAGTGACAGGCGTGAGTGATCATGATTCATATGTTTCAATTCCAAGGAGATGCGATGATATCAACACGCATATCACGACGTACAGTCCAACTCCGTTTATCATTGCTTGAACTGCTCCCCGTTTCCTTGTCGGAACAATGTCTCTTACCGGATGAGAAAAATATATATTCTTAAGCCGTGTTCTTACCCCTACAGTAAGCAACGGGGCACATCACTTTCGGCGGGAAAGTCGATCTTTCGTTGACATTGTTCTTGTGTTTCAGATGGGCGCCTTTGGAGCGATCCCAACTTATCGTCTGTGCTCCTAAGTAGTGTGTGCCAGTGTGTACTGTGACGATCTGTCATTTTAGACCAGTGGCCGCTGCCCCGGGCTGGGACTTGCTTCTGCCATCAGACCCAGCATCAGACGTACGTGCATTGCTGGCAGCCGTCTCAACCTCGAGTCTCAACCTCGAAACTCACCTTTCCTGAAAACGCATAGCGACGTCCGTCAAGATCTGCTGTATGTGCGCTATACATCGACGAAAGATCAGATTCGGTCAAAGTGGGAACGATGCATCAAGGCGGCGCGCTAGGCTGCGGCGAGCTCCGACCATAAGTTGCATTCAAGTTTTCTACAGTTCGGGGACGGCCAATAAATTAGCTATAGAAATTTGCGTGAATTCAGACTACTGTTGTTACGAGCATGCATTCATAGTATTCATATTTGAGCCCCTTTTTAAAAAAACGGAAGGACAGCTAAACAGAAAATACGACAAAACAAACAAGTGCGACAGAGGGAGCAAAACTGAAAAGCACACACAACACATTACACTGGCGCTCTCTTCGCCTTGCCCACGTCCTACGCGCGCAGGCGCTGCAGAACCTTTTTTGCGACTTTCTCCTCGCCCTCCTCGACCTTGAAATATGCAGTGGGTAGTTCGAGGCGTTCCTGGCCCAGCACGAGCCATACTTTATACCGCGGGGCGACGGGGTCCACTGCGCCCTCGTCGAGCGGCGCATGCAAGAACCGAGGGCGTGGATGCCCGTTCGCCTTGCAGAATTCTACTCCACGCACGCGCGGAAAAAGTTCAGCACGTCGAGAAAGAAAATGCGCGCAGGGGGCGGACGTACCGATCAGTTCTTCCTTGCACGAAGAAGGGGCATACGTCAAGGTAGACGTCTTTGACTTTGTCGTGGGCTCCAAGACAGGCGTAGGCGCCTTACTGAGCATGTATGCACTACCCGGTGTCGTCGTCGACGACGAGGATGACGACGAAGATAAAGTTGCGGGCGGAGCGCTCGTCGACACCTCAGCACCTCCCCGAGAGAACGCGACGGCAGACATCGGCGGCGCGTGAGGACCGGGCTGCCATACGCGCGGTGGGCTGGGTGGTGGAGGCGGGACCCACCGCGGCGGTTTGGGTATCGGGGCAGCGGTGGTCAAGTCCTGAGGCGGAGAGGGTGGTGGAGGTGACAGGAGAGGTGGCGGCGATCGTTGCTTTGGGCGGCGGTGAGCAGGAGGCGCGCGAGCATAAGCGTATTCCCCATAAGCATGGTTACCGTCGTCGTCGTCGCCATAACCCGAGCGCCGCCCCAAGTCATCGTACCCATGTGCAGCTGGCTCTGGCGGTAGTGGCGGCGGCGGCGTGTAGCGGCTGTGCCGCCCATAGTCGTAGTCATAGCCGGGAGGAGGAAGAGCGAAGCTACTCTCATGGTAGGCGCGACGATATTCGTCGTCTTCTGGGGGGTATGATCGCGCGGGGACAGGGGCGCGCGCGTGCCAGGGCTCCGGAAGCGGGGCTGGCGGCGGCGCGTAGTACGGATCCGGGGCATACACGCCTGGACCATCGTACCGCGCGCCGCCGACGCCGAGCTCGTACTGGCGCCCGTGCTCGCGTACGCCGTAATCATAAGGTCCTTTGGGCTCGCTTCGGCTGTGGTGCAGAGATGGTTCCGTAGCGGCGCGACGAGGTGGCAACAGTTCACGGGTTCGCTGGAAGGGGGGTGCTGGCGCCGGCCGCCGTGGGAGGATGGCCACGGGCGGTTCGTCAGGCAGCTCACCAGGCTCAGGTTTAGAGTCAACATAGCCAGGGCGCGGTAGGAACATTGGTACGGCTGATAGGGGCCGCGCGCTAGAAGCTGTCGCAGGCGCGACCGCAGGCTTGGATGACCCCACCGCGGCGAGGAATTGCCCTGTCTGACTCAGTAATTTCGGCTTCTTCTTCGGATTTCCGTCCTCGTTATCTGTTGCTTCCGGGGCTTTGCGCTTCGCCTTCTTAGACTCGCGCGGCGGAGGCAACTCGACTTTATATCCCTCGGGCGGAGGCTCCCCTTTGAACCGAAGAAACTCGATGGCTCCCTGATCGAATGCAAGTTGCACCACGGCGACTTTTGCGTCGTTCTTGTTGCGGTATTCAGCAGGCACTGCCCAAGATCGTTTCTCTTGCTCTTTAGGTTTCCCCAGCCAGCTTGAGGGTCAGGATGCATCCGCACGCTGGGAAGTACGTCCGGGGTGTCAGCGACATTCATGGGAGAGGAGAAAAGGGCCCACACACACCGTCGCGATCTTTCGTGTATTCAAATATTTCCGGTGGCTTGTTCGGCCAGAATTTGCCGTATTCCGTGAGCAGGAGAGGGAATATGCAGTCGAAAACGAGCGACCTCGCCTCGGGGGATATCTTCACCTCGATGGCCGCGCCAATTCCGCGCACATACCCACCTACGTCCGCAGCGAGTGCTGCCAGGCACACGGCGCTCTTGGCGTCCGCGCGTTTCGAGAACTGGGGTTCGACCATGTACGTGCGAACCTCACCAGGGCGCGTGAGGCGGAGCACGGCGCCGTGTGCTATCAGAGCCCATCAGCAATTAGGATCGGCGGTCCCTAAAAAGAAGTACGTACTGCCGAGCTTCGTGTCAGTCGTCCAAATGAACTTGAGCTCGAGCTTGCCGCCGCGCGCGGACTGGATGAGCGTGTTCAACCAGCCGGGTGCGTTAATCTCTGCCACGGTTTTGTCGTCGACGGGCTCGGGCAGCGGGCGTGGAAGCGCCTCGAAGAAGCCCTGCAAGGTGAGCGCGATTGGGGGCGGAGCGGACTGCGCCTCGTCCTCCTGCGGCGCGAAGGGCCGCCTCTCAGCCGGCGCCGTCTGCCCGTTTCCGAACTTGATGAAATCCAGGATACCCTCAGCAATCGCATCCGCGGCGCACGCGGCCTTGGCCACTTCGAACGTGGCATAGTCGACGTCGACTGAGCATGCGCGGAACAGATGCAACGAGAGCTTGATCTGCAGCGCGCATCCGTACTCTATTTTTTTCACAATGAGATGCTATGCATACATAACGAGGCGCATATACGAGGGGGACTCACTGCCTGTTGGTTTGCTGTCGATGAGAAATATCCATCGGGGCTTGACGCGACCCGCGCGCCACTCGATGCAGCACTTCTCAACCTCCTGCACCGCCGGATCTTCCGAGGCGGCAGTTGGTAATGGCGCTTGAACCGAGCCGGGCGCGTCGAGTGGCGCGAGCACGAGTCCGCGCTTCGCCACGGCGTCGGGAGAGCCGTACTTGATAAACTCTATCGCGCCCATATCGACCGCGACGGAAGCAGCCGCGGCGCGCGCCGCTGCCTTGCGCGCAAACTCGGGTTTTGACGTGTATGAGCGCGTGGCGCCATTGGGGCGCGTGATGGTGAGGATGCACCGTTTTTCTGTGTGGGAGAGTGAGAAAATCGGGGGCGCAAGAAAATAGTGGACGAGACTCACTTTCTTTCCCCTCCTCTTCAATGATTTCATAGTTGAGGGCATCAATGCTGCCGAATGTCTGCGAGCATATCTGGTGGAGAACGAATATCGGCGCAGGTATCTGCGCGGGCTTGCTGTCGCCGTCTTTGTCTTCGACAATTAGCGATGGCGCAACTGGCGCATCGTGGTAGAGCGGATTGGAGAGGAAGTTCTCTTGCGCGGTGGGCTCCTGATATGGATCGCGGAGAAAGTCCTCAAGGGTGAGCGCCCCCAGTCTGAGGAGGTTGGAATTGACTATCTCGAAGTAGCTCTGAGGTGGCATTGATACCGGTGGTGGCGGTTGCAGCGGCGATGTTGGGGAAGATATCTCGAGGTGTGCTGTTATCGCCGCCATGGGTTGTGACAAAGCCCCTGCCCGGGGACAAGCTCAAGGTGTATGCGTGTATAGAAGACAAACGGCTTATCGTCCGGGTGCGACCAACGCCCATCTACGTCACGACAGCTGCCACTTTGCTGGCACTTCTCACTCCCCGGGCCGTCTCCTCCGTATGTACCGTTCGTCAATGGACACCTCGGCTGAGCTCAAAGAACACTACGACACACACGGCTACGTTATCATCCGGGGGCTCGTCACGCCCTCCGAGCACGCCGATCTCCTCGCCGCGACTGATCGCGCAACCGCGCGGACGCGCTCCGGGTCCTGGACGCACGCGCGCATCGTGGGGAAGCAGTTCCCACCGTACGGCGCCGGGGACGATGTCTGGGGCGTGCAGCACGCGATGCACCCCGCGCTCGGGGAGCCTGTGTTTGCGCGGTGGTACGCGGGGGATGCGGTGCGTGGAGCGGCGAAGACGCTCCTGGGGTGCCAGGACGACCACTTGCAGATGGGTAGGTTGCGCGCATGCTGGACTGATCAATGATCCCGTGATGGTTAATGGAAGCACAGAGCTGTTCAATATCCTCGTGCACCCGCTCCAATCTGAATTTGCGCTGTGCTGGCACCGTGATGACATCAGGAACTCAGCCGATGAGGACGAAGAGCGCGCATCGCTCCAAGTGCGGCACTATGGGGTACGTCACGCCTTCGTGAAATCAGCCCTGCTCAGGCTCGGACGATCGTGTCGAAACAGGTCCAGTGGAATACGTAAGTACACTATCCGCGTACGACAGCTTTGTTCACGATAGTTGTTGGTCCGATGGCGCACAGCGCGCTGCGCGAGGACAGCTCACTCTATGTTGTCCCTGGTTCGCATCGCTTTCCGCGTACTCCGGCGCAGCGGGCCATGTCTAGTAGCACGATCGCACCGACAGACCCGCTCGCCATGTCGGGCGCGATACAGGTGACCCTCAAACGTACGTCCGAGATGGCCGATAATAACGGCAAAAAAAAAATCGAAGCTGATTTTGATAGCTGGTGAAACGGTGTTCTACAATAACAATATTCTTCACTGTGCTACATATAGCACCCGCAAACCGCGTGCGACGTTACACGCGTGCATGGGGGACGCACGTGGCGGATCCACACGAGCACGCAACATCCTGCAGCACGGTCTGGAGTGGATGAAGGATGACGCATTCCGCGAGACACTAAGTTTAGAGGGGAAGCGGATGCTGGATAGATTGGTGAGGATGCAAGAAGAATTTCATGACAAACCAGTCGAGTATTCTTTGGAGGGATGAATGAGAGATGCCTTCGGACGATCAAGACTATGATAGCTGTAGCTGTAACATTCATCCACGAGAATAACGATATGTATTTTGTTTTTACGACGCGGTAACGGACCCGCAACGTTCAAGAGCTCGATAGAAGACAAGACAACACACAAACCAACCACAAACAGGGGTTTTACAGACTTAACAGGAGACGGATAAACAAGAAACAAAAACAAAAAGTTAGGCGTAAAAAGAGGACAAAAACAATTCCTGAGCGCTAGGGAAAGAACCCCAACAAGAAAGGGGTGTTCGGGCGCCTAGGCAGTGATGACGGCCTCGACTTGGACTGTTTCAACGACGACAGTGGGCACATTTGGCTCGGGCGCATTAGGAGCTTCTGGAGCCCCTAACAGAGAACAAAGTCAGCGCAGGGCATGAGGGCGCACAAGGGGTACGACGGGGATGGTGGGGTAGGGGATGGGCGCAACGAAAGGGTTACCTTGGTCAGC
This sequence comes from Lactarius sanguifluus, assembly GCA_021527775.1. Lineage (NCBI taxonomy): Eukaryota > Fungi > Basidiomycota > Agaricomycetes > Russulales > Russulaceae > Lactarius > Lactarius sanguifluus. Next base: position 236,576 of record JAKEYF010000063.1, on the reverse strand, counting down.
GGAATCCGCCGCACCGTTCTCCGCGGGCTCGTCGGCGAGTGCGTCGACCTCGTCTGCCTCCTGCTGCTCCCTAGCAGCTGCGTCCTCATCGACCTTCCCCGCCGCCTTTTTCTCAGCGCTGGCCTTTTTGCCCTTCGACGCAGGTGGCGCCGCGGTAGATGGGGCGGCGTCGGTCTTGGCCTTCTTGCCGCGGCTCTTCACTGGCGCCTCAGTCGCGGGCGCCGGGGCGGCCTTGCGCTTTGGTCGGCCGCCGGCCTCGGGGGAGGACTCCGCCGGCACGGCGGGTGGGGCCTGCTCCTCGGCAGGGCGCGCGCGCTTGGTGGATGGCCGGCGGGGGGACGAGTCGTCCTTGTCTTCGATATTGAGCTTCAGGGCCTCATCGACTACGGGAGGGCGATGGTGCGGTGAGAGGGCATCGCGGAGGACACGGTCAGCGGAGAACGACGGGGGGATGGGGAGAGCGGGGGAGGGACGCACGGTCTGTTGTCTCCACTGCGCGAAGGAACTCGAGCATACCCTCGCGCTTGCGCTTGCCAGGGTTCGCGCCAAAGTCGCGGCAGATAGCACGGAGGGTGTCTGCCTTGAGCTTATCCCATGGAATCTTGGATGAGGCTGCCATCTGAAATTGGGGCTGTATGGTACAGGGCGGATTGGTGAACGAGAGCGACGAGAGCGTGAGAGAACCAACGATGACTTGACTTGCTTAAACAAACCAAAGCGCGGGGTGGGAATTAAATCACGTGATATAGTCTACCCGGCCACTCGGCCACAGATTACAAAAGTGCCAATTACAGCGAATACCATTACGAGGGGCACCTGAACTACGATATGCGATCTCGCATCGTTCGCCACTGGGGATGCAGATGACGTAACGGACGTCGACGCAGTCAATGGACCACCACCTTGTACAAGAATCGGCTGCGCGGGCCCAGTGGGGAATATGAACGGCGTGGCGTCGTAGCCTGCGTCACCCGTGCAAGCTGCGATACCGTTGTTGATCCCGCATTTTATATCTAAGGTTAGCGATAGCTGCGCGTTGTTGTACACCAGATGCGCGTCATTCGGACCCTCGACCAAGGTAGCTGGTCCATGAATGAGAAATAATAACACCGAGGGGGGAAATAATAGCGCACCGGTACCAACGAATGGGGCCGTGTCGAAAGTACCAGTGGGAGTGCCAGGAACGATTTCCCATGTGGTCCGGCCCTGCCCATCTGTGCCGAGTTCACCCGCGCTCAATGGCTGAGGGTCAAAGCCGGGTATGAAAATTGACGCGTCTGCGCGGACACCTGGTAAACCCATGCGTAAATGATTGGTCTCAAGCATTGGACAGGGATGGAGCTGTACATATCACGAGATGATGCAACACGATCAAGGAGAGTAATGAAAAAGAATGCATGTTTTATGACAATAGCCACTGTCTTGAGCGATCGGCGATGAAGGGAATACTGGTAGAGTTTTGTGACAGGCGCCATGTGGTGTACAAGGTATTTATATGAGTCAATCAGTGTCCGGTTTGACTATTGCATGGCGGCCGCCATCAGAACAAAGTTCCTGGTTACGGCGTAATAAACACATGTTGGCCGTAGTGTCCGTTGGTGATGTGAGTCGATGAGAGCAAGTCGGGTAAGCGGGCCGGTGCACAGGACCAGCTCATTCAACGCTTGCGACTCGTTGTCGTTGTCGGAACCGTCCTCGCTCTTCCCTTCGTCCCTACGCTGGCCCAGTCATGGGCTTTATTGGCCATATTGCTCTAATTACCCTTCCCTTAGAGCTCATAGACCACATATTATCGTTTCTTCCCTGGCCCTTCGACCTCCATCCCCTGCTCCTCGTTAATCAACACCTCAATTCCATCGCCGAGCGAATACTGTATCGCAACATCGGCGACCTTCCCGCCCAACGCTCCGTGCGTCTCCTTCTGTCGCTCGCAAATGCCCCCGCGGTGCGGCGCGAGCTCGTCAAGGCGCTCGAGGTCAACTTTACCGAGAACAGGGTGCTGTTCGCGCTCGAATTGCTCATAGCCAAGGTGCTGGGCTTGCTGCCGCGTCTGCGCGTGCTGAACGTGGAGGTGTCCGTGCACGACAGACACCGCGCGCTCGCGTGGATATTCCCGAGGGATGCCCCCTTCCAGCTGCGATCCTTTTCGACGTCCATCAGGTGCGCTTCCCCATTCTGTCTCGTCGGCCATGCGCGCGCGCGTAGCACGGTGGTTTTCTGTTTTCCTTCGTTTCTTTTCTTTTCTTTTCGCGTGCCCGCTGAACAGAGGAGTTGGCGTTGGCCCCGACAGACTCGATCCGGATTTGGCCGCGTTCCTCGAGTCGCAGCGCGAGATCCGCGACCTCTCGCTGCGCGGCATGCCCGCGTTCACCTCGGGCCCATTCACCCTCCTCTCTTCCGCGCTCCCGCACCTCGAGGTATTCCGCTCGGTGCACGTGGACCCAGACACCCTCTGCGAGGTAACGCCACGCCACGCCATGCCAAGGGCTATCTATCGCTCGGGCTGACCCCAATCGGTGCTGCCGCAGGTAATCGCGACGCGCCCCGTGCAAGGTATCTCGCTCTCGCTCTTTTCGGAACACGGATATCGCGCGCTCGAGGTGCTTCGCGCGGACATCGATGCCCGTTCGACGCCTCACGATCCTCATCGTCGACGCGTCGGCGCCGAACGAGCTGTTCCCGCAACTCGCCACCCGCCTTCCGCATCTCGAGGCGCTGCACATCGTGGCGCTCGTGCAACATTACAATCTCGTACGTCCCTCCCCCCCTTCCCTTTCTTGCTCGTGTTGAAAGTGTGTGTGTGTGTGTGTGTGTGTGTGTGTCTGTGTGTGTGTCTGTGCAGGAAACCCTGCTCGCGTCGTCCCCACTACTAGAGGCGTTCGTTGGTCTGCGGTTTTTAACGTTCATGGCAAGCGGCGCATCGTGCTATGAGCTCGACGATGAGGCGAAGGTCGCTGAGCACTGGGCACGTGCCTGCCCAACGCTCACGACGATCATATTGCCCAAGGGACGTGTGTGGTTTGCGGGTAGTGCAGGTAGGTGGGTTCATTCATGATTCCAGGCGGGGGGGATTATCTTGGGGTTTTATAAATATTGTCATTGGGCTTTTTTTGGCTGCGGATATCTGGTTTGTGTGTTGCTTTCTTTGGTGTCCTTGCGTCAATTCGTAAGGAACGTATTTTTTCCAGTCAGGTGGTCCTGATATCATCCTGCAAGACAATGTACAGTACAATCTTCCGCCTCCCCTTTCTCCACCGAAGAACCATGCACCACTATGACGCTCTTGGTCTGGGTCCTTTGATTCCCGGATCAGGCACATTGCCTTTTTGTCCCTCATGTGACAGGTGGCTCAACTGTTCCCAAATTTATAGGAAGTGCGCGTCGAGTCCGCTTGGACGATGTACAGTAATCCCTGGCGAACAATGCCGCCGGAGCATTGTAATTGGTCTTTGGGCGCCAGCGTCAATGTTGCAGAAACAGAAAAGGGCTTAGCTATTGCCAACTTGACGGACGGTCAGGGAGTGGTACAGTATTACACATCCAACTTAAGTCTGCGGCCGTATATATGCGCGAGTTATTCGTTCAAAGGTCAATAGCAACTTCTTGGGCTATGTCTTCTTCTACGACATCCTCGACAAGTTATATGCGACTCCTACGTCGACTGGTGCCGTTCTCGAGGTCCCACTCCATGACTTGGAGAGACATTTGCCCTTTGTGAATCATCATAAATTCCATGAGTAACTTACGAGTGACGTTTGCCTGGAAAGTTTCACACTCATTCTAAACATACTCGCTCTTTCCTCAGTCACATAACCGAAGCATCAGAGATGAGATACACTTGCCTAAAGTGCCGCCCACGCTCGTGAGCCCCCCCACTCCAGTACGCAGCAGTGGTGAGGAGCGTCGGCGCCAGGATCCACGATCCTGTTCGGGAATGGATAGAGGAGTGGGGGCGCGCAGTGGCTTAGACGCTGAGGTGCGTCTGAGGGGCATGTTGGCGTTGTCGTTGAAACTCCCGATCATGCGAGGCATTTCGGGAGGCATTGGTCGGGCGGCGTCACCAGGGGTTCTATCGTCGCTAGGTTGTGCAGCGCTGACTAACGGCTGTTGATTAAGGTGCGGCGGTAATCAGATCCAGTCTCCTGGAGCTTCCATTTCACAGAGCTCGTGCAACAAAGCGTGCACGGGGATAATACGGAAGTCTGTGGTGGGCCCGATGCGTTGCAGATATACTATTAGTGGTTGAACAATAGTACATTGTAGTTCTGTAAGGATAGCCCCTGTAAGGACACCTTGCGAGCTCAATTCAAGGCATAGTGACTGACTCAGGCTCTTCAGTTTTTTCCTTGGTTTTTTCCCGTTCTGCGGAAAGGCTTCGGAACAATTTCCTTGCTCGCTTGCGTACTAGAGAAGTCGAAAATCCGGTACATCCTGTATTGGTCAACACGTGAGCTCAACCAATATTCTTGTTTTTCTGTCCAGATATACAGTAGTCATTGATCGCGATGGACCGGTGGACGAAGGGCCGAATATAGCAAGTGGTACCATTGCGTGCGAAAACCGGTTGCAGCCAAGTATGACGAGGAACCGTCACAAGTTGACAAGCTAAATCCGTGGCTCCGTGACACCTGCTTTGTTAATGGACCCAAGCCAGGAATATTCTCGGGAATACCTATCGACGCCGAAATTCAATCATTAGAGGAAATCCATCCGGGCGTTGAGGACGTTGAGGCCTTGAGCTTGAGGCCTTGAGGCATCGCCGCAACGAACTCGCTCAGAGTCGCTCCTATCTCGTCTCTACTTCCCGAAGTCTTCGTCGCCTTGTTTTGTGCGTTTACGTATACCAGACCACTAGATACTGTACTACAGTCGTTGAAGAGGCGGACCAACCAGCACGTTTACGTGTAGCCCGCGTCCGCCAATACTTATGGGTAGCGACAGGCGGCGTTCGGTAGCCGCCAGGAAGCGCATAGCAGTGCGACATCTAGAGCGCAGTCGGGTTCCTGGAGGACCAGGCGCCCGCTCCCCGGACTTCGCCGTTTGCTGGGACATGCGGGCGCCGGGATACAGTATTATACATCCAACAACATCTACTAAGTTACGGCCGTCACAGTATATATACTCGGGAGTTATTCGTTCAAAGGCAAATAGCAACTTCTTGGACTATGTCTTCTTCCCAAACATTTGCGTCGCGGCGATCCTCCGAGTCGACAAGTTATATGCGACTCCCACATCGACTCGTGCCTCTGGCTTTCCAGGACTGGCCCACAAGCACGCCCAGGCTGTTCTTGAGGTTCCTGCGCCATCACTTCAAGAGACACTTGCCCTTTGTGAGCCATCTTTGGTTTCACAAGCGTTTGTCGCAGTCCGCGGGACCACCAAAACTGAGCCCATCCCGCCATCCTACTACCAACTCAGCAACAGACCTCTCCGAACTCGTTCATGGCCTCGAGATTGCGGGCTTCGGCACCTCTTCGTCTGCGTCCGCTCTCGAAAAGCGGCCTACATTTGCGTTACACCGCCGCATCTGCGACGACCCCGCATTCACTGTCGAGCTCCCAAGCTACCCCTCACTCCAATTCGCAGCCATCTATAAGGGCGTCGGCAGCACGATCTCGTTCGGGAGTGGATGGAGGAACGTGATCTGGTATGGTATCGGCGGTTGGGCGTCGCGCGACCGGTAGATGGGGGGATCAACCCCGACCCTTTCGTTTATGCATTCTCTGCTCTGTTCTTCCGAACGACGGCTATCTCTAATTGTCCCCGCTCCGCGCGCAGAGTCCTCTCGGTTCTCTTCCCGTCGAAACTCATCCTCAAGAAAGAACCGTCGCCTTCTGTTTATGGTTCGCCATGCGGCCGCTCCAAGCACACCAGCATCTCGTTTACGGGTCGCCTGCTGCTGCTCCAGACGTACCTCGCCAAGTCCGCCTGGTATATCGGGCGCGGCGCCAATGCGCTGCCCATCGGGGACTTGTATGCCGCGACACGCGTGGCTATTCGCTCCCGCTGGAGGCAGGCGCCCGGAAGCGCGTGGCGGCGCGTCATCCAGAGCGCGTTCGGTTCCCAGAAGAACACACGACGAATATCGCGCATGCGCTCGCGGACTTCGCTGCGCGGTGGGGCGCCCGGGCGCCGGGGTACTTTCCGCGTTTGCTGCTGCCGACGAGAGGGTGCGCACTGGGGCGGCACTCGATGGTATCGAAAGACTGGATGGGACGTCGTTCGTACCAGTTGCCGGAGTCACTCTCGATAGGCTCGGATGGGACGAGAACGAAGGTAGGTCTATGGGATCGGGACGGTTTCGATGTCGGACGTGTATCGCGACGCGAGCAACGGCACAATTTACTATTGTACATCCGTTTATGATGATAGACTATCTAGTTCCAGTGAAGCATCGATATTTGGTACTGTTACGGGCATATAGCGCTACTCTACGAAGAGGGTGCAGGAGCCCGCGAGCGAGACTCGGAGATGACCTTCATCGCCGCTGCCCTAAACGAATGGATTTTTAACCACCACCTCGGCCCGGGAACACGCTCCTGCGTCTTGGTCGCATCCTCCATTTTCTTCATTGCCCCATCAATATGAGAACCGGATTGTCCCCTCCACCATGTTCCCTAAGAAGATCAGAAGCTCATCAGTAAGGTATCTTGGGAAGGCGGTATCGGACAAGAGGCCATGGTCGAGTATAGCCAAGTCGCAGATGAGGTTGAGAATGACCTGCTGCGTCCCGATAGAATGTTTGTATTGCCTCCATTCGGATGTGATCGTTCTGAACGTTCCGACAATAATGGCAGAGTGAGCTTCAGGTGACAACGGAATGTATAAGTGTTGTTGGGTCACGAGGAAGAAATATTCGATCCAATATCCGAAGCCACCGCCGTCACGGAAGTCTTGCAGGCGATACAATTGTCGCTTCCATCAGATGTCGTCTACGAACCCCCGTCCAATTGCGCCTACGGGTTGTCCAATTCGCTCCACACGATCCCCATGCTCTCGAGCATCCTTGTGTAGGCGTCGTTACCTCGTCCTTCGATGACGTCGCGCAATTGGGAGGAATAGGAACATAAAAATCGAAGGCGCTGATGCAGGAATATGAACTGGGGTAGGAATGTGGGCCGGTCTTCGGTCGGATTGAAGAATTGCTTCGGTTTCATGGGTTCAGTCGGCTCGAAATCATCCAAATATACACCATGCAGGTGTAAAATCAAACCATTGCCGTAGGAGGCGACGGAATCATTGATCCTAAATATCGGCATATCGATGTCGGCTACGCGGCCCGTTGCAAGAGCGATGCGTTCGAGCTCGGAGATGTCGTTCTCGTGATCGCGTGCTAGGACCTCCTTCACCTGCTCTTCCGTCGCTTCCTCTTCTGAGGGTCTGAATACTTCACGCAATCTATAAACACAAAATTGCCTCGCGGTCTCGAAATATTTGTCGATCCTTCGGGCATTCTTGAGCGCGTTTTCATCGATATTATTGCCGTTGATTGTTTGCTCGTCACTGTCTTCCGACGTTCCGAACCGTAACTGGGAAAGGTTATAGATAGCAAGACGCGCATCCTGTTTTGTGCTATTATTGCCTAGCATTCCTTGATTGACGATAATAAAGGATAGGCAATCCAAGCGTGCAACGAATAACCCATCAGATCCCGGTGCCAGGTGGTAACGCCCGATTGACTCGTAGAGTGGATGGAATAGCTTTCTGAGATCTCCAAACATCTCCAGTTTAATATTGGCAATGATCACGAGTGACGCCGCGGTTTCGACACATCCGCGTGCGCGCTTGTGCCATAATTCCTTGTTTGCGAAGATGCTGTAATTATCGCATGTACCAACCAGGTGTCGTACACGCTTGCAGAGATCATAGATGGCAAGATCTCCCTGTCCATAGAGATCATCGGGCACCACGCTAAAGAGGCGGCGGGTCACCGTCACATCAGTGACATCATGGGGGGTGCCATTCGCGATTCGTATCCCAAGAATGCGTGCAAGAGGTTGAAGGAGGCGGAGAGGATGGCTGGTGTGTCGGACAAGTGGGGAACGGTGATGTGGTAGAACCTGGAGATCTGCATCGTTCTGTGATGTGACTGTCAGGTTATTCGGCCTAGCGTGAGCGCCTTGATGGTGTGTACTTGAGAAGCCTTTTCTCCATACGTCGATTCCCCAATTAGAGGTAAAGGCGCCAGGTATAGGCCATCACGAATGATTCCATCTCGTCATCCTCTGTCCGATTATCGATCAGCCATCGGATTGCCCGAACGTCGCGATCCTTGCGTTCAGTCATTCTCTTCCATCGCCAGTTGCATCTGTCCTTGTGATATGTTCGAGCTCACGGCCTTGACCTGCTTCCACCATGATGCGCGATCCAAGTAGCTTCGCGGATGCAACCTTCTGCCTCAGATACCATATTAGGCCAGAGAATGGGTTTCGAAATGGAGCTTGCGGCTTGATGACCGGAGCAAACATGCTGAACACGTAAAGAAACGCGCAAATGGTAATAGGGACGACTAGTGGTGACGCCGACGGTGGTGTTCACATTGAGGAGTGAGTCACCGAGTCCCAGGAAGAACTAAGAAGAGGGAAACGTGGACGAGGCCTGGAACAGATTCCGCCACCACTGGCATATACCATCCCTCCGCGCCTTCATATAGATATTGGCGCAGTCGGGCACTCTTCAAGGATTGCTATACCGCTGGAACACGTGCATGTAGTCGCGTACCCATTGCTGGACGAGAGTAGCGAGGAGCGCAGCGGAAACGCTGAAGACTAGGCTCATGAACCAGAAAACGTTGACCCGGACATCAGAAGGATTTAGATCGAAAACGTATGTTGGAAGCGGAGTGGATGAGATGGAGACCTGTGGTGCGAGAGCGGAAACTTGTTGGGAGATCTGAGCGAGTAGTGCAACATTCTGTTGCTGGTAGAAGACCATCTGCTGGGCTGGATCGGGTTGAAGGTCGTGAATCTTATCGACGAGAAAGGAAGTGAGAGCGGCGGAGAATAAACCGGCCTTGACGACAGTGCGTGAGTTCGGAGAGAACGCGATGACAGTATTATAAACACGCACAAATATGAGGACGCCGTCCATATCGTCTTTGAGCGATTGGATGCGGGCTTCGTCGTGGCTGTTTGCCTCCTTCAGTTGCAGAGACCACAAGGCATTGGCGTTGTCATTGAAATCCCCGATCATGCGAGGCATTCCGGGAGGCATCGATTGAGGGGAGTAAGAGTTAGGGGTTCCATCATTGTCACCAGGTTGATCAATTGCGCCTGCAGGTTTCTGACGTGTTAGGTCCCAAAGTTATTAGCATAGCAGAAAATTGTGCTGTGCTCACCGAAGTCGGTGGGGCCCGTGGGGGCGACTTTTGGAGACTCCACCTGCGTCCTGCGGCGAAGGCGAGTCGACCTCAGCTTCACCGACTACATCCTCCACTGGTGCATCACTTCCGGTGGTTCCCAAAATTTCACCTTCGCGTCCAGACGTGTGGGTACTCATTTCATGAGCCTCTTCTCGTCCAACCTCTTTGTATGGAAGGTGAGCAGAGGGTACAAGACAAGTCGTAATGCACACCTTCGTCCTTGAGCTGGGCCTCAAGATCAGCACCTTGAGATTTTCTTCTCCTGGTTTTCCTAGTCATCGAAGGTTGTTATGGGTAAGAGGGAAGAGGGAAGGAACGTCGTCACACAAGTGGCCGTGAAAACGAAGCGAGGAACGAGGGTAAGGTTAGATCAAAACCGTGGCGCATGCCTTCCTTCCCCTTGCACTGCCACATTCGTTTGGATACGCCAGGTCTGTAGAACCGAAATTCTCCTTTTCACCCTCCCGCTGCACGCTGTAACTGCCGAGGGATCGAAGCCTATGAGTCCGCTTGCATCGAATTGCTTCCGGAGGGTTCAACCCGCTCAGTCGCGACCACACCTCAGATAGACAGATCCCTTTATTGGTCACGAGAAGTGCTCCGCGCTTTCTGCCCACCTTCTGTTTTTGTTTTGTTGCCTTTTGAACCGCTTATACAGGACTGTATTCTTCGGGACAGCACATACAGTAATAGTACAAGTGTGGTCACCACAAATGTGGTTCCAGTCAACCAGTACATAAGTCAGTGTCGCTGCTACCTTCCTCGCCCTCCCGGTGCTAACCCTGACTTCCGTACTATTGATCACAATCTACTTCCACTGAAGACTGAATGGGGCGAGAGGACACTAGTAGATTAGCGTACGTATAACAGGAGTTGCATAAAGGGGCGCCAGATGCCAAGAGGCCGCGGGTTTAAAGATGCAGAGAGTGAGGCGTAATACATCCAGGTGGGGAAAGCCCGGGATAGGCCTGCGTCCGCAAGAGAGGTATTAATCAACCTCGTTTTGATGGACAAAGCGAAAGGAGACAAATGACCCGAGTGTCAGGCTGGTCAGGGGGTTCTATGAGGGTTCTATGAACGCCTCGTGTTTAAGTGAGTAGCCAGCGGGGTAGGCCCAAGGCGCGGAACGCGGTTGCAGTGGTTTTGTTTTTGCTACTTTTGCCGTTAGTTTATAATTAAACCAGCTTATAAATTTGACTTATAATAATCACGGATTGCATTATTTCTTTGTAAGTTATCTGTAAAGCCTAAATTACGGATTATTATAAGACAAGGCATAATTGTCTTGTAATAATACTGTATAAGTCGATACTTCATATCATATTAGGCGTTGTAACCCTCTTCCAGAATTTTCATGAGGCCGCCTATCACTATATCACTGTTCACAGTGAGTGTGTTACTGAAGTGCCGGACGGGTGCGAAGTAAATGAGCTGGTGAGTGAAACACTTGTCAACAGTCCTTTCACACCATAACTTCGTTGGAATCGTCCCACATACACTCAGGCTTGCGGACCTTTTAGCATTGTTACATCACTGGCGTGATGGGCCACAGTGCGAAGCACGTGGTCAGACGTCATTGAGAGAGCGGTTCAGTTCCTGGACGAGCACACGCCGAGGATCATGCGCGCCCCCGTGTACTTCGCTTCCCTGGGGCACCTGGCACTTTTCCTTGCGCTTTGCCGCCTTTGTGGCTGCTGCTGCCGGAGAGGGATGGGCGCACACGGGGACGGCAGCGGCTCCAGTGCTCAAGGGTATCGAGCAAGACAGGATCGAGTCTTTCGCGAGAGAAGCTGCTTGAGCACGGCGGGTCCGTGGAACCGAAGTCCTCTAGGCTCTGCACAAATATGCAATACCTCTGGACGCCCTTGCCCCGGCAATAGACCCGAGAACGTGACGGCCTTTCAAGTTGTCTCCTGGCGTAGGACTCTTGGCAAGACTCCCGGGTCACTCAACCACGGAATGTAGTCTTTCGCGTACTCCCATCCGCCCCCCCATTATTCCCAGTAATCGCCATGGGATCGATGAAGAAACTCAGCCTCTCGACCCTCATGATCCTCATCGTCTCGCTCTGGGAATGTGCCCAATGCTGACGACGATTGATTGGCTCGTGTGGGTGGACAAGGGCAAAAGGCAGAGCTGAAGGGTTGGGACTGTTGTTGTCCAAATGCTGCATATCTACGGCTATTATTGACAAATTTACATGCGTCGTCGCCATTCGTTCGTCAACGAGATAATTACCTATCTAATTCTGGTGAAGCATCGGTACTCAATGTCAGCGCCGTCAATCGGCAGTGGATTCTGGTATCGTCGATAATCGACCAGGTTAAGCTTTAGATTCTCTATTTGGTACTGGTACTGACCACTCTCACTACTCTACGAAGAGGGCACGGGCCCGCAAGCGAGAGAGAACCTTGACAGCATCTGCCCTGAACAGACGGACATTTGTCAACCACTCCGGCCCGGGAAGAGCGTTCGCGACCGCATCGTCTAGCTCCCTCATTGCGTCGTCAATGTGTGAACCAGACTGCCCCATCACCATGTTCTCGAACAATTCCAGAAGTTCGTCGGTAATGTATTTGGGGAAAACTAAATCAGAGAAGAGGCCACGACTAAGTATAGCCATGTCGCAGATGAGGTTGAGAATGACACGTTGTGTCCCGATAGAATACTTGTGTTGCCTCCAGTTGAACGTGATGGCTCGGAATGTTCCAACAATGAGGGCAGCAGTGGGAGTCAGGTGACAACGGCACGGTTAATAGCTGCTGGGTCACAAGGAAAAAAAGTTCAACCCAATATCCGAAACCGTCGCCGTCACGGAAGTCTTGCAGGCGCCATAGTTGTCGCTCCATCAGATGTCGTCGACCAATACCCGACCACTTTTTAGGGTTATCTGATTCGCCCCACAAAATCCCCAGGCTCTTGAGGACGTCTTGGTAGGCGCCATTGCCTCGTCCGTCGATGATGTCGCGTAATTTGGAGGAATAGGAGCATAAAGGTCGAAGGCGCTGATGGAGGAATACGAACTGGGGAAAGAATACTGGTTTGAAGGCGGTTGAACCAAAAAATCCGGTCGGATCAAAAGGTTCTGTCCGCTTGAACTCATCGAAATGTGCGCCCCGCACACATAAAATCAAACCGTTGGCGAAGGCACATATAGGGACTAGTGGTCCTGAAGATCGCCCCATCGATGTTCGCTACATGGTCCGCTGTAAGAGAAATGCGCTCGAGCATGGAGATATTGTCCTTGTGATCGCGTGCCAGGACCTCCTTCACCTGCTCTTCCGTCATTCCCTCTTGAGAGGGTCTGAACGCTCCACGCAGCCCATGCAGACAAAATTGCGTCGCGGACTCGAAATAATCGTCGATTCTTCGGGCGTTCCTGAGCGCATTTTCGTCGTTAACGTCATTGTTCGTTTGCTCCTCGTTATCTTCCATTCCAAACCGTGAAATGGTATCGATAGCAACCCGCGCTTCCAGTTTTATTCTCTCGTGTTCTCCTAGTACGCTTCGATTGACAACGATAAGGGATAGGCATGTCCAGCGAGTAACGAATAACCCGTCAGATCCTGGTGCCGTGTGGTACTGCCCGGTGAATTGGTGTAGAGAACGAAGTAGCTTTCCAAGGTCCCCAAACAGTTCGGGTTTGATATCGGCACAAAGCACGAGTGATGCCGCCGTTTCAACACACCCACGTGCTCGCTTGAGCCACAATTCCTGGTTTGTGAATACGCTGAAATTATCGCATGTGCTAACCAGGTGCCGCATACGCTTGCAGAGATCATGGATGGCAAGATCTCCATGTGCATAGGGATCATCGGGCACCTGGCCATCATTAGGGGGGCGAGGAATTGAGTGGGTCACCGTCACATCACGGAGGGTGCCATCCGCGGTTCGTATCCCAATTATACGTCCAACGGCATGAAGCAGGCGGAGAGGGTGGTTGGTGCGCTGGAAATGTGAGGACCCATGATGGGGTAGAACGGACATGCGAAAATCTGCATCACTCTGTGAACTGAGTGTCGGGTCTTCCGGCCTCCAGTCCGCGTCTTCATATCGTTTTACTTCAGACGTCTTTCTCCATATGTCAATCCCCCATTTGGAGGTAAAAGCGCCGGGGATAGCCATCACGAATGATTCCATCTCGTCATCCTCTGTCCGATTATGAATAAGCCATCGAATTGCCCGAACGTCACGATCTTTGCGTTCATCATTTTCTTCCATCGCCAGTTGTATCTGTCCTTCAGATATCTTTGAGCTCACGGCCCTGACGGTTCCACCAGATGCGCGATCCAAGTAACGTCGCGGGTGCACCTTCTGCTTCAGATACCATATCAGGCCGGAGAATGGGTTTCGAAATGGAGCTTGCGGTTTGATGACCGGAGCAAACATGCTGAACACGTAAAGCAACCCGCAAACGACAATCGGGATGATAGTGGCGGTGCCGACGGTGGTGTTCACATTGAAGAGTGAGTCACCGAGTCCTAGGAAGAATAAGAAGAGGGAGACATGGACAAGGCCTGGAATAGATTCCGCCACCACTGGCATGTACCATCCTTCTGCGCCTTCATATAGATATTGACGCAGTCGGGCACTCTTCAGGGGGTTGCTATACCGCTGGAACACGTGCATGTAGTCGCGTACCCATTGTTGGACGAGAGTAGCGAGGAGCGCAGCGGAAATGCTGAACACGAGGCTCATGAACCAGAAAGCGTTGACGCGGACATCAGAAGGATTTAGATCGAAAACGTATGTTGGAAGTGGAGTGAATGAGATGGGGACCTGTGGTGCGAGAGCGGAAACTTGTTGGGAGATTTGAGCGAGTAGTGCAACATTCTGTTGCTGGTAGAAGACCATCTGCTGGGTCGGATCGGGTTGAAGGTCGTGAATCTTATCGACGAGAAATGAAGTGAGAGCAGCGGAGAATAAACCGGCCTCGACGACGGTGAGTAAGTTTAGGGCAAAACACGATGACGGTGATATAAACAGCGCACGAATATGAGGACGCTGTCCATGTCGTCTTTTAGGGTTTGGATTCGGGCTTCGTCGTGGCTCATTGCTTCCTTCACATGAAGGGACCACAAGGCGTTGGCGTTGTCGTCGAAGTCCCCGATCATACGAGGTATTTCGGAGGGCATTGGTTGTGCGGTGTCGCCAGGAGTTCTATCATCATTTTCTCCTGTACGATTTCAACGTCTTAGGTCACAAAGTCACCGGAATACAAGGAAATTGTGCTGTGCTCACCAGGGTTGGAGGGGTCATCTATCTGGGCCCGCGCCTGCGACTGAGTTGACGAGCCAGCCTGAGCTTCGCGGATTGCTTCCCCAACTGGTGCACTGCTCCTTGTGGTTCCTGAAGCTTCACCCTCGCGTCGAGACGTGAGAGTACACAGTTCATGAGTTCCCTTGCGTCTGACCCCTTCGGTAAAGTAGTGTGAGGGGAGAACATAAGATAGCTTGGAATACACACCTTCGTCCTCGGTCCCAGCCTCAAGGTCGGCACCTTGAGATTTATTTCTTCTCCGAGATTTCCTAGTCATCAAGAATTGAGCAGAACGGGGCAGAGAGGAGGAGCGTCGCACGGAATACTAGTAGGCCCTTCGCGAGAGGCCAACACGTTCCTTGACACATTCATTACGCAACGTTACATAGAACAAGAGCTGCGCGTCCCTCGCACCCATCCGTTTGAACACGCCGGGTCTGTAAGAACCGAAATTCTCCTTTTCGCCCATTCTGTAACTGCCGAGGGATCGGTGATGATGCTTCCTTATCCGGCCTAGCGTCAACTCGTCCCCACGGTGCGACCCCGCCTCGCCACGAAGCAATCCGTACGTACTTTCGTCCACTTTCTCGCATGTTGTATCGCTATTTCTTTACGCTATACCTGGCGCCTGATCAATTGCGCTGTATACCAGATCTTTCTCTCTCCACGCCGAATCTGGATCCGGCCACCTTCCTCGAGTCGCAGCCCGACATCCGTTACCACCCACTGTGCGGTACACACACCTCAAGCTGGTTCACCCTCCGGCTCTCCGCTCTCCTTACCTCGAGGACTCCTGCTCGCCGCATACCGTGACGGAACTGGTCGTCCTCTCCAAGTAGCACCCCGCCCCGTCGTCGTCGTGCCCTCTGTCGTTCCACGAAGAATTGACTTAGTGCCCCCGCAGGCGATCCCCGCGCGTCCCGGGGCATCTTGCTCTTACTTTTCTCAGCGTACGGGTGTGCTGGAGTTGCTCGCATGGACGCCGACGCATGTCCGGCGACTCACGATCCTGATCGACGACACGTCGGCGTCGAATACGCTGTTCCCGCAGCTTGCCGCGAGCCTGTCGCACCTCGAAGCGCTGCATATAGTGGCCATCGTGCAGCCCTATGACCTCGTGCGTACTTTCCTCGTTCCTGCTCGTTCCTTCCTGTGCTGAGAGAGAGAGAGAGCGCGCATGGCGAGCGGGGCGTTCGAGCTCGAAGACGAAGCTGAGCGCCAAGCGTTGGGAACGTGGCTACCCAACGCTCACGACGACCATCTTTCCCAAAGGCCGTATGGTTCGCAGGTAGTGAGTCCATTCACGATTCGGCTGATCGTCGCATTCTGGAAGGGCTGGCCCGGCCTTCTATTCACCTTGTCTATGGGTTCAAGACTGTCATCGCACCGGAGTCCTCATTTCCTCCCAATGCGCTCATTCCCAATAATCTATCTGACATACATATATATATGCACATACCCCGCACTTTCACTTCTAGGCCTGGAACAGGTTGCTCTTATTTTAAAAAGTGATAAAGGACGACACCGATGCCGACCCCTTCACTCTCACGGATTGCCTCAAAATGTCAGGTTTCGCGACGTTCGCGCTAGTATTCACTCCTGGGAAGTAAACAATCATCCCACATTTGCGTTCCACTGCCACACCTACGATGACTCTGTGTTCGCCGTCCCCCGAACGAACCACATTCTCCAGTACAGTTGCGAAGTTCGCTGTCACCTCGGACCACTTCCTGCCGAAGCTCGTCCCCAGGTCTCAAAGGCGAAGCGTCTTTCGACAGTCGGCTCCGGCCCGCGCCGCCTCTCGTCCGCCAATCACTTGTTGTTGCCCCAGACGTACCTCTCCGTGTTTGCGATGTGGTAAACCACGCACGGCAATCGCACGCTTCCCATCACAGACTTCAGCGTGATGACGGAGGCGCATCCTTTCGCAGCCGCTCGTGTTGCTAGCGGCCGCCAGGAAGCACGTGGCGGCGGGTCATCCTTAGTGCAATTCGGTTCCCGGATGAGCGCGCATACACGATCATGCGCTCGCTCCCGGACTTCGCCATGCGTTGGGACAAGCCGCCGCCGGGGGTACTTTACCTCTGCTACCGCCCGCGCTTGAGAGCACCGAGAGGCGCGAAGTGACACCGGCTGTACACGTTGCCAGACTTACGTTCGATCGGCCCGGATGTATGGGCGAGGACGCGAGATGGCGGAGTTGTGGGTCGGGATGGTTTTCTAATGCTAAATATCACAGCGCGAGAAAAGGCGAGACTTATTTTTTACTAACACATGTACATACATCATCACCTCTTCGTCGATGCGATAAGACATTCGAGTGAGGCATTAGTAATTGGTGTCAGCGTAGTGAAGCAGTGGAGTCAGAGATCATCAATCACCTTGGATCTTTGATTCTATTGGTACTGGTAATGGTCGCTCCCGCGCTACTCTATGAAGATGGCGCAGGGGCCCGCGAGCGAGAGATAACCTCGACCGCCTTGGCCCTGAACAGACGGATTTCTATTGCCCACTCCGGAACATCGTCTTGTTCTTTGGTCGCGTCGTCTAGCTCCTTCATTGCGTCATCAATATGCGAACCAGACTGCCCCTCCACCATGTTCTCCAAGAATACCAGAAGTTCGTCAGTAATGTATCTTGGCAAAACGATATCGGATAAGAGGCCACGATCAAGTATAGCCATGTCGCAGACGAGGTTAAGAATGACGCGCTGTGTTCCGATAGAATGCTTGTGTCGCCTCCAGTTGGATGTGATGGCTTTGAACGTTCCAACAATGAGGGCAGAGCGGGTGTCAAGTGATAGCGGTATGTGTGTTAGTGGATTGGCCATAAGGAAAAACAGTTCAACCCAATATCCGAAGCCGCCGCCGTCACGCAAGTCCTGTAGGCGCCATAGTTGTCGTTCCATCAGATGTTGTCGACGTACGCCGGACCGGTTGGGGAGGTCCGACTCGCGGCACAAAGTCCTCAGGCTCCCGAGGATCTCGTAATAGGCACCCAGGCTGTCTCGTCCGTCGATGATGTCATGTAATTTGGGGGAATAGGAACACAAAAACCGAAGGCGCTGATGCAGGAATATGAACTGGGGTAAAAATATTGTCTTCAGCTCGGTTGGATTGAAGAATTCGATCGGCCCGACGAGTTCTGTCTGCTCGAACTTATCGAAATACGTACCATGAACGTATGAAATCAAACCATTGGCGAAGGCACGGATGAAATCATTGATCCTAGAGATCGCCTGGTCGATGCTTGCTCCATGATCAGACCATGAGTCATGGTCTGCTGTAAGAGCGATGGGACCGAGCACGGAGATGTCGACTTGGTGATCACGTTCCAGGGCCTCCTTCACCTGCTATTTCGTTACTCCAACTTTTGTAGGTCTGAATGCTCCACGCAGTCCAAACAGGCAAAATTGCTTCGCGGTCTCGAAATCATTATCAATCTTTCGGGCGTTCCTGAGTGCATTTTCGTCGCCGTCGCCATCGCCATTGTTTGTTTGTTCGCCGTCGTCTTCCATTCTGAGCCGTGAAAGGCTGTCGATAGCGGCACGCGCATCTAGTTTTATCCCATCATGGTTTGTCATTCCTCGGCTGGCGATCACAAGGGATAGGCAATTAATGCGTGTGCCGAATAACCCGTCAGACCCCGATGTCGTATAATAATGCCCCTTCGTCGCCATGGCTTGGTGTAGTGAAGGAATCAACCTTCCAATATCTCCCAATAGTTCTGGTTCGATACCTGCACATAACACGAGTGACGCTGCCGTTTCAACACATCCACGCGTACGCTTGATCCACAATTCCTGGTTTGCGAAGATGCTGTGATTATTGCATGTACCAACCAGGTGTCGCACACGCTTGCAGAGATCATAGACGGCAATATCTCTGTGTGCATAGAGGTTGTCGTGCGCTTGGCCATCAATAGGAAGGCGAGGCATTGACCAGGTCGCCGTCACTTCAGGGGGGGTACCATTCGCGATTCGTATCCCAATAATACGTCCAAGAGGATGAAAGAAGTGGAGAGGATGGCAGATGCGCTGGAAACGTGGGGAACGACGATGTGGCAGAACGGGCATGCGGAGATCTGCATCGCTCCGTAATCTGACTGTCAGGTCATTCTGCCTCACGTTCGTGCCTTCGAGTTGCTTTACTTCACAAGCCTTTCGCCATATGTCAATTCCCCATTTCGACGTGAATGCGCCAGGTATAGCCATCAAGAATGATTCCATCTCGTCATCCTCTGTCCGACTGTCAATCAGCCATTGGATTGCCCGAACGTCACGATCTTTGCGTTCATCATTCTCTTCCATCGCCAGTTGCATCTGTCCTTGTGATATGTTCGAGCTCACGGCCCTGACGTATCCACCAGGCCCGCGATTCAAGTAACGTCGCGGATGCACCTTCTGCCTCAGATACCATATTAGGCCAGAGAATGGGTTTCGAAATGGAGATTGCGGTTTGATGACTGGAGCAAACATGCTGAACACGTAAAGCAACCCGCAAATGGTAATCGGGACGATAGTGGTGACGCCGACGGTGGTGTTCACATTGAAGAGTGAGTCGCCGAGTCCCACGAAGAATAGGAAGAGGGAAACGTGGACGAGGCCGGGCACAGATTCCGCCACCACTGGCATATACCATCCCTCCGCGCCTTCATATAGATATTGGCGGAGTCGGGCACTCTTCAGAGGATTGCTGTACCGCTGAAACACATGCATGTAGTCGCGTACCCATTGCTGGACGAGAGTTGCGAGGAGCGCGGCGGAAATGCTGAAGACGAGACTCATGAACCAGAAAACGTTGACCCGGACATCAGAAGGATTTAGATCGAAAACGTATGTTGGAAGTGGAGTGGATGAGATGGGGACCTGTGATGCGAGAGCGGAAACTTGTTGGGAGATTTGAGCGAGTAGTGCAACATTCTGTTGCTGGTAGAAGACCATCTGCTGGGCTGGATCGGGTTGAAGGTCGTGAATCTTATCGACGAGAAATGAAGTGAGAGCAGCGGAGAATAAACCGGCCTAGACGACAATGCATGAGCTTGGTACACATGATGGTGGAAATATGAACACGCACAAATATGAGGACGCCGTCCATATCATCTTTGAGCGATTGGATGCGGGCTTCGTCGTGGCTCATTGCTTCTTTCACGTGAAGAGACCACAAGGTATTGGCGTTGTCATCGAAATCCCCAATCAGGCGAGGCATTTGGGGGTTCATCGGTTGAGCGGCGTCGCCGTGAGTTCTATCGTCACCGGGTTGAGCATTTTCGCCTGTAAGTTTCTTACGTGTTAGGTCGTAAAGTCACTAAGGTAATAGGAAAACGTACCCTGCTCACCGGAGTCGGAAGCATCTTTCGGGGCCTGCGCCTGCGGCCGAATCGACGAGTCAGCCCGAGCTTCGCGGTCTGGTTCTTGCACTAGTGCATTACTACCAGTAGCTTCCGAAGATTCGCCATCGCTCCGGGGTACGTGTGTGCTTATTTCATGAGTCCCTCTCGATGATATAACCTCTTTGGAAAGAGTCACGATTGAGGACCCTGCGGGAGTACAAGAGAGGTTGTAATGCACACCTTCGTCCTCTGGCTGAGCCTCAAGGTCCGTCCCCTGAGGTTTATTTCTTCTCCGGGCTTTCCTGGTCATCAAATGTCGCACGAATGAGGGCAGAGGAGAAGCGTCGTGGTTAAGTTACGGGCCGCTCGCTTCCGGCTGCGACAGGACGACGATTTCTGTTCTGGTCTCCCCCTTTTCTTCACTGATACCGCCTCGTTGCTGAACGGAGGAGTTGGCATGGCGCTCCAACGGGATCTCATGCAGATCTCATGACTCATTCTGCCTTCTCTTCTCACGTCACAGTCTAGAATTAATGACCCTTTCTGCGCGGTAAACCGCAAGCCTGTTCTCCTTCACTGACCGTTGCGCTCCCACACCTCGGTGCCCGTGGACCGCCCACTCCCCACCCCATCACTGACGGCCTCATCGCACATTACAATTGACTAGGTTCCCCCCACAGGTGATCCCGGTGCGTCTTGTGCCAGGCATCTCGCTCTTCTCCTAGCAAAGTACCAATCACCTGAGGCGCCTGCGCATCATGTCGCTCATGCAACACTACAACGTTCTGTGTTTTACCACGTTCCTTCTTTCACCCTCCTTCCATTTCTCGCCCGTTCTGAGTGCACGTGTGCGCAGGAAACGCTGCTCGCGTCGTTCCCCCTATCAGAGGCATTCTTTAGCCTGCGATTCCCCACGTTCATGGCGAACGGGGCGTCGTGTTACGCGCTCGGTGGCGACGGGCTGGGGAGCATTGGGCACGTGCCCAACGCTGAGACAATCATCTTCCCAAGGACCGTGTGTACTTCGCGGGTGGTGCGGGTAGGTGGATTCGTTCCTTAGTTACGCCTCTCTCACACACTCTCATCACATATATGCGCCAGGCGCGTCACTGAGCTGATCGAAGGCAAGATACTCCTCAAACTACCGCCCGCACTGGTGAGTATCAAACATTCGGTATATCTCTGGAACACTGTTCTGCTCCTTGGATCGCATTGTCCAGCTCCTTTGTTGCATCTCCATGCTGTATCGTCTTCCCGCATTTATGCATCGACACTCGATGTCGACGAGTCTGCGATTCCGGCAGCCCGAGGACCTTATGACAGAACTCGCTTCAAGCCCGTAATCAAATCACACGCATCTTAACCCTGAGCTTCACCATGTGGAAGCCCGCGTGCCCTGAGAAGGACGAGCAAGATCACATTGAGAAGTACTGTACTGTACGAATTTGTCTCGGATCGTCTCAGATCCTACCGTGTGCAACCTACCCGGTCTCATTTACTCTTCATTATGTATCCACGTGTTATTCGGAAGCTGCACAGCGACGCCCAGTCCAACGCCCACAATGGCGAGCAGCACAACATACGCAAAGTTTCCGCCCAAAATGTTGTGGTCCAGTGAGAATGCAAACAGTGACGCAGCAGCGGCAGGTCCAACCGTGCGCTGAATCGAGACAATCGTCTGCGCGATTCCATTCGTAGCACCGAGAGACCGCTTGTTGGGGGCAGCGGACGATATGTACATAAATATCGCACCTTATCCATCCGCACCTCTTCAGTGACCGCGCATAATGTAAGGTTCTGGGTAACTCACCGAATCCCATTCCAGAGAAATTTAATGCCGAGAACTGCAGCACGATGAGTAGTCCCACCGCAAGGTTCATGCCGTGACTGGAATGTCGTAATACCAGGTTCTCGAAGGGAAGCATAGTGTACACCGGGGCAAAAAGGATGATGCTGGCGATAAAGACGCGCCTTGGGCCGAAGCGTCTAACAATGCGCGGGAAGGCGACGAATTGAAAGACGCCTTCCATGAGACCGTATCCTGCCATCCACAAACCAATAGATGCCGGGCTCATGCTGAGCCCGCCAAACTCGACCGACGTCGACCAGACGAGCGAGATAAAATTTCCAGCTGTCATATCGAGCATCCCAATCATGCCGTAGTTCGCGACCGATACCACGACTGGTCTCGTTAGCAGGGCGCGCAAGGGTACCGGCTTCTCGGTGTCCTTCACAGGTCCATCTAACACCTCTCCCACACCCACTCGGGGGAGGTCTGAGTCGCCCTCGGGGTTGAGCTTCATGACCGGGTTCCTTTTCACAGTCTAGACGAGCGTGTGAGTAGAGCGCCTCCCGAAAGAGCAAAGATTCCGACCTCCTTCAAGAAGATGGCCGCGAGAGAAAATGATAGGAGAGCATATGAAGCGGTGGCAAGACATGGTAAGAAGTACGGGTATTCTCCCCAGAAAGGATGCGAGAAGACATTTGGCCAACGATCTTGTGGCCGCGATAGCACACCACCGATGAAGGGCCTAGTAATCCAAATTTAGCCAAAGGGCAATAGAAAGAAGCGAGATATCAAACCCCATCACGCAGCCGATAGCCCAAGTCACTGATATTAATGAGGAGCCTCGTGCCACGTTCGTTTCATCAGTGAGCTCCGCCATCATACTCTTCATCACGCCAACGTTTCCGTTGAGCATCCCATGGAAACAACGACTGGGCTCAACCCAATCAGCGTGAACTATGCCCCAGATCCGAGCCGAACACACCTGAAGACAAGAGCCGGGAAAGACCGGGAAAGGCCAAAAAGGACGCTCGAGACAATGGTACCTAGAAGGCCACATAGAAGAACGGGCTTGCGGCCTATATTGTCAGAAAGACGGCTCCACTGAAGCACAGAAACTGCCTGAGCAGCAAAATACAAGGACACCTATGGATACCGTTGGCGCGCTACGGAAGAGGGGACTATAGACGAGACATACTATGAGTCCTGCGTAGTACCCGACCTTCCTTTCGTCACCACCGACAATTGGGAGCTCACTGACAAGCTGAGGCGGACGTTACCAATAGGCTGTGTTATAAGAACCTATGATCGTACCTGATTTATGTAGGGTCTAATCGAGAGAGACGTGATAGGCTCAGTGAGTTGTAGCAAGAGCAAGACGACGATCTGGGTAATCGGAAGAGGTGTTTCCTTTCGTGGTGTATTTGCATCGCGCAGAAGAGGCGTTTCCTTCCTCAGACTCAGGAGCTCGTTGGGACCTCCGAGTCTTGGGGGACATTTAATTGGAGTGCGGGTTTCAATTGAACAAGTCTGCTGAGTGTCCCCGGGCCGTACTACCCGTGCGGACTTGTTCCCCAGTCGTTTCACTGCACTGGAGAGACGCTACAAGACTTACCTCCCCAAGTGAGGCTTCTGCTACCGCCAGCGCTTGAGAGTACCGAGAGGCTCGACGGGACACTCCAGACTCACGTTCGAACGGCTCGGATGGGTGTACGAGGGCGAGATGGCAGGGTTGTGGGGGTCGGTACGATTTTCTAATACTGTATATCTACAGCGCAAGAAGGGTGCGGCTTTATTACCGGAAAATAACCATACATGATCACCGCTTATTTGCTCGTCAACGAGATGATCGAATATTTAGACAAACCAATTCTGGTGAAGCAGTACTCGGTGTCAGCCTAGTGAAGTGGTGATACATCGATCGTCGGTCATCAACCAAGCTCTACAGATTTTGGATCTTTGAATCTCCACACGGTACCGGTACCCACTGCGCTATAGTGCTATGAAGAGGGCGCGGGAGCACGTGAGCGAGAGATAACCTTCATCGCCTCTGCCCTAAACGAATGGACCTTTGACCACCACCTCGGTCCAGGAACACCTCCCTGCGTCTTGGTCGCATCCTCCATTTTCTTCATTGCCTCATCAATATGAGAACCGGACTGCCCCTCTACCATGTTCCCTAGGAAGACCAGAAGCTCATCAGTAAGGTATCTTGGGAAGGCGGTATCGGACAAGAGGCCATGGTCGAGTATAGCCAAGTCGCAGACGAGGTTAAGAATGACCCGCTGTGTCCCGATAGAATGTTTGTATTGCCTCCAGTTGGATGTGATGGTCCTGAGCGTTCCGACAATAATGGCAGAGTGGGCTTCGGTTGACAGCGGTATGTATAAATGTTGTTGGGTCACAAGGAAAAAAAATTCGACCCAATATCCGAAGCCACCGCCGTCACGGAAGTCCTGCAGGCGATATAGTTGTCGTTCCATCAGATGTCGTCTACGAATGCCCGTCCAATTGCGCCGAGAGTCGTCCAACTCGCTCCATAATTTCCCCAGGCTCTCGAGCATCACTTTGTAGGCGTCATTGCCTCGTCCGTCGATGATGTCGCGTAATTGGGAAGAATAGGAACACAAAAATCGGAGGCGCTGATGCAGGAATATGAACTGGGGTAGGAATGTGGGCCGGTCTTCGGTTGGGTTGAAAAATTGCTTCGGCTTCATGATTCCAGTCCGCTCGAAATCATCGAAATACACGCCATGTGAGTACAAAATCAAACCACCGGCGTGGGAAGCGACGGAATCATTGATCCTAAATATCGGCTCATCAATGTCCGCTACGCGGCCCGTTGCAAGAGCGATGCGTTCGAGCTCGGAGATGTCGTCCTCGTGATCGCGTGCCAGGAGCTCCTTTACCTGCTCTTCTGTCGCTTCCTCTTCTGAGGGTCTGAATACCTCACGCAGTCGATAGACACAAAATTGCCTTGCGGTCTCGAAATAGCTGTCGATCCTTCGGGCATTCTTGAGCGCATTTTCGTCGTCATCGTCATCGCTATTGTTTGTTTTCTTGCCACCATCTTCCGTTCCGAACTGTAACCGTGAAAGGTTATTGATAGCAATACGCGCATCCAGTTTGGTCTTGTCATGGTCTAGCATTCCTCGATTGACGATCACAAGGGATAGGCAATCCAAGCGTACAACGAATAACCCGTCAGATCCCGGTGCCAGGTGGTAACGTCCGATTGATTCGTATAGTGGACGGAATAGCTTTCTAAGATCTCCAAACATTTCCAATTTGATATCGGCACAGATGACGAGCGACGCCGCGGTTTCAATACATCCACGTGCACGCTTGTGCCATAATTCCTTGTCTGCGAAGATGCTGTAATTGTCGCATGTATCAACCAGGTGTCGTATACGCTTGCAGAGATCATAGATGGTAAGATCTTCGTGTCCATAGAGATCATCGGGCACTTGATCATCACCAGGGAAGCGAGGTATTGACCGGGTCACTGTCACATCACGGGGGGTGCCATTCGCAATTCGTATCCCAATAGTACGTGCAAGGGGTTGAAGGAGGCGGAGAGGATGGCGAGTGCGCCGAAAAGGTGGGGAATGGTGATGGGGTAGAACGGATATGCGAAGATCTGCATCGCTTCGCGATGTAACTGTCAGATCGTTCGGCTGGACGTTCGTGTCTTCATATTGCTTTACTTGAGAAACCTTTCTCCATACGTCGATCCCCCAATGAGAGGTAAAAGCGCCAGGGATAGCCATCACGAATGATTCCATCTCGTCATCCTCTGTCCGATTATCGATCAGCCATTGGATTGCCCGAACGTCACGATCTTTGCGTTCATCATTCTCTTCCATCGCCAGTTGCATCTGTCCTTGTGATATGTTCGAGCTCAGGGCCCGGACGGAGCCACCAGACCCGCGATCCAAGTAGCGTCGCGGGTGCACCTTCTGCCTCAGATACCATATTAGGCCAGAGAATGGGTTTCGAAATGGAGATTGCGGTCTGATGACCGGAGCAAACATGCTGAACACGTAAAGAAACGCGCAAATGGTAATCGGGACGATAGTGGTGACGCCGACGGTGGTGTTCACATTGAAGAGTGAGTCGCCGAGTCCCACGAAGAATAAGAAGAGGGAAACATGGACAAGGCCCGGCACAGATTCCGCCACCACCTGGCATATACCATCCCTCCGCGCCTTCGTATAGATATTGGCGGAGTCGGGCACTCTTCAGAGGATTGCTGTACCGCTGAAACACGTGCATGTAGTTGCGTACCCATTGTTGGACGAGAGTTGCGAGGAGCGCGGCGGAAATGCTGAAGACTAGGCTCATGAACCAGAAAACGTTGACCCGGACATCAGAAGGGTTTAGCCTGAAAGCGTATGGTAGAGGTGGAGCGGACGGGATGGAGACCTGTGGTGCGATGGAGGAAACCTGCTGGGAGATCTGAGCGAGTAGTGCAACATTCTGTTGCTGGTAGTAGACCATCTGCTGGGCTGGGTCGGGTTGAAGGTCGTGAATCTTATCGACGAGAAAGGAAGCAAGAGCAATAGAGAAAAAACCGGCCTAGACGACCGGGCATGAGCTCGGGGTAGTAGGCAATGATGGCGGAAAATATAAACACGCACGAATATGAGGACGCCGTCCATATCGCCTTTGAGGGATTGGATGCGGGCATCGTCGTGGTTCATTGCTTCCTTCACGTGAAGAGACCACATGGCATTGGCGTTGTCGTCAAAATCCCCGATCATGCGAGGTATGTCGGGGGGCATTGGTTGAACGGTGTTGTTGTCAGCAGGAGTTCGGTCATCATCACCGGGTTGATGGATTTCGCCTGTAAGTGTATAACGGGTCAGGTCCCAAAGTTACTAGGATATTAGGAAATATGTATTGTGCTCACCGAAGATGGAGGGGGCACTGGCACGTTTCGGAGCCTCCGCCTGCGACGAGGCAGAGCCGGCCTGAGCTTCACCAACTGCCTCCACATGTGTATCACTTCCACTAGCTCCCGAAACCTCTCCTTCGCGTACCGACATGTGGGTACTTATTTGATGGGTCTCTTCCCGTCCAACTTCTTTGTATGGAAGGTGAGTAGAGAGTACAAGACAGGCTGTAATGCATACCTTTGTCCTCGGGCTGAGCCTCAAGGTCAACGCCTTGAGATTTATTTCTTCTCCGGGTTTTCCTGGTCATCAAAAGTTGTTAGGAGAAGAGGGAAGAGGAAGGGATGTCACCGGGTTGCTGTCACAGGTGGTTCCGATTGTCCCCTGCCCTGTGCCCTGGTCGAGATACTCTGTGCAGTTGGCGAGGCTGGGCAACTGCGGCCGCAACTCCCTTGCCGAGTTTTCACAAATTGATTGTTGCAATTATACCTTTTGACCTCATCTGAGTGGAGACTCGATCGCCCCCAAATTTATAGTGATTCCCGAGCTACCTCAGATGGCTTACAGCAGCAATGATCATCAATGACCATCGATTGCCAGGCAATCCGCGTCAACTCTGTTGGTAAGGGAGCGAAATTAGGTGTGGGCGCCAGTGTCACATTCTCGATGACCTACTATTCGATTCCCACATCGACCGGTGCCCCTAGTCTTCCTAGACCGCCCATGACTTCAAAAAGTTCTCGCTGCCTTGACTTTTGTGAAGGCTCTAAAATTACACAAGTTACGTAGAGTGTCTGCTGAATGCCGCTGCCGGGTAGTGGAACGCAAATTTGAGGTGCTTCTTGGGATCCGTGAGATTGGAGGGGGCGTCGGTATCGCTGGGTAAAGTAAGGAAAGAGCTCGCTTTGGTCGGTCCCGTGGGCCACAGCTTGTTCCAGGCCAGGAAGTGGAAACGTGGGGTACATATATGTGCGTGCGTGTGTGTCGAAGGTACGTCTCATGACTCCGCGTTCGCCGTTTTTCTCCAAAGCCACTGGCTTCTCCAGTATGCAACAATTACGAAGGCCGGCGGGTTACCCACGATCTCATTCGGGAGTGGACGAAAGATGCTTGTGGGAGTGGAGGCGCCAGGTGGCGCGGCAAGGGGCACAGTCGAGTCACGAGGAGCCCCAGTAGGGAGCGCGGCGTCTGCGGGTTGGTCTCTCGCATGGGGCTGGCGTGCGCGGGATCAAAACAGACCTTTTCCTGTGCGTTCCCCAGCTTCTTGGTTCTCCCAGTTTCTACCATTCATTTCTCTCCCTCTCCCTCCTCTACCTGACGAAACACAGCAAGTGAATTGATCTGGCACCCCAGATAGAACATAAGTTTCCGGTGTGCCAGTGTGTACAACGCGAGACTAAATACTGGTTAACGAAAGTGAGTCCACGTGAAGGAACGTACGATACTACGACTCGTAAAGTGTTATTCCGAAATTACGATACAGATATCAAATGAGGGTGTAAGGTACGAGTCCGTACATCTCCATCTCGACTCCACTGCTGTCTCTCTGCACGTGACGCGTGAGGACGCGTGAGGTGCGGCTGACTCCCGACGCCGAGTACCTGCCCATTACGAGTCCTGCCCGACAGAGAGGTGGCTTATTCCGACCCTCCACATACAGTGCGCACCTCGTCTCAAGCTCCTCGACCCCCTTCGTGCTGAGGTTCGTCCTCAAAGGCGAAGCGTCTCGATTTTCGCCAGCCGGCTCCTGCCCACATGGCTTCGTTTGCCAATCGCCCGCTGCTGCTCCAAAGGTGCTTCATCGTGTTTGCGGCGTGATACATCATGCGTGGCAATCGCACGCTCCCCATCACAGACTTCTACGTGTAGACCAGGCGCAACCTCTCGCACCCGCAGGTGCTACTGGCGGCGACGTCGTCCAGCGGCCGCCAGAATGTAATTCAGTTCCGGATGTGCACGCATGCACGGTTGCGCGCTCGCTCCCGGACTTCCGTGCGTTGGGACAAGCTACCACTGGGGTGCTTCACCTCTGCTACCTCCCCCACTTGAGAGAGCACCGAGAGGCCCGACGGGACACTATCCGTACGCGTCGCCAGACTCTCGTTCGATCGGTTCGGATGTATGTACGAGGGCGAGATGGCAGGGTTGTGAGAGTCGGTACAGCTTTCTATTGCTGTATATCTACGGCGCGAGAAAGGCGCAGCTATACTAAGAAATGTACACGCATCATCACCGCTTGCCCGCCCATCGACGAGACGATCGAATATTTAGACAATTTAATTCCAGTGAAGCATTAGTAGTCAGTATCAGCCTAGTGAAGCGGTGATACATCGATCGTCGGTCATCAACCAAGCTTTACACTGACAGATTTTGGATGTTTGAATCTCTACATAGTACCGGTACAGGTCACTATCGTATACTATGAAGAGGGCGCGGGAGCACGCGGGCGAGAGATAACCTTCATCGCCTCTGCCCTAAACGAATGGATTTTTGACCACCACCTCGGTCCAGGGACACCTCCCTGCGTCTTGGTCGCATCCTCCATTTTCTTCATTGCCTCATCAATATGAGAACCGGACTGCCCCTCTACCATGTTCCCTAAGAAGACCAGAAGCTCATCAGTAAGGTATCTTGGGAAGGCGGTATCGGACAAGAGGCCATGGCCGAGTATAGCCAAGTCGCAGACGAGGTTAAGAATGACCCGCTGTGTCCCGATAGAATGTTTGTATTGCCTCCAGTCGGATGTGATGGTTCTGAGCGTTCCGACAATAATGGCAGAGTGGGCTTCGGTTGACAGCGGTATGTATAAATGTTGTTGGGTCATGAGGAAAAAACATTCAACCCAATATCCGAAGCCACCACCGTCACGGAAGTCTTGCAGGCGCCACAGTTGTCGTTCCATCAGATGTCGTCTACGAATGCCCGTCCAATTGCGTTGAGAGTCGTCCAACTCGCTCCACAATCTCCCCAGGCTCTCGAGCATCTCTTTGTAAGCGTCATTACCATTACTTTGTCCGTCGATGATGTCGCGTAATTTGGAAGAATGGGAGCATAAAAACCGAAGGCGCTGATGGAGATATACGAACTGGGGTAAGAACGTTGGCCTATCGGCGGTTGGGTTGAAGAATTGGTTCGGCTTCATGATTCCAGTCCGCTCGAAATCATCGAAATATACGCCATGTAAGTGCAAAATCAATTCATCGGCGTAGGAAGAGACGGAATCATTGATCCTAAATATCGGCTCATCAATGTCCGCTACATGGCCGGTTGCAAGAGCGATGCGTTCGAGCATGGAGATGTCGTCCTCATGATCGCGTGCCAGGACCTCCTTCACCTGCTCTTCCGTCGCTTCCTCTCCTGAGGGTCTGAATACATCACGCAGTCGATAAACACAAAATTGCCTTGCGGTCTCGAAATAACTGTCGATCCTTCGGGCATTCTTGAGCGCATTTTCATCGTCATCGCTACTGTTTGTTTTCTCGCTACCGTCTTCCGTATCGAACTGTAACCGTGAAAGATTATTGATAGCAATACGCGCATCCAGTTTGGTCTTGTCATGGTCTAGTATTCCCCGATTGACGATCACAAAAGATAGGCAATCCAAGCGTACAACGAATAACCCGTCAGATCCCGGTGCTGTGTGGTAACGCTCGATTGATTCGTATAGTGGACGGAATAGCTTTCTAAGATCTCCAAACATTTCCATTTTAATATCGGCACAGATCACGAGTGACGCCACCGATCCGACACATCCACGTGCACGTTTGTGCCACAATTCCTTGTTTGCGAAGATGCTGTAGTTATCGCATGTACTAGATAGGTGTCGAACACGCTTGCAGAGATTATAGATGGCAACATCGTGTCTGTAGAGATCATCGAGCACCCGATCATCACTAGGGAGGCAAGAAATTGACCAGATCCCCGCCACATCTCGGGGGGTACCATTCGCGATTGGTATCCCAATAATACGTGCAAGGGGACGAAGGAGGCGGAGAGGATGACGGGTGCGCTGGAAATGTGGGGAACGGTGGTGCGGAAGAACGGACAGGCTAAGATCTGCATCATTCTGCGATGTAACTAGGTCATTCGGCCGGACGCTCGTGTCTTGATATTGCGCTTGAGAAACCTTTCTCCAAACGTCTATTCCCCATTTAGAGGTAAAGGCGCCAGGGATAGCCATCACGAATGATTCCATCTCGTCATCCTCTGTCCGACTATCAATCAGCCATCGGATTGCCCGGACGTCACGATCTTTGCGTTCATCGTTCTCTTCCATAGCCAGTTGCATCCGTCCTTGTGATATGTTCAAGCTCAGGGCCTCTACGGAGCTACCAGACGCGCGATCCGAGTAGCTTCGCGGATGCACCTTCTGCCTCAGATACCATATCAAGCCAGAGAACGGGTTTCGAAATGGAGATTGGGGTTGGATGACCGGAGCAAACATGCTGAACAAGTAAAGAAACGCGCAAATGGTAATCGGGACGATAGTGGTGACGCCGACGGTGGTGTTCACATTGAAGAGTGAGTCACCGAGTCCCACGAAGAATAAGAAGAGGGAGACGTGGACAAGGCCTGGCACAGATTCCGCCACAACTGGCATGTACCATCCCTCCGCACCCTCGTATAAATATTGGCGGAGTCGGGCGCTCTTCAGAGGGTTGCTGTACCGCCGAAACACGTGCATGTAGTCGCGTACCCATTGTTGGACGAGAGTAGCGAGGAGCACGGCGGAAATGCTGAAGACGAGGCTCATGAACCAGAAAACGTTGACCCGGACATCAGAAGGGTTTAGATTGAAAACGTATGGTGGAGGTGGAGTGGACGGGATGGAGACCTGTGGTGCGATGGAGGAGACCTGCTGGGAGATCTGAGCGAGTAGTGCAACATTCTGTTGCTGGTAGTAGACCATCTGCTGGGCTGGATCGGGTTGAAGGTCGTGAATCTTATCGACGATAAAGGAAGTAAGAGCAATAGAGAAAAAACCGGCCTAAACGGCAGGACATGAGCTCGGGTAGGAGGCAACGACGATGGAAATATAAACACGCACGAATATGAGGACGCCGTCCATATCGCCTTTGAGGGATTGGATGCGGGCTTCGTCGTGGCTCATTGCTTCCTTCACGTGAAGAGACCACAAGGCATTGGCGTTATCATCGAAATCCCCGATCATTCCGGGAGGCATTGGTTGAACGGTGTCGTTGTCGGGAGTTCCATCATCGTCACCAGGTTGATCAATTTCGCCTGTAAGTTTATAACGTCAAAGTTACTAGGGTACTAGGCGAAAAGATGTGTTGTGCTCACCGAAGATGGAGGGGGCACGTTTCGGAGCCTCCGCCTGCGACGAAGAAGAGCCAACTTCAGCTTCACCGACTGCCTCCACATGTGTATCGCTTCCACTAGCTCCCGAAACCTCTCCTTCGCGTCCAGACATGTGGGTACTTATTTGATGAACCCCTTCCCGTCTAACTTCTTTGCATGGAAGGTGAGCGGAGAGTTCAAGACAGGCTGTAATGCATACCTTCGTCCTCGGGTTGATCCTCAACTTGAGATTTTCTTCTCCGGGTTTTTCTGGTCATCAAGAGTGGGATGGAAGAGGGAAGGAACGTCACACGGGTTGCTGTCACAGAGTTCCGATTGTCCCCTATAGTATGTCCTCTACCCTAGTCGAGATAGTAGGCGAGGCTAGGCAACGCCGCCACGATGCGGAGTTTTCACCAATTAACCGTAGTAATTATATAATTTACTTATCGTTCTCAGGGATTTTTCAAATTAAACTTACTAAGTTACAATTTTGATTTTTGTCCTCTACAGTAGTGGGACATATACTGTAATTACAGAACTGAAACTCGCAGCTTCGTCGTCGTAATCATCGTCCTTCTGTTCTTGTCGCCGCCATCTACGACGCGACTTGTCTCTGCTGCCACGCAGCCTACTTCACCACCCCTGATGCCACCCGGGCCGCTGCCGATGCCTCATTCGCCCACGCACAAGCCGTGCTCGGGCTTGGTGTCCACTGGCACGAAAGGTGCCCGAACATGTGTCCCGCCATTATCATGATAATCGTTCCTTCTGGGGCCGCCCGCCCGTCCGCCCCTCATGAGGACGAAGAAGAATTGTCCCGGTGCCGCCCCAGGTGACCACAATGTGCCACGTGCATGGTGTCTCGTTCTCTTTCGTCACGGGTACTGCGCGCTGGAGGTTGGAGGTGCTCGCACGGACGTCGACGCCCGTTTGGCAAACCTACTATTGGTCCTACTCGTCGTCGCTTTGGTTCCCGCAGCTCACCGGGTGCATAACGCACCTCGAAGCGCCACATATTGTGGCCTTTGTGCCGCCTTACGACTCGTGAGCGCTCTTCCTCGTTCCCTTTCCTCCTTCTGTCACACACTGGGAAAGTTCTCGTGGAACGCTACTTGGAATGTCGCCGCTGCTAGAGGCGTTCGCTGGCCTGCGATTCCCCGCATTCATGGTGAGCATGGCGCCAAGTGAGGGGCTCGACGACGAGTCTGAGCGTTGGGGATGTGCCTACCCAACGCTCACTTGCCCAAAGGTCGTGTGTGGTTCGCTGCTAGTGCAGATAGGTGAGTTCGTTCATGATTCAGGGTGATCTCGTCATTGGGCTCTTTTTGGCTGCTGATTTGGTTCGGGTCTGGTCTTGATTTGTGAAGACATTGGATGGCAGCAGAGAGCCATGACCCTCTTAGACATGATAATTTTTTACGCCGACCTAGAGCAACAGGTGCGTCTTCGCTTCGGTTCATATGTACTTGAATGCCATATCTTTCTTTCAGGTTGTCCCGATAGAGTCCGGCAAGAAGATGTCATGAGGACACATAGGACACTAAAAACTGCCACTTTGGCTTTGTCTTGCTCATCTTGTAAGGAGTACTTTGGTCCTCGGACCTGCCCTCATCTGAGTGGTGACTCGATCGCCCCAAAATTTATAGTGAGTGCGCGTCAGGCTAGCTCAGGTGGCTTGTAGTTAGCGATGATCGATGGTCATCCATTAATGACCATCGATGGCCGAGCAATTTGTGTCGACTCTGCTGGTAAGGGTGCGAAATTGGGTGTTGACGCCAGCCTGAGTGTCACCTTCTCGACGACCTCTCCCACATCGACCGGTGCCCCTAGCTTTCCCGGACCAATCCAAAAAAGCGCCCAGGCTCTTGAGTTCCTGCGCCATGACTTGAGGAGGCACTCGCCGCCTTGCCTTTTGTGAAAGCTCTTAAATTACACATGTTACGTAAAGCGTCTGCTGGCTGGCGGACGCATGGGCGGACGTACCCTTCCCAGACATAATGCATCGACACTCGATTTTTGTTCCTTGACCGAGTCTGGGAATTCGGCAGGACCTATGGTAGGACTCGCCTAAAATCCGTAATACAATGTACCGAATGACGATTTTGGACGAACCCATCTTACCCTGGGCTCCCATGAAGCCCATGTGCCCCGAGAAGGACGAGAAAAGTCTCACTTAGACAATATCAGACCTCAGGCGAATGCGAAAGAACTGTATGTTTGTCCTCTAAACTACGTGAATTTTTCTCATATCCTGCCATGTACAGCCTGCACGCGTTCATAAATTTACTTTTACTCTTCATTATGTTTCCATGTCTCATCCGGAAGCTGTACGGCGATGCCGACCCCAACGCATACAATGGCAAGCAGTACGACATACGCAAAGTTTCCGCCCAAAACGTTGTGGTCCAGTGAGAATGCGAATAGTGAAGTAGCAGCAGCAGGTCCGACCGTGCGCTGAACTGAGACAACCGTCTGCGCGATTCCATTCGTAGCGCCGAGAGACCGCTTGTTGGGGGCAGCAGACGATATGTACATAAATATCGCACCTTATCCACCCGCGCCACTTTAGCCACCACGCAAAATGTAAGGTCCTGGGTAACGTACCAAATCCCATTCCAGAGAACGTGAATGCCGATAACTGCAGTATAATGAGCAGTCTTGCTGCCGGGTTCAGGTCATGACCGGAATGGCGTAACGCCAGGTTCTCGAAGGGAAGCATAACGTACACTAGGGAAAAAAGGAAGATGCTCGCGATAAAGACACGCCGTGGACCGAAGCGCATAACAATGCGCGGGAAGGCGACAAATTGAAAGACGCCGTTCATCAACCCATATCCTGCCATCCACGAACCAATAGATGCAGGACTCATGCTGAGCCCGCCAAGCTCAACCGACGTCGACCAGACGAGTGGAATAAGAGTTCCAGCTGTCATATCGAGCATCCCCGTCATGCCGTAATTCGCGACCGATACCACGACTGGTCTCGTTAGCAGGGCGCGCAGTGGTACCGGTTTTGCTGTGTCCTCCACAGGTTCGTTCAATATATCTCCCGCATCTACTTGGGGACGGTCTGAGTCGCCTTCAGGGTTGCGCTTCGTGACTGGGTCCCTTTTCATAGTCTAGGCGAGCGTGTGAGCAGAGGGCCTGCTGAAAGAGCAGACTCAGCAGAGAGGCCAACCTCCTTCAAGAAAATGGCCGCGAGAGAAAATGATAGGAGAGCGTATGAAGCAGTGGCGAGACACGGCAAGAAGAATGGGTAATCTCCCCAGAAATGATGTGAGAAGACATTTGACCAACGATCTTGTGGCCGCGATAGCACACCACCAACGAAGGGCCTAGTAATCGGGATATTAGAAAATGGACAGTAGGAAGAGGGGTATACCAAACCCCATGACGCCACCGATAGCCCAAGTCGCTCGTATTAATGAGGAGCCTCGTGCCACGTTCGTTTCATCAGTGAGCTCTGCCATCATACTCTTCATCACACCAACGTTTCCATTGAGCATCCCATGGAAACAACGGCTAGGCCAACCCTTAGTTAGCATGAACTATGCCCCAGATCCGAGCCGAACACACCTGAAGACAAGTGCCGGGAAAGAGCGGGAAAGGCCAAAAAGAACGCTTGAGACAACGGTACCTAGAAGGCCACATAGAAGAACGGGCTTGCGGCCTACATGATCAGAAAGACGGCTCCATTGGAGCACAGAAACTGCCTGAGCAGCAAAATACAAGGACACCTATGGATACCGTTGGCGCTACGGAAGAGTGGACTATAGACGAAACATACTATGAGTCCTGCGTAGTACCCGACCTTTCTTTCGTCACCACCGACGATTGGGAGCTCACTGACAAGCTGAGGCGGATGTTATCGATAATGTGTGTACAGTAATGAGAATTGATGAACGTACCTGATTTACGTAGGGTCTAATCGAGAGCGACGTGATAGGCTCTGTGAGCAGTAGCAAGAGCAAGACGACGATCTGGGTAATCGGAAGAGGTGTTTCCTTGGGTGTTTCCGTTCGTGGTGGATTGTCATCACGCAGAAGAGGTATTTCTTCCTCAGGCTCTGACCTCAGGCTCTTGGGGGACATCGGAGTGCGGGTTCCGCGGGTTCCGGGCCAACAAACCTGGCAGCGGGCTTGGACTACTAGCCAGTGTCACCGGGCCGAACTCACGGTCTACTGGCATTGGGGCTCGGCGTGTACTATACGATGTCTCTACACCCGTGATCCCCAGGGGCATCACCGAGAAGAACTCTGCAACCTATGGACGCAGACTCGACGGAGAAGGAGAAGGCAGATCCCATAAAACGCGTAATCCGCGCTTCCTTACAGTGCACCCGTTCACCATAATTCGACACACACACATCATATGAACGTATCTCACGATTCCACTAACAGGCCTGACACAAGCTGCGGTCCATGGGATCTATCAAAGCGAGCTCGTCTCATACTTTACCCAGCCAGAAACGGCCGATGCCGATGCCTGCCTTTCCACTGGCAAACACAGATTGCGTGTTGCGTGTCGGAACCTTTCGCACCCGCAAGTAATGCCGGCGGCTATGGCGTCCAGGGGCCGCCAGAAAGTCTTTTCATCCAGTGCGCTCAGTTCTCGGATGAGCATGCATGCATATGCACGATCGCGCGCCGGCTCCCGGACTTCGCCGTGCATTGGGACACGCCGCCGGGGTACTTTACCTCCGCTATCGCCCGCGCTTGAGGGCCCCGAAAGGCTCCACATCCGTACACGTCGCCAGGTTCACGTTCGATAGGCTCGAATTTGTTTTGACTATTTCAGTGGAGTATCAGTACTCGCTGTCGGCGTAATGAAGCAGTATCCTCGATCCTTGACCAGGGTAATGGTACTGGCCCCTCTCGCGCTACTCCATTCTCCGTTACTGTATATCACTCTGGAACAGTGTTCTACCCCTTCGATTGCGTCGTTTAGCTCTTTAATGCGCATCAATTTACGAGTCTCATTTCCCCTACTTGAGGCGGCCGCCTTCCCATATGCATCGACACTCGATTTTGTTTCTTGACGAGTCCGCGACTTCGGCAGGACCTATGATAGAACTAGCTAATGCAATGTGCCGAGTCACGACTTCGGACGCATCTTAGCCCTGGGTTTCACCGTGAAGCTCACTGCACGCGCCCCAAGAAGGACGAACAAGATCACACCTAGACAACATCGGACCGATGATGAGGACGAACTGTATGTTGGTCCTATGAACTTTCTCGGATTCTACTGTGTACACCCTGCCCGCGTTCATAAATTTACTGTTCATTATGTTTCCATGTGTTATTCGGAAGCTGCACAGCGACGCCAAGCCCAACGCCCACAATGGCGAGCAGCACGACATACGCAAAGTTGCCGCCCAAAATGTTGTGGTCCAGTGAGAATGCAAACAGTGATGCAGCAACAGCAGGTCCAACCGCGCGTTGAATCGAGACTATTGTCTGCGCGACTCCATTCGTAGCGCCGAGAGACCGCTTGTTGGGGGCAGCGGACGATATGTACATAAATATCGTACCTTATCCATCCGCACCACTTTAGTGACCGCGCACAGTGTAAGGTTCTGGGTGACTCACCGAATGCCATTCCAGAGAGAGTTAATGCAGAGAGCTGCAGCACGATGAGGAGCCCTGCTGCCATGTTCAGGCCATGACTGGAATGGCGTAACGCCAGGTTCTCAAAGGGAAAGATAATGAACACTGGGGAAAAAAGGGTGATGCCGGCGATAAAGACGCGCCGTGGGCCGAAGCGCCTAACAATGCGCGGGAAGGCGACGAATTGAAAGACGCCATACATGAGCCCATACCCTGCCATCAACAAACCAATAGATGCCGGACTCATACTGAGCCCGCCAAACTCGACCGACGTCGACCAGACGAGCGGGATAAGAGTCCCGGCTGTTATATCGAGTATCCCAACCATGCCGTAATTCGCGACCGATACCACGACTGGTCTCGTTAGCAGGGCGCGCAATGGTACTGGCTTCTCTGTGTCCTTCACAGGTCCGTCCAATATTACTCCGGCATACACTCGGGGAAGGTCTGGGTGTCCCTCGGGGTTGGGCTTCATGACAGGGTCCCTTTTCACAGTCTAGGAGCGTGTGAGCAGAGCACTTCCTGAAGCAGCAGAGAGGCCAACCTCCTTCAAGAAAGTGGCCGCGAGAGAAAATGATAGGAGAGCATATGAAGCGGCGGCGAGACATGGCAAGAAGTATGGGTAATCTCCCCAGAAATGATGCGAGAAGACATTTGGCCAACGATCTTGTGGCCGCGATAGCACACCACCGATGAAGGGCCTGGTGGTCCGGATATTAGCCAAAGGACAATGATAAGAAATGATATATCAAACCCAATGATGTTACCAAGGGCCCAAGTTGCTGATATTAATGAGGAGCCTCGTGCCATATTCGTTTCACCAGTGAGCTCCGCCATCATACTCTTCATCACACCAACGTTTCCATTGAGTACGCCATGTAAACAACGGCTTGACCCACCCCTGTCAGCGTGAACTATTCTCCGGATCCGAGCCGAACGCACCTGAAGACAAGCGCGGGAAAAGAACGGGACAGGCCAAAAAGGACGCTTGAGACCATGGTACCTAGAAGGCCACATAGAAGTACGGGCTTGCGACCTATATTGTCAGAAAGGCGGCTCCATTGGAGCACAGAAACTGCCTGAGCAGCAAAAAACAGGGACACCTATGGATACCGTTGGCGCGCTACGAAAGAGTGGACAAGAGACGAGACATACTATTAGTCCTGCGTAGTACCCGACCTTTCTTTCGTCACCACCGACGATTGGGAGCTCACTGATGAGCTGAGGCGGATGTTATCGATAATGTGGGTAATGAGAATCGATGAACGTACCTGATTTACGTAGGGTCTAATCGAGAGGGACGTGATAGGCTCTGTGAGCTGTAGCAAGAGCAAGACGACGATCTGGGTAATCGGAAGAGGTGTTTCCGTTCGTCGTGCATTTGCATCGCACAGCAGAGGGGTTTCTTCCTCAGGCTCAGGAGCACCTTGGGACGTTATGGGGGACATTGGAGTGGGTTCCAATGAGACCCCATGGCGGTACAACGAAAATTTATACTGTAAGTGAGTGACAGTACTGTAATGAGATGCGGGGAAGCACGGTGGAACCGGTGGTAGATCCGGATCATGACTGTCCCCTCATGTAATGTCGGTCAAGTACTGTATCGGGTGCTATTTCGCAGCGACATCAAGACTCCGATTCAAGAGTTCCGCCTCCCTGTTTTGGTAAGATTCGTCTACAGTCAGCCTTGCAGAGTGCAGTCAGCAGCGTGCAGTCAGCAGCTTTAGGCCACGGACCGGACTTGCCATCCTAATGTTTCTGCCCGCAACGCAATGAACCTTGCAATGAACGCATTGCGACCAGACTGGCACGTAGGGGACTAGCTGAAGTATGCACAAGTCTGAACTGCATGCTTTCCCGGCGCCTACCTATCGACTAAGGACACGAGTTGGCTGCAATGCCCTTGGCAATGCGGTCAACATGTAATACTGTAATTTATAAATACTGTACCATAGCCATGTTTGTGGCAGAGAAGTGGGTTAACGTTGGTTCCTTTACTCTGTCTCAGGTACTCGTGGTTGTGACCCCGTGTGTTTGTTCCGTTCTTCACTTCGCCCAATTGTGCGATCGTGCACTACTTACTTGGAACTAATTCCCGCCATTATGTTCCGGGACCAAATTGCAGCAAAGGTAGACGTACATGACCTCACTCTGTCCAAGACCTCTGCCCAACCTCGGCCAAAAGCGCTACTAGTAGCTCGGCTGCATGTTTAAATTTAAATTTTAGCCTTTCTCTTGCGAAGGGGTCTCACACTACATATATAACTATATGCATACATATGCTTCTGGCTAAGCACCCGAAACAACAATAGTGCCATAATTGCCGACATCAACGCAGGCGTTTCCCTTTCAAACACTGGAGAAATCACGGCATGGGCTTGGCATGGAGTTCGTGTTCGTCTTAAAAGTCAATTCAAATATTACAAATACTATTAGCCGCCATACTAACTTACTTATCTCGCCTATCTCCGGGCCCGAGACTGGTGGCCAACTTGGTGAACGGCTGTGTGATCTTCTTGGACCATGTCTCTTCCAACATTTGCTAGCGGTGTCTCTGAAGACCTTCTCGACAAGTTCTTTTCGACTCCCACATCGACTGGCGCCCCTGGCGCCCCTGGACCGACACACGTGAGCACCCAGGCTGTTCTCGAGGTCCTGCGCCATGACTTTAAAAGCCATTCGCCCTTTGTGAACCGTGTTAAATTCCACAAGTACGAATATCATTTGCCGGAAATTCTACACCCGTGCTAAGCTTACTCGCCCATTCCTCAGTCACGCCTCTCATCATGTATTGGCCGTATATGCATTAGGGGCGTCACCGGAGCTAATCAGAGACGTGTACAAGACACACCTGCCCGTACTGAAACCCACACTCGTGAGCCCCGTGCCCATCACCCAGGAGAACTTTATAGAACATCTGGGTGATGAGAGGTAAATATTGTGTCTCCTGGGTATTATCGCGCGTGATCGTGGCTAAAAATGACACCTTCTACCAGGTACTATGACGGCTACCTCGCGTTCTTCACAGATTACTTACAGAGCCACTCCCCAACTGAGGCGCTCGAGCGTTTTATTTTCTCTCCTGAGTACAACTTCAGGTCTGACCTCGCAGCAGCCGATGGACCCGACTCGAAGGAGAAGGTGCAACCGCAGATGCTGAATCGTTTTCTGGCGGGACTGATCCACCCCTTCATTCACGTCGCGTACGGGCTCGAGTTTGGCATCATCGGACAGGTCGTAGAAGGTATGTAACACTATCCACACATTACCCAGTAATCTGACACGTAATTCCCCCTCACACGCATGTACGGGTACACGCTACTCCCAGGCCTTGCACAGGCCGCAGTCCATGGGCCCGACCAAACTGAGCTCATTCCTCCATCTTGCTTTACCAACTCAGCAACGGACACCATCGCCGACCTCTCCAATCTCGCGCATAGCCTCGAGATCGCTGGCTTCAGCACGTCTCCATCTGCGTCTGCTCCCGAGAAGCGGCCCACATTTGCGTTCCACCGCCGCATCCGCGATGCCGCGTTCTCCGTGGAGCTCCCGAGTGACCCTCTGCTCCAGTACGGAGCCGTGGTGAAGAGCATCGGCGGCGCGATCTACGATCTAGTTCGGGAGTGGACGGAGGAGTGGCTGGAAGGGGGGGTGGGGGCGCGCGGCAGCGCAGGCGCAGAGGCGCGGCTGAAGGGCATGGTGGAGGAGGTTGTTTGGGGGAACGTGATCTGGTACGGTATCGGCGGCTGGGCGTCGCGCGGGACCAGTGGTCGTGGGATGAATGCCGACTTTTTCAAGTACGCTCTCCTCTACTCTGTTCGGACAGTCGAGCGGAGGCTAACTCTAGCCCTCCCCACTCAGCGCACACCTCGCCACCTCGGCCCTCTTCCTGCCGAAGCTTATCCTCAAGGAGGAGTCATCTTCCGCTTCGTCATGCGGGCCCAGCACGCCCGGCCTCTCGTTCGCCAGTCGCCTGCTGTTGCTCCGGACGTACCTCGCTGTGTCCGCGGCCTGGTACGTTAGGCGCGGCTGCCACGCACTGCCTATCGCGGATTTCTATGCAGCGACGGACGCGCAGCTATTGACTCCCGCTGGAGCTAGAGCTGGCGCCGGCTGGAGGCAGGCGCCTGGAAGCGCGTGGCCGCGCGTCATCGAGAGCGGGGTTCGGTTCCCGGACGAGCACGCACCGAAGATCGCGCGGGCGCTCGTGGATTTCGCTGCGCGCTGGGGCACCCGCTCGCCGGGGTACTTCTCTGCCTTTGTTGCTACCGGCGAGGAGAAGGCGCGCGCGGGGGCGGGACGGGCGCCGGCACCGGCGCTCGAGGGTATCGAGAGACTGGACGGGACGCTGTTCGTGCGAGTCGCCGGACTCACGTTCGATCGGCTCGGATGGGTGGACGAGCGCGAGAAGGCGGGGCAGTGGGATCGGGACGGTATCCCGATGTTGGACGAATACAATGCGTGAAAAAGTACTTAAATACTGACAAACTCAATGTACGTGAATATGTCATCGTCGAGATAATCGAACTTTTGGACTATTTTGCCTTCACATCCTTTGGGTCTTCGACTCCATAGTGGGAATGGCCGCTCTACTCTATGAAGACGGTAAGGGAGCCCGCGAACGGGAGATGACCCTCATCGCCTCTGCCCCAAACAGACGGCCTTCTTGGAACGAATGCGGAACAGCATCCAGCTCCTTCATCGCATCGTCAATATGCGAACCGGACTGCCCCTCCACCAGGTTCTTCAGCAGGACCAGAAGCTCGTCAGTAATGTATCTTGGGTAACCGCGATTAGAAAACATGCCACGGTCAGGCCTAGCCACGTCGCAGACGAGGTTAAGAATGACACGCTGCGTCCCGATAGAATGCCTGTGTCGCCTCCAGTCAGATGTGATGGATCTGAATGTTCCAATGTAAAGGGCTGAGTGGGTGTCCCATGATGACGCCGTGGATAATAGGTCTGCGAGCACAAGGAAGAAAAGTTCGACTGAAAATCCGAAGCCACCACCGTCACGGAGATCTTGCAAGCGCCAAAGTTGTCGTTCCATCAAATGTGTAAGATGTCGTTGATGAACGATCGAATGCCCGCAATCGGCGTCGCCCCATAGGGTCCTCAGGCTCTCGAGCGTCTCTTGGTAGGCGCCGTTGCCTCGTCCATCGATGATGTCACGTAATTTGGGGGTATAGGAGCATAAACGTCGAAGGCGTCGACAAAGGAATACAAGCTGGGGGGTGAATACTTGACCTTTGGAAACTGAAGAATTGAAGAATCGGATTGGGTGGCTGGGTCCCGTTTGATCAAAAGATACGCCAGGAAGATGTACAATCAAGCCAAAGCTGGCATAGTGAATCCAACTGTTGATCTGAGAGATGAAGCTATCGATGTTCAACATGTGGTCCGCGGCAGGAGCGATGCGTTCGAGCGTGGAAATGTCGACAACGTGATTGCGTGTTAGGACATCCCTGACCTGATCTTCCGTCCTTCCTACTTCCCAGGGTCTGAACGCTCTTCGCAACCCACCTATGCAGATTTGGCTCGCAGTCTCGAAATAATTGTCGACCCTTCGGGCGTTCTTAAGTGCATTTTCGTCATCGTCGTTGTGTGGTGTTCGTTCACCGT
Source organism: Lactarius sanguifluus (assembly GCA_021527775.1). NCBI lineage: Eukaryota > Fungi > Basidiomycota > Agaricomycetes > Russulales > Russulaceae > Lactarius > Lactarius sanguifluus. The sequence continues at coordinate 193,416 of JAKEYF010000063.1, read as the reverse complement.
CGCTTTCCATTGGGAACCGCGAAAGGCAATTAACGGCCAAACGCGCGTTCGCTTTTATGGTATCGTGGTTTGAAATCCTTCGAGTGACGTCCACAAGAGACAGGCATATCCAGCGCGTGACGAATGCCCCGTCAGATCCTGTTGCTGAGAGGTCACGGATCCTCTCGAATTCGCCTAGTTCACGGAGTAACCTTCCAAGATCTCCAAACAGTTCCAGTTTGACATCTGCACAGAACACGAGTGACGCCACGGTTTCAACGCATCCGCGTGCACGCATGCGCCACAGTTCCTTTTTGGTGAATAGGCTGTGGTTCTTGCATGTGTCGAGAAGGTACCGTACACGCTTGCACAGATCGTGGATGGCAAGATCGTCGCTTGCATGAGGATCGTTGGGCACCAGACTACCGCTATTCAGCTGAGGCATTGACCGCGTCATCAACACGTCGCGGGAGATGTCATTTGTGGTCCGTATCCCAATCACATGTCCAATGGAACGAAGGAGGCTGCGAGGGCGAGAGATGTGTTGTGGAAGTGGGGAACCACGACGAAGAACACGAGTGCCTGCACCAGTCGGTCTGAAACTCGCATCATCATGTTGCTTTACTTCGGAAACATTCCTCCATACTTCGACGCCCCATTTCGACGTAAAAGCGCCGGGGATGGCTAACACAAACGATTCCATCTCGTCATGTTCCGTCCGATTATGAATAAGCCATTGGATTGCGCTCGCGTCGCGATCTTTGCGTTCGTCGTTCGCTTCCATCGCCAATTGCGCCTGTCCTTCAGACATGTTCGTGCTCAGGGATTTAAGAGCTCCGCCAGTGGCCCTGTCGAAGTAGCTTCGTGGGTGCACCTTCTGTGCCAGATACCAGATGAGGCCGGAGAATGGGTTTTGAAATGGGGATTGGGGATTTAAGATTGGAGCAAACATGCTCAAGACATAGAGCAAGCCGTAAACGGTGATTGGGACGATCGTGGTGACGGCGACAGTCGTGTGTACAGCGAGGAGCGAGTCACAGAGTCCTAGGAAGAATAAGAAGAGGGAAACATGGACAAGGCCTGGCACAGATTCCGCCACCACCGGCATATACCATCCTTCTGCGCCTTCATATAGATATTGGCGCAGTCTGGCACTCTTCAGAGGATTGCTGTACCGCTGAAACACGTGCATATAGTCGCGTACCCATTGTTGGACGAGAGTTGCGAGGAGTGCGGCGCAAATGCTGAAGACTAGGCTCATGAACCAATAAGCATTGACCCGGATATCAGATGGGTTTGGACTGAAATTGGGATAGGGTGGAGGTAGAGTGGATGGGATGGAGACCTGTGGGGCGATAGAGGAGACCTGCTGGGAGATCTGAGCGAGTAGGGCAACATTCTGTTGCTGGTAGTAGACCATCTGCTGCGCTGGATCGACTTGAAGGTCGTGAATCTTGTCGACGAGAAAGGAGGTGAGAGCGGCGGAGAATAAACCGGCCTGGACGACAGTTCACTGCATGAGCTCGGGATAACATGATGATGGAAATATAAACACGCACGAATATGAGTACGCCGTCCATATCATCTTTGAGGGATTGAATGCGGGCCTCGTCGTGGCTCATTGCTTCCTTCACATGAAGAGACCACAAGGCATTGGCGTTGTCGTCGAAATCGCCAATCATGCGAGGTATTTCTGGAGGCATTGGTTGGGCGGTATCGCCGGGAGTTCTATCATCGTCATTTTCACCTGTATGATTCTAACGTGTGAGGTCACAAAGTCACCAGGATAGTAGGAAGTTGTGCTGCGCTCACCAGGGTTGGAGGGGCCACCTTTATCGGCCTGTGCCTGCGGCCGAGTTGACGAGCCGGCCAGAGCTTCGCCGCGGTTTGCTCTCCCAACTAATGCGTCCTTTCCAGTGACTCCCGAAGCTTCACCTTCGCGTCCAGATGTGAGGGTACTCATTTCATGAACCCCCTTCCGTCTAACCTCTTTATAAAGAAAGGTGAGTGGGAAATACAAGACATGCTGTAATGCACACCTTCGCCCTCGGGCTGAGCCTCAAGGTCAGTACCTCGAGATTTATTTCTTTTCTGGGTTTCTCTGTTCATCAGAAGTTAAGCAGGATGCGCATATGAGGGTAGACTCGACTCAGAGGGGAGGAGTGTCGCACAGGTAAGGGCAGTAACGCCTCGTGTACTTCGATATCGACACATGTATTCCGCAATGAGTATGACTAAGGCTGGGGAAATCGTTCCAGGCAAGCCGAGGGGCCTACTGAGATGAAAACGGATCAGTACGAGTACCAATACTATGTGAGTGAGTATCAACTCACCAGCAGGGATTACCAAACTGGGTGCCAGTCTGCGCTGGTTGAGCGAGTCCAAAGCAGCTAGCAGGCGCCGAGTGTGGGACTCAGTAGTTTCCCGGTTCCGCTATCATCGTGTGCAGCCATTGCTCTTACCAAGATCACCTACTCGCCCGTGGACTTGGAGAAAGAGCGGACGGGGCTGGTGCATGCGCAGCAGTTGAGCCTGCTGAGGGCATCGAGGCGTTCATTGGACGCTGTGTATGCGTGTCTGCACCTACGTTCGAGCGAACTAGGGCGAGAAGGTGGGAATGTAAGATCGATGTAGCACGGCCCGTGGCACCAGGCTCCTTTTTTGAGCATGACACGTGACTTATTGTCCAGCCGCCAAGATTGTATTCAAAGTTTGCGTTATCCTGCCTTCGCTTCTATCCCATCGGTGATATTACTACCGTGACTATACCCGAACTTTCTTGGAGCCCCCAAGTGGTGGTGCGCTTCTCAGAGAAAATTTAACGGGGCTGCTAAGGCTGGCCATGAAATTGCATGCTCGAACGACTCATCGACTCCGAGGTTTCAGACGTCGGGGCAAGCAACGACATTGACGTGGTTTGGTCGTGGAAGGACGCCGGCGGAAACTTTCACTATGACTTACTGAGAGTGAGTGATGAGCTGACTGGATAAATTGCTTGAACGACATGCCGCGCCAGTCTGCCACTGACACTGTTAGCGTGAGCATTAAGACATACCACCGAATCAAGGCGCAGCTGGTATTGGGACGAGGATGATCTGCTACGCCTCCTTCGTCCTAATTTACCAGTGCCCATCGGCGCAATGCACGACCTCGTTCGGGAATGGGTGGATAAGTAGCTCGCGGGGTCAAGGCATATCCCAGGGACTTCGTAGGATGAAGAGGTTGTGTGATTGATTTGCTATGGCGTCGGAGGCTGGTCTGGCGGACGCGGGTTCAAAGCCGACCTTTTGATGTGTGCCCTCCCCTCCTTGCCCGCCCTCCATAGCCATCCATCTCCCACCCTCACCCACCTACCCTATTCGGACAGTCGGTCTCCCGGGGAAGCGGTGGTCAAAGACAAAGCGTCAACTCTTTCGGCCTCCGGCTCCTGCACACCTGGCGTCTCGTTCGCCAGTCGCTTGCTGCATCTGCGGCCTGGTACAACACACGGCAACCACGCTCTGCTCATCACTGATTTCTACGCGGCGTCACGTGATTAATGCCCAAAACTGTATACGTGTTTCTTTAATCGTCTCCTCGATCGACCATGGCACACGTCAGGTTCATGTCAGTCAATCTCATGTACTTTTCTGAGTATCTGCATCACTATGAACCCGGAGATTCATTAGGGCACTTTGTCCTGTGGCCGACTTCGAACTTTATTTATAACCTGGACTTTATTAACACGCAGGACAAAAAAAGAGGGTGAAGAAAAAACACCCCCAAATGCCCAACCGATTGTTATCAGCCGCGGCCGCAGTCCACCCGACCGGGCAGAGCGAGGTTGTACTGCCCTCATCACTTTTCAGCAACGCCAAGGAGCTTACCAGCTATTTCGTGGGGCTTCAAACTAGGTTCTTGTTCCCGCGAAGGCCCTAGTATTTCATGAGAAACGGCCGACGTTCATGCCTCCCCGTCGAGTCAGAGACTACCCGAAGTTCGTGAATAATGAGATCAGCGCTCCTATGGAGGAAGGGAGGCAGTCCTCAGCCGTCCCGAAGAATGCGGGCGACCGCCATCAACCCGAGGGGATGGTAGAATGGGTCACGAGTTGGGTGGTCATGAGTGTGTGATGATCAAGCATGGATGACGTCATCACTTACTTCTGGAGTCGACTCTAGCTCCGCAAACTTTCTCGTTCTTCTTTTGAGTATTCCACCGGTGGAAACTATCATGATCAAATGATATCAAATGATCCTTACTGGCTCACCAACTACCGACGTTACTCAGCTGCCACTTTAACGTTGGACCGCATGATCTGTGGATCCGTGCTTGGATCCGGGTGTGCGCGCGGGAATGACGTAGGTTGAGCGAGGCGCAATCGTAATCTGTGAGTTCTTTCCCTGACATCCTGACATAAATCAGCTTGTCACAGACGGGTTTTTCTCTAAATTCTCTCCCATCATCTCATGGCTTCCCAGGGCGGCGACTCGGATTTACTCGAAAAACTCTACCCTATCCCTCTGTCGACAGGCATCGCCTCGTTACCTGGTCCCACCTCTGCGAGCGCTCGGGCCCTATTGAGCGTACTCAAGCACAACCGCCAGAATTATCATATCTTTTTCAACGAGAGAGGGTTTCACAAGTACGTCCAATTGCTACATCTACGACAAAACACCGCTAAGTCTCGTAGCCATGTCACACATCACGTATTAGCCATCTATGGCCTCGGCGCGTCACCCGAGATCATAGAGAACGCCTATGGAACGCATGACTACCTCAAGCCTGCGTTTGAAAGCCCGGATCCCATCACAGAAAAGAACTTCGCGGAGCACCTTGGTGATGCCCGGTGAGCGGTTTTTGTGCAAGGCCATACTTGGTTCTCGACGACTCTGGTCTGACTGGGACTTCAGATACTATTCCGCATATCTGGCATACTTTTCCGAATACCTTCGCGATCATACTCCCAATGAAGCATTCGAGCGCTTCATCTTCTCCCCGTCGTTCAATTTCAACCCGGATTTGGCGGCTGCGGCAGCACAAGACGTGCAGAGTGCTGGAAAAGAAGGAAAAAAACACCCAGCAGATGCTGAACAGGCTTTTGGCAGGCCTTGTGCATCCCTTCATTCCATCTCGCTTACGGATTCGAGTTTGGTATCCCGGGCCAAGTCGCTGAAGGTGAGCCAGGCTTTTCAATCTTTTTAAATACCGTACTAAATCGCGGTAGGCCTAGCAAACACTGCCGTCCATCCCGCCGAACAGACGGAGCTTGTACCACCCTCATTCTTTTCCCGGCTTCCTGAGCCCGGCATCCTCTCTGGATTGACATCTAAGTTCTCACTCTTGCGAACTGATCCTGTCCATGGAGAGAAGCGGCCGACTTTCGCTTTCCTCCGTCGGATCCGTGATCACCCAAAGCTTTCACTCGACGCCCTCCATGCGCAGTTGGAGGAGCCACGGCAGAACCGGTACCAAGCCGTTGTGCCCAAGGCAGGCGAATCTATTATTGAATTAGTGGAGCAATGGGCAAATGGAATGGTTGGCGGACGCACGAACTGATGCGGATATCGAGAAGAGACTTGAGGGCATGGTAGAAGAAGTTACGTGGGGAAATGTCATTTGGTTCGCCGTCGGAGGTTGGCAGGCCCGCGGCGACCAAGGTCGTTCATTCAACGCAGACTTCTTCATGTACGGTACACTCTTATTCGTTCTTGAATCCCGCAGGTACTAATACAGAGCAGTGCACATCTTGTCACGTCCGCAATCTTCTTACTCACTCTCGTCCTTCCCTCGGACCATTATCCCTATCCTCTGGTGCCCCTCGCCAGCCGCGTGACGCTTCTCAAGGCGTACCTCGCGACTTCCGCCTACATGGTACATTTCGCGAGGAAATGGACCGATCCCCATCGAGGAGTTCTACTCTGCTACCAGTGACCTACTCACCGCCCCTCCAGCAGCAGCCAGTACCGCCTGACGCCAAGCGCAAGCCTCTCAGCGCACCCGGTGGACCGTGGGAGCGCATCATCGCAAACTGCCTGTCGGCTCACCCGGAGGAGCACTTGCCCAAGGCCGTGCGTTCACTCGCGGTGCTCGCCGCACGTTGGGGCAGCCGCCCCTCGGGCTATTTTGCCGGCGGAGGCGAAGACGGACTGGAGGGCCGTGAAACGCTCGATGGTACACTCTTTGTCCGCGCCGCGAGCCTGGCGCTCGACCGACTTGGCTGGGCGCACGAGTCGGGCAAAGAGCTTGGCAGCTGGGATTTTGAGGGCTACACTGGCAGGCAGAGCGATGATCGGGATGTGGCCGTTTAAGTTGTGTTTTTTTACGTTGTACGATATAATGGTGGATTGTACCTTTTGTATTTACGGCTGTTGTGGATATTAGTATCGAGAGTGAGTTTCTGAGGCGGGCTTGTGTGCCATGACCTCACGACCTCTTTCGATATTCTCATACATCGAAGCCCTCGAAACAAGCAGAATTCGATAGGGCAACAGCCGGGACACTCGCTTCGCACTTCGGGGTTCTCGACTTGATACATTGTCTTTGAGTGAGGTTTTTCCCGATGTTCTTGGCGCACATGTACTGTCCTCCCATAAGTCGCCACCAAGGTCGCCACCAACACTGTTACTGTATTTCATGGTGCGCGACCTTTATTCTCACCAGAAATTCCACTGACAGATATAGCCAAACAATTTCTCGTTGACATAGCCACAAGCATAGCCATTGAGGGAATACGAAAAACAATCCCCGGGAACGCGGGAATACGACGCTCCATTTGGGAACATCCTTCCATCGCATCCTCCGCCACCTCGGCATGCCAGTGCCCCTGCGTCTGCCCCAAAACTCTTTATTGCCAACAGGTACTGAAGTTCGCACGATATTAGGCGCTGGAGGCATAATGCGAATATGGTTCAGATTCTTTTTGACTATCGCCTGCCCTCTCGTACATCTCACGCAAAAGGGCGGAGAGTTCATCTGATCACAACAAACCCGGCTCTTGCCCCAATCGACTATGCCTCGCACTGACCCGTGTATCTCGTCATTTGATTCATCATGGCATGCCGTCGGGGACAATCTGTTCATAGAAAAGGACACGCAGTTCACCCGCGGCATGCTAAATAACCCCGGCGTGCAGTCGAACGCGTCGATGAAATGCGACTGTGGGAAAGGAAACCTCGGCGCCAACGGTCCCTACAATGCAAACCTGTGTCCAGCGAAGACAGTGAGGAAGATGAGCCGGCGCCTCACGTATTTGCGTTATCCTGCCTTCGCTTGCATCTATCGGTGATATTACTACCGCGACTATACCCGAACTCTCTTGGAGCCCCCAAGCGGTGGTGCGCTCCTCATAGAAAATTCACGGGGCTGCTAAAGGTGGCCATGAAATTGCATACTCGAACGACTCATCGGCTCGGAGGTTTCAGACGCCGGCGCAAGCAGCGACTTTGGTTGTGGAAGGACGGCGGCGGAAACTTTCACGACGACTTACTGAGAGTGAGTGACGATAAACGGCTCAGACGACATGCTGCACCAGTCTGCACTGACACTGTTAGCGTGAGCATTATGACATACCACCGAATCAAGGCGCAGCTGGTATCGGGACGAGGATGATCCGCTACTAGTACGCCTCCTTCGTCCTAATTTACCAGTGCCCAGTCTAAGCGGCGCAATGCACGACCTCGTTCGGGAATGGGCGGATAAGTAGCTCGCGCGGTCAAGGCATGGCCCAGGGGCTATGTAGATCGAAGAGGTTGTGTGGAGTGATTTACTATGGCGTCGGAGGCTGGTCTGGCGGACGCGGGTTCAAACGTTCAAAGCCGACCTTTTCATGTGTGCCCTCCCCGTCTTGCTCACCCTCCTTAGCCTCATCACCCTCACCCACCTACCCTATTCGGACAGTCGGTCTCCTGGGGAAGCAGTGGCCAACACGAACTCCTCCCACACAGCGCGCACCTCGTCACGTCAGCCAGCTTCCTGCCGAAGCTCGTCCTCAAAGACAAAGCGTCAACTCTTTCGGCCTCCGGCTCCCGCACACCTGGCGTCTCGTTCGCCAGTCGCTTGCTGCGAATCTCGCCGTGTCTGCGGCCTGGTACAACATGCGCGGCAGCCATGCTCTCAGGCTGCTCATCACTGATTTCTACGCGGCGTGCGTCACGTGATTGATGCCTAAAACTGTATACATGTTTCTCAATTGACCATGGCGCACGATCAGGTTCATGTCAGGTACTTTTCTGAGTATCTGCGTCACTATGAACCTGGAGATTCATTGGGGCACTTTGTCCTGTCGCCGACTTCGAACTTTATTCATAACCTGGACTTTATTAACACGCAGGACAAAAAAAGAAAAAAGAACCCCCAGATGGCCCCAACCGGTTGTTATCAGGCCCATGCGCTTTTCAATTTCCTACGTAGGACGGGAGCTTGTCATTCCAGGACCAATCGCCGAAAGTGAGGTATACATCAGCTCCGCGAGATGGAGTATCCTGATTGGTGGTGCGTCTCTACGCCTTGCCGCGGCCGCAGTCCACCCGACCGGGCAGAGCGAGGTTGTGCTGCCCTCGTCACTTTTCAGCAACGCCAAGGAGCTTACCAGCTATTTAGTGGAGCTTCAAACCAGGTTCTTGTTCCCGTGAAGGTCCCAGTCTTTCATGAAAAACGCAAACGACGTTCATGCCTCCCCGTCGAGTCAGAGACTACCTGAAGTTCGTGAATGATGAGATCAGCGCTCCTAGGGAGGAAAGGAGGCAGTCTTCAGCTTTCCCGAAGAACGCGGGGGACGCCATCAATGCAATGCGACAACGAAGCCGGCATCGATGAGAGGCTGGTGGAAGGGATCATGTGGGGTGCATCGGTCATGAGTACAGTACTGCGTTGATGATCAAGCGTGGATGACGTCATCACTTCTCCATGCTCAAGTCGCCGCTCAGCCTGACTCGGACTCCGCAAACTTTCTCGTTCTCCTTGAGTATTCCACCGGTGGAAATAATCATGATCAAACGATTTTAACTGGCTCACCAACTACGCCGTTACTCAGCTGTCATTTTAACGTTGGACCGCATGATCTGTGGATCCGTGCTTCGATCCGTGTGCTGTGGTTCCCTGTGCGCGCGGAATCTGTGAGTTCTTAAATCACCTTGTTACAGACGGGGTTTTTCTCTCCCATCATCTCATGGCTTCCCAGGGTGGCGACTCGGATTTACTGGAAAAACTCTACCCTATCCCTCTGTCGACGGGCATCGCCTCGTTACCTGGTCCTACCTCTGCGAGCGCTCGGGTCTTATTGAGCGTACTCAAGCACAACCGCCAGAATCATCATATCTTTTTCAACGACAGAGGGTTTCACAAGTACGTCCAATTGCTACATCGACAAAACACCGCTGAGTCTCGTAGCCATGTCACACATCACGTATTGGCCATCTATGGCCTCGGCGCGTCACCCGAGATCATAGAGAATGCCTATGGAACGCATGACTACCTCAAGCCTGCGTTTGAGAGCCCGGATCCCATTACAGAAGAGAACTTCGCGGAGCACCTTGGCAATGCCCGGTGAGCCGTTTTTGTGCACGGTCATACTGGTCTGACTGGGACTTCAGATACTATTCCGCATACCTGGCATACTTTTCCGAATACCTTCGCGATCATACTCCCAATGAAGCATTCGAGCGCTTCATCCTCTCCCCGTCGTTCAATTTCAACCCTGATTTGGCGGCTGCGACCGTACAAGACGTGCAGAGTGCTGGAAAAGAAGGCAAAAAACACCCGCAGATGCTGAACAGGCTTTTTGCAGGCCTTGTGCATCCCTTCATCCATCTCGCTTACGGATTCGAGTTTGGCATCCCGGGCCAAGTCGCGGAAGGTGAGCCAGGCTTTTCAATCTTCAAGTAGCATACTAAATCGCTGTAGGCCTCGCAAACACTGCCGTCCATCCCGCCGAACAGACGGAGCTTGTGCCACCCACATTCTTTTCTAGGCTTCCTGGACCCGGCATCCTCTCCGGATTGACCTCTATACTCTCGCTTTTGCGAACTGATCCTGTCCATGGAGAGAAGCGGCCGACTTTGCTTTTCTCCGTCGGATCCGGATCACCCAAAGCTTTCACTCGACGCCCTCCATGCGCAGTTGGAGGAGCCACGGCAGTACCGGTACCAAGCCGTTGTGCCCAAGGCAGGCGAATCTATTATTGAATTAGTGGATCAATGGGCAAATGAATGGCTGGTGGACGCACGAACCGATGCAGATATCGAGAAGAGGCTTGAGGGCATGGTAGAAGAAGTTACGTGGGGCAACGTTATTTGGTTCGCCGTCGGAGGTTGGCAGGCCCGTGGCGACCAAGGTCGCTCATTCAACGCAGACTTCGTCACGTGCGTACATTCTTATTTGTTCCTGAATCCCGCAGGTACTAATACAGAGCAGTGCACATCTTGTCACGTCCGCAGTCTTCTTACTCACTCTCGTCCTTCCCTCGGACCATTCTCCCTATCCTCTGGTGCCCCTCGCCAGCCGCGTGACGCTTCTCAAGGCGTACCTCGCGACTTCCGCCACATGGTACATTTCGCGGGGAAATGTACCGATCCCCATCGAGGAGTTCTACTCTGCCACCAGTGACCGGCTCACCGCCCCTCCAGCAGCACCAGTGCCGCCTGACGCCAAGCGCAAACCTCTCAGCGCGCCTGGTGGACCGTGGGAGCGCATCATCGCGAATGCCGTCGCGCACCCGGAGGAGCACCTGCCCAAGGCCGTACGTTCACTCGCGGTGCTCGCCGCGCGTTGGGGCGGCCGCCCCTCAGGCTATTTCGCCGGCGGAGGCGAAGACGGACTGGAGGGCCGCGAAACGCTCGATGGTACACTCTTTGTCCGCGCTGCGAGCCTGGCGCTGGACCGACTTGGCTGGGCGCACGAGTCGGGCAAAGAGCTTGGCAACTGGGATTTTGAGGGCTACACTGGCAGGCAGAGCGATGATCGGGATGTGGCTGTTTAAGTTGTGTTTACCTTGTACGATACTTTTGTATCTACGACGCTGTTGCGGATATGTAGTATTGAGAGTGAGTTTTGGAGGCGGGCTTGTGTGCCATGACCTCACGACCTTCTCATACACATCGAAGCCCTCGGAACAAGCAGAATTCGACGGTGCAACAGCCGGGGCCCTCGCTTCGCACCTCGGGGATCTTGACTTGACCAGGACGGTGAGCAGTTGGAGCGGCACGTGCTCATTCCTCTGAGTACGCCACCGGTCTGAGAGTTCTTCTCTTTCCCCCCATGCCTAGAACTGTAACTTGAGGGACCGGTGATGAGGTCCGCCAGACGCTCATCAGGCCGCTCCTGGTAGGCCACCTTGGCCGCAAAAACCCCTCATTTTCGGTCGGGAAATGATCCCGAGTCCCGCTTTCGCACAATCAGTGCACAATCTCAGGCTCTACGTCAAGCTCTACGTGGCCATTCCCATACCACTGAGACATTGCCATTTAATACCTCAGGCTGGAGAGACTATTCCCTTCCCCCCTGTGTCGTTACCTTGTAATACACCTCAGGACGGTTGTTTTGTCGTAGCCATCATCAGTGTTCCGTGCCACGCGCCAATTTCTTCTCCTTTCTCCCTTCCAGCGCCAGCGAGCGCCAAAATCCAAATACGGGCAACTTGGGCGTTTCCTACCGCACTACTGTGCTGTACTATCCGCGATCTACAGAACTTTCATCATGACTCGGAAAACTCGGAGAAGAAACAAATCTCAAGGTGCTGATCTTGAAGCACAGCCTACCAGTGAGGACTCAGGTGTGTATTATATTTTCTCTGGTACTCTTCACTCATCATTCTTTATAAAAATAAAGAGGTTAGACGGGGTGGGACTGAGGAAATGAGCACCCGGGCGTCTGTACAGGACCGTAACGCTTCGGGAACCGCCGGAGACAACATTCCGGATGGAGGAGCAGAGAGAGAAGCAAACCGCGAAGACCTGGCTGGCTCGCCAACCCGGCCGCATGGGCCGGTCCAGAATGAGGGGCCCTCCAACTTCGGTGAGCACAGCACATGACCCCACTGCAGTACAACCAGACTGAATAATACATATTTAAGGCCAACCCAGCAACTGTGGAACTCCCGACGACACCACTCGACCAATGCCCCCCGAAATGCCTCGCATGATCGGGGATTTCGATGACAGCGCCAATTATTTGTGGTCCCTTCACGTGAAGGAGGCAAAGAGCCATGATGAAGCCCGAATCCAAACCCTAAAAGACGATATGGGTGGTGTCCTCATATTTGTGCGTGTTTTTATTCCCATCATCATTTTATGCCGCGAGCTGACTCGGATGCATCGCCGTCCTCTGGCAGGCCGGCTTATTCTCCGCTGCTCTCACTTCCTTTGTCACCGATAAGATTCGCAGTCTTCAAGTCGATCCAGCACAACAGATGGTCTATTACCAGCAACAGAATGTCGCACTACTCGCTCAGATCTCTGACCAAGTCTCCTCTATCGCTCCACAGGTCACTATCCCGACCACACTACCTCCACCCTATCCTGATTTCAGTCCAAATTCGTCTGACGTCCGGGTCAACGTGTACTGGTTTATGAGCTTAGTGTTCAGCCTTTCTGCTGCGCTCCTCGCAACCCTCGTCCAACGATGGGTCCGCGACTACATGCACGTGTTTCAGCGATATAGCAACCCTCTGAAGAGTGCCCGACTGCGTCAGTATCTATACGAAGGCGCAGAGGGATGGTATATGCCAGTTGTAGCAGAATCTGTGCCAGGCCTTGTCCACGTTTCCCTCTTCTTATTTTTCTTGGGACTCGGCGACTCGCTCCTCACCGTACACACAATGGTCGGCGTCACCACTATCGTCCCAATTACCATTTGCGGCCTACTATACGTGTTGAGCACGTTTGCTCCAGCCATCAAACCCCAATCTCCATTTCGAAACTCATTCTCCGGCCTGATCTGGTATCTCCTGCAGAAGGTGCACCCGCGAAGTTACTTCGATCGGACGTCTGGCGGAGCGCTCAATACTGTCAGCTCGAATATGTCTGAAGGGCAGGTACAATTAGCGATGGAGGAGAATGACGAACGCAAAGATCGTGACGTCCGGGCGATCCAGTGGCTGATCCATAACAGGACAGAGGACGACGAGATGGAATCGTTTGTGATGGCTATACCTGGCGCTTTTACGTCGAAATGGGGTGTCGAAGTATGGAGAAAGGTTTGCGAAATAAAGCAATGTGAAGATACGAATTCCCGGTCGAATGACGCAACAGCCAGACCACAGACGGATGTAGACCTTCGGGTGTCCGCTCCGCCGCTACATCATACCTCCTCACCTCCACAGTACACCTTTCATCCTCGCAGCTTCCTTCGCCCCCTTGGACTTATTCTAGGGATACCCACCATAAATGGCGTCCCTCGCGACATGACGATGAGCCGCTCAATACCTCACCTGCCTAACGGTAATTGGGTGCCTGGTGCTCCTCATGCAACTAGGGAACTCGCAATAAATGACCTTTGCAAAGGTGTACGGCGCCTGCTCGATACATGCAACAATCGGGGCCTATTCGCAAAAGAGGAATTGTGGCGTCAGCGTGCGCGCGGATGCATTGAAACGGTTGCATCGCTTGTGTTCTGTGCTGATCTCGAGTCGGAACTGTTTGGAGACCTTGGAAGATTGCTCGGTGAACTAGGCAAAGTCGAGAAGATCCGTGAGCTGTCAGCGGCGGAATCTGATGGATCATTCGTCGCGCGCTGGACATGTCTATCTCTCGTCGTCGTCGCTCAAGGGATTTCGAACAATAGTATGATAAAATGGAATGCGCGTTTAGCTATCGAATACCTTTCATTGCTTCGAATGGCAGACGACGGCGTACCAGCAAACAATGACAACGATGAAGACGCACTTAAAAATGCCCAAAGGATTGACAATCATTTCGAGACTGCAAGGCAATTCTGCGTGTATGGACTGCACGGAGCATTCAGACCCCAGGAAGTAGGATGGTCGGAAGAGCAGGTCAGGGATGTCCTAGCGCGCGATTACGAGGTCGGCATTTCCACGCTCGAACGCATCGCCCCTGCAGTGGTGCATATGAAGGCAATCGATCGAGCCATCTCTTGGATTTGCCATTGGATCCATTCTGTCAACCCCAATCTGATTGTGCACCTGCCCGGTGTATCTTTCGATGAGTTTGAGGGGACAGAACTCATTCAGCCATCCCAATTCTTCAATCCTTCAGTCTCCGAAGGACAAGCATTCACACCCCAGCTAATATTCCTACATCAGCGCCTTCGACTTTTGTGCTCCTACGCGCCCAAACTACGTGACATCATCGATGGACGAGGCAGTGGCGCCTACCAAGAGATTCTTGAGAGCCTGAGGACCCTGCGGGACGACCCCGATCGCAGGCGGTCAATCGTTCATCAACGACATCTCATGGAGCGACAGCTATGGCGCCTGCAAGATCTCCGTGATAGTGGTGGCTTCGGATTTTCGGTCGAACTTTTCTTCCTTGCGCTCGCACAGCCATTATCCACGATGTCGCCACGCCGGGATGCCCACTCCACCCTTTACATCGGGACATTTAGAGCCATGACGTCCAACTGGAGGCAGTACAAACATTGTATGGGGACGCAGCGCGTCATTCTCAACCTCGTTTGCGACGTGGCTATTCCTGGCCGTGGTATCTTTTCTGATTCCAATTATCCAAGATACTTCACCAACGAGCTTCTGGTATTGTTGGGTAATATGGTAGAGGGGCAGTCCGGTTCACACATCGACGATGCAATGAAGGAGCTAGGCGCTTTTCTGCATTGGCTCAAAGACGATCCGTTTGTGGCTGAGGTAATGAGTACTATCTCATCGCGCTCACATGTATCTTCGCGAGAATAGAATGAACGGTACTGGTACCAAATAGAGAACCGAGGTTTCAAACGTAGGTGTTGGAATGGGCTGTCCAGCCTGTCCACGGAGGACGTCCGAGTCGGGTAGTGTCACGCAGGAATGGGAGGCATAGGTTATATTGTATACTACAGCTTAGTTTCTCTACAGTGATATCGAGAACAAGAACATCGCCCCATTCGTTAGTCTGGGCCATGTACGGCGATTCACCGACGCTACCCCGTTTGATCTCCGGCGAGTTCCATTAGATGTAGCATGGACACTTCAGCTGATGGGCTTTTGCAAAGTTGCTTTGCGATCTCGTTGTCAACATTGCATTGTTTCCTCTTAGACATGGTGGTTGATGCAAACTTGTAGATAAATCGGAAGGTCTACGGCAAGGGGGTGTGGAATCGAGGGTCAATCCCCTCCACCTTCTTATATATTAGTACGTTTTCAACGCGGCTTTGACGTCATTGAACTCCTGCAAAACAGGGGCTTTGCTTCCCACTGACCCTCCAGACAAATCTCGACGCCGACGACCTGAGCAAATTGTGCGTGTTTGACGCCCACTCCTCTGGCGGTCCTCCATTCCGTCTCTAGCAGCGACTCGGAGCATACTACATACTCTGTTACACCTGCCATCTCCCATTCAATGGGAGAGGGCCGAGTTTTGTTGCATTTCGGCACGCTCGACCCGGCCGACTCGAACTTTCCGCCGTGCTCACTCGCGGCGGCTTTGGAAACCATGAAGGACTCGTTTTCTTATCCCCGTTAAGTCTTGCATCTCGACTCTATACTGTATCGTTATTTCCGACTGCATTCCGTCTCAAGCGCAAGGCATAGGGCCCATAGGGGCTCGCGCACCCCTCTTCCGTACATTCTCGGCCTCGTCCCCCGTCTGTTTGTTTTCCCGTCTCCTGTTTCATGCCTTAGATGGCCCGTGCGTCTTTGTTCTGCTTTACTATACTTTGACTGTGTTCTGCTATAAAATTTAGAAATACTTGTATAAAAATACGCCTGTAGCATCGAATATCATTATCCAGTTGTCTTCTCTATTTTCCCTCTCGTGTGCCAACTTCCCCTCTCCAAAGCGAACTTGATTCGCCTTTGTTCATCGACTCGCTCATCTTCTGTCTTCGATCGCCTCGCGCTGCTCTGTTCTCGTCGCCAACCGAACCGGCCTTATTCGGAACCCCTATCACCTGACCGGCTCGACTTAGCCGGATCGCCCTGTGCTGTGCTGCCCCACCTTTGATAACAAGTTTGCCCCTCGCTCAAGATCAAAGGTGCGAACGGTAAATAAGCTAGATCGTGAGTCAAATTCTCCGGTGTGTCATATGCTTTCTCCAGCTTTCACTTACCTTTCACAGGATATTTTTCCTCGACAACGGTGCGAGTGCCGCAGTGCGAGAGAAGCAAACGAGCACGTAAAACATATTATTTTCCTCTCGTCTCCTCACTATCTATCAGAAATCGTCCATCAGGTCCTTTTCCGGGCCGTTGCAATAAGAAACAAACATGCATGTGCAAGGCGAACAAGATTTTGCG
This sequence comes from Lactarius sanguifluus, assembly GCA_021527775.1. NCBI lineage: Eukaryota > Fungi > Basidiomycota > Agaricomycetes > Russulales > Russulaceae > Lactarius > Lactarius sanguifluus. The sequence continues at coordinate 177,053 of JAKEYF010000063.1, read as the reverse complement.
AAGTGGCTTAGAGAATTAGGCCAAGGCTTGTTGAACGACGAGAACGACAACGTTATCCTCCATCCATCCTTGCGGTGCTCCACTAATGATGTCGGTGGTCTCATCAACCATGTCTATCGTTCTATTCACACCTTGCATCCAGACGATTACTTTAAACAGCGTTGTATCCTTGCGCCACGCAATGGCGAGGTACATGAGACTAACAAGATCGTGTTGGAGCGCTTCCCGGGACCCCTGTTTGACACGTGGTCGGTGAACGAGGCATTACAAACCGCAAACCAAAATACTATTTGAAGACATCGCCATAGAGGACCTTCATGTTATCAGTCCCCCTGGATTTCCCCTCGCCCATTTATCGCTCAAAGTAGGATGTCCCGTTGTTTTTCTCCGCGATGTGTCAGAGGAGGCGCCTAAAGGCAGCAGAGGAATCGTGACCAAGACTGGCGTACGAGTTATGGAAGTTCGCCTGCTGAATTCAGGAGAAATCATGCTTGTCCCTAGAATCCCACATGAGATCGAGGTCACGGCGGACTTGCCCTTCGGAAGACGAGAAGATTCGTCTCCGCCGCCTTCAATTTCCTGTTGCTCTTGGATTCGCGATGACGATTGACAATGCTCAAGGACAGACGTTTTCCACGGTCGGCGTCGATCTGCGGTCTCCTTGTTTCGCTCACGGTCAGCTGTACCTCGCCCTGTCCAGAGCGAGCAGCTCCGCAGGAATCAAATGCATTGTGGGCACGCACGAGGAAGAGCGTAAAACTAAAAACATAGTCTATCGCGAAGTCATCGAGGCTATGTCCCAGGCCTCGTCACACCGTCCTCCGTATGTGCCTTGACACACCCTCTCCACCGGTCATAGCTCACGTACAATATAGCACACATGCTCGCTCGGAGTGACTACAACAGCCGTTGCGCGCTGTAACGCTCAACTTCCCCTTCAGTCAGTCCACTTCTGTTTCTTCATCCACAACACGTGTGCGTGCTTGACGTCGCATGCACGACATGTTTTTGCGACACCCCCTCTTTCCTTGTTTCGGGCTGCGTAAAACCGACCAACACATTACTACTACATTCTATACTTCGTTATCGTTCCCCCTCTTCGGCCTCTGTAAAATAGTATCATGTGTACCGCTGCTGCTTCCACAGTCTTCGACTTCCTTCAATTTACTTCACATTTGTATAACACACACACACAAAGCAACCACCCACTGACTTCGGCGAGACTAGAACCGCGCACAAGGAATAACTACACCGGTACAACCTTCGCCAGTGCATCGCGAGAATTTGAGGAAATTCAGGCATTATGATGACAGGTAATAAATGGCCAGTAGACGCTCTCCTAGGAGGTCGCACCCCCAGTCCGAGTCTCGATTGGGCAATTAGTACGCACAACAGTCGCAGTCGATCATGCTCCTTTCCTACTGCTGGACACCCACCTTAGCAACGATTCAAAAGATGTAAGATATCGGTCAAAAGGTGAAGCTAGCGTGAAGAGCGTTTCGTATAACTTCAACTGTGGTCAAAAGTCAAAGATCGTAATGGGAGACAGGATATGGGAATGACGGCAAACAATGCAGAATAGGGTAACGTGGGGTAACTGAGGAGGCCAGGAAAGACCAATATAAGGATGGTACCAGGTAGAATTTTGGATATCACGTAGACAAGCATGAGACGTAGTAGAGTAAAGGGTAAGGAGCAAGTCCGTTTATTCCTCATCTGCCGGAACTTCCTCTTCATATTCGACTTCTTCCTCAGCGCTGGAAAGTACAGGTGAGCGGAGGCATTAACAACGGTGAGAGCACTGGGACTTACGTCGCGTCCTGGTACTGCTGATACTCGGCAACCAGATCCTGCATGTTCGACTCGGCCTCCGTGAACTATTAAAAAAGAAACGTCAGATTAACAAGGAAAAAGTACGCATATAATCACGTACCTCCATCTCATCCATACCCTCCTGAGTGTACCAATGCAAGAAGGCTTTCCTCTTGAACATAGCAGTAAATTGCTCGCTGACACGGCGGAACAACTCTTGAATAGCGGTTGAGTTGCCAAGGAATGTGACAGCCATCTTGAGGCCACGCGGCGGGATGTCACACTGCGCCGTAAGCACATTGTTCGGGATCCACTCAACAAAGTACGCCGAGTTCTTGTTTTGAACGTTCTGCATTTGCTCCTCAACCTCCTTCATCGACACCTTGCCACGGAAGACAGCAGCCACTGTCAGGTAGCGACCATGACGAGGATCGCAGGCAGCCATCATGTTCTTGGCGTCAAACATTTGCTGAGTGAGCTCGGGAACTGTGACAGGCGCGGTACTGCTGGCTGCCCCGCGCGGTGAGTGGCGCGAAACCAGTCAGGAAGAAGTGCAAACGAGGGAAGGGCACTGAACGAATACTGAGCGATGGAGCCATTAACTGAGGAAAAGTGATGACGAACCCATGTTGACGGCGAGTTTCCGGAGGTCAGAGTTGAGTTGACCAGGGAAGCGCAAGCACGTTGTGATGCCAGACATGACAACAGAGACGAGGTGGTTAAGATCACCGTAGGTGGGGGTGGCGAGTTTCAAGGTGCGGAAATGGATGTCGTAAAGTGCCTCATTATCGATGCAGAAAGTTTCATCAGAATTCTCAACCAATTGGTGAACTGAAAGTGTGGCGTTATATGGCTGTCGACAACGCGTGAGTGACAGCGTCGCTATGACGAACAAACAAGCAGTACACACCTCGACAACCGTGTCAGACACCTTGGGACTGGGAACGACGGAATATGTACACATCATCCGATCGGGGTACTCCTCACGGATTTTCGAAATCAGGAGAGTACCCATTCCGGCACCAGTACCACCACCAAGAGAGTGGGTAATTTGGAAACCTAAAAAGATAACGTGTTCAATACTGGTGCCAACCACGTGATACATGAAGTGAAATCGTGACCGTTGTCACGGTGCGCGACAGTAACTTACCCTGCAAAGCATCGGTACCCTCAGCCTCTTTCCGAACGACGTCAAGAACGGCGTCGACGAGTTCAGCGCCTTCCGTATAATCTATAGGTTGGCTTAATCAGCATGGGACCACGGAAAAATGGACGCGTCAGACAACATGTCCATTTATGGACAAGCTTCGCGAAAAAAAAGCGTTGGTCACTTACGTCCTTTCGCCCAGTTATTACCCGCTCCGCTTTGGCCGAAAACAAAGTTGTCCGGGCGGAAAAGGCCACCAAGAGGACCCGAGCGAATGGCATCCATGGTTCCGGGCTCGAGATCAACTAAGATCGCGCGGGGGACATATTTGTTCGCGCCAATCTCGTTGTAGTAGACGGAGATCCGCTCGAGCTGAAGGTCGTTGTTACCCTTGTAAAGACCATCGCGCTCAATACCGTGCTCGTCCGAGACGACTTCCCAAAATTTGACACCTGGCAAGGGATGAGATGGCGAAGGGGCGGCGCTAAAACGGCGTACCGATCTGGTTACCGCACTAGAAGGGCACATCGTCGTCAGTTCCACAAAGCACTCAATAAAAATCAATCAAAAACGCACTTGGCCAGTCTGGAGGTGAACGATTTCACGCATTCTGAAGTGTCAACAGTCAGTAAGTGTGGCGGCGATCAAGAGACACGGTATCGAGGGACGCGTATAACTCGTAGGTAGCGCGGAAACCAAGTCGCGTGAGGGGGATAGAAAGATACACGAGACTTACTTGACAAGATTGGGAAGAGAACGGGCAAGGTGATAGACGGAAGAGGTAGAGGGAGGAGGTTAAAGGTAAAGGGTATCGACAGAAACGAGGCAAACCGTGTTCGGGTTTAGGGCTATTTTGGGCGGAGTTCAAATCCCACGCGTGGCCCTAGCCACACCCCCGTCTCCCTCAAATCGCGTGCGTTTTGACGTCTCCGTTACGGTACAATATAGACGCTACGATTCGAACTTACATGTCATCGCTAGTCTGCTATTCGTTGACCCAGAACAGTACGTCTAATGACACGGGGAGATGGGCCCTCCTCAACGGTCGGGTAGCGGAGTTTGGGGCTGCTGTGATCGAGGATCGAGGGTTGTGCAGTCCATCAATGCTCCGTCCAAGGCTCCGTCCTCGACTGCAGTAAGTTATAAGAACGTACAATACAGGGTGGGGCGTGATGACACAACGAATGGAACCACGATTGTGCGTCTGGAACATGGAATCGTGCGGACCGCTCCCCTACGTTGAGTTTTTTGCAGAGGGCTTTAAAGCAACACTATATAGGCAAGTGTATAGGTAAAAGTCCTTCACAACAGAGTGAAATACAGCTTAAATATATAATCAAATTCCATGTTGCCACCACCACCTCACCGTTTCTACAGTCGCATATATACTCACTGGCACTCGGTCTATCACTGCCACTACATCCCCCGTGAAGTGTCACCGCCAAGGGTGTCCTCCTGCCGGTGCCGCGGGCCCTTCCCAATCAGCGTCATCATCGTCTCGTCCCTGACCGCCTGTGTCGACGTTTCTCCAGCATACGCAATCGCCGAGTCGTCGACAACGATCGCGCCCGTGCGCCTGTCGAGGCGGAAGCGGAGCGGCGCAAGCGCGCGCGAGAACGTTGACGTGTTGTCATATGGCATCAGCAGTTCCCCAAAGCCCGAATGCGATGTGAGCGCGACGGCGGAACCGATGGAACCCGGAGCGTGCGCGAGGTAGATGTCACGGCGCTCGCGGAAGTGCCAGAAGTGGAGGAAGAAAACGATGGCGGCCGTGAGGAGGCAGATCGTGGCGAGGGCATGTGCTGCGGTAGGTCTGCGGTCGCAAAAATTGACTGACAGGTCGCGCAGGAACGAAGAAGGGAACGTACTCGACGTAGAGGCGCGGCACGAGTTGTGTGAGCACTGCATTTACGGTCTTATTTGCCGGCAAGAAGTAGTTTGACTTGGTCGCGAGGGAGAGATGTCGGGTCTATGATAGCGGTTGGAATCAAGTGCAGGGCAGACGGGTAAGGTAACGCACATAGATTTGCGTCGTATAATTTACGAAAATTCTTGGGTCCTGGAAAACAGAGTTCGGCCCTCCGGGTGCTTGCTGTGCTTGGCGGTAGATAGCATTTGGAAGGCCAGACCGTATCGAATTCGCACGCGACTGTATATTGATATTACCAGAATTGTTGAAGATGAGTCTGCACAAACGATTCCCGAAATTAGACGAGGTCTGAAGAAAATATCCGAGACAGACACACCCATTGTATGGGACGCCATTCAGTGGAGAACCTGAGACATTGTTTGCCGCAGGATAATTATCGATTTTCGAAACATTCAATAATGAGCCGTTGTTCAGGGATGCGAACGCGGTCACGTCAAAAAGCTGTATTTGCGGTGTGCAAAAAACGGCGGCGGAGCCACTTGGATTTTGTTGCCAGAACCAAAAGAGAACCTAAACGGGGTGAGTAACGGCTGAGAACGAGGGAACGAGGAGCACACGGGTTGGAAAGTAGGGTCCGTGGTATTGGCACCGCAATCGGGCACATTCGTTACTCCGTATTGTTGGTCTGCGTTGTTGGGGTTGAAAGTCGCATTCACCGTGCATCCGTCAGCAGAGGTCGCAGAAACCGTCCAGTTGGTTGCATTGGATGAATTGACAGAAATTTGATTTGGAATCGCACAGTTCGTGTTGGTTTGAATGCCGGTCGTGTTGATGGACATGGAGCCATTCAAATAGGTATCAGTGGGAAACTAGGCTCGCAATTATCTGATGAAGATCAAGGATTAGCTTGTGATATATGTACTTACCACAAACTCGGCAGTTGCCCAACCGCCTCTGACGAAGGAAGGGTCACCAAGGCCATTGAAGACTGCATCATTGGGTGTTTAGCAATTAAATGAAAGTTAGTTCGGCGCTTGTTGCGCACCTGAAGCTTCCGCGAACTTGTGAAGAAAGTATGTCAGGAAACGAGGGTAACGGTAGGTAACGTTTACTCACCCCAGCAGATGCCGCGAATGCAGTCAAATCGTTAATGTCCGGGGAGAGCCCAATAGCTCGGATGCTTTCAGCGGTAGATACTGCGCGCGCTCATGATGAAAACCTGCGACGGCGCACAAATGGTGATGATCAATTACCAGACTCATTTGGGAGTTGCCGGATGGAGAACACAGATCCGGCGAGGGGTTGGAATAGCAGCGTGGCCAGCGCCGTGAACCCAGACACGAGGACGAATTGGTGTTTGAACCTCAGTGCGTTGTATGTAATGAACGGCCGGCTGGGTTGAGGGGTCGGTGAGTGAAATTAGGTGCTCCTGGTCTGGTATAATATTTACCTATCCGCAATCTAGATGGATGCTTAAGCAGCCGAAAGAGCGGAGACGGAAAGGATAGACGTACATAGTCGACAAGGAGGGTCTCATCTGCGGAGGCGTTCCCGCGCGACAGGATAAGGTATGGCTGCGGATTATCGTGAGACGGGGCAAACGACGAGCACGTTGGGCGACTAACGCACATTCCACATTCGGATGGCCCAATCGAAACCCTGGACCATGAACGCAAGAGGGGCGAAAATGAGAGAGGGTAAGAATGCCTTTGAACCCAGGAATGGTCAAACGAACAGGATGGTGGGTGGTGGGAGACTACGCACGGTCAAAAATTGCGTTGAAGCAAAAGAGAACACGTTTTTCTGTGGTACGCTAAAGCCTACATGATAGATAGGTTCGGTCAGTACAACGTCAGGTCCTAAGATGACGCACAACAGCACCATCGTTCTTATTTGAGATCCCTAGTGCGACCTCTAAAGCAACTCCAAAGACTGCGAGCAATGCACAGCCCAGAACCACGACCCAAAACCGTAGGTTGATAGGTTCCTACGCAAAGACGAGATGGATCAGCGTTCATGATCCTGCACCTATTGCACTGAGACGGTGACGCACGTATGTTGGGTGTCGCTTCGAGACTGTCCCCGGGGACGGAATGAGGCCAACAGAGCTGCGGAAGCTAGGGCGGGATGGTCCAGGTGTACCGATGTCGCTCATAAAAGGTGAATTGGGAACTGACGGCCTGACATCGTCCAATTGCCTCGGTTTCATGCTTGGGTCGTCGTGGTACGGTTCGCGGTCGCCCACGCTGCCTCGAGGACTTTGAAAGGGGTCCTTGAATGGACTGGACATGTCACAGCCTGATGGTTGTTAAGTGAAACGAAGGGGTGGGGCACTGGAGTGTAGCGAGGGTCAAGCGCAGGTCACGATCACCCGTTTGTGGCAACAAGGCCTGGACAGCGCTCAGCTTCCGGATTCCGGACGCCCCCGGACGCCCGAACATCGATAAAGCACTGTACGGCAACGTCACGTCTCCACAGTAGTTCCACAGTCCATGGCTGACCCAAACCTGTAGTCTACTGAAGTTCTACTGACGGGTTGTGCAATCGGGTTCGTGTATTTTCATTTCCGGTCCAATTCGCAAGTTCTCGTGTCCCGGAACTGAGTTACTTCCGCGCGTTCACACGTTCACTATCAGTCGCGCTCGACACATCTAGACACCCTCATGCCCATGCGATTACAAACAACACGGTCTTCTCGGTCGAAGTCGACCTGGCAAGCTCACCCATCATGATCGTATTAATAAGATCGTGAGGCATGTATCTTCTGATCACAACACAGTGCATCAGCCGCAGCAGCATTACAGTCATACATCATATAGCGTCTGGATGGGTATTTAGGCCAGACAGACTTGCTATTCCCAAGACTCGGCTCTTGGTCGGGTGTAGCAATAAGGTTACCAAGTCCTTGCCTGTTATGACGAGGAACATGAACAAAAGCTCGGCTTTGCCTTTAGGTGAGCATGGCGTGCTGCTATACGGGCATACTGTACAGCATCTAGGGTTGCGCGTAAGTCGCATGGCAGATACATCTATGAGCTAGCACAGCCTTCAGGAAATGAAGAGACTTATACAACAACTGACTGGTACACAGGTTATCGCGGCTGCCACAAAAGCCACAAAAGAGTCGTGTTGGAGCGTAGTGAACTGAATCGGGTCGGATCGATATTGATCGGCTTACCGGCTTACGGAGGTGACGGCGTGCCATCTTGCACCCCGGCCTACAGTAACGACGGAGACGCCGAACAAAGGCCTTACAGCGATCTACATGACTGCTCCGTCTCACGGAATTACACCCAATTCAAGCTTACAATTCTTTTTTATTTATTTAGAAAAAAACCAGAAGTTATTCCCCCATCCTGAGGTCGCTTCGCGCGCGCGGCAGACACAGCGGCTTCTTGCACAACCGGCTCGCGACCCACCCGGTCCGGTATCCTGTCTCATCGAGTCGGTACAGCAGATGGTCAACCTGATCCTCAGGACCGTCTATGTTCCATTCACGAGCTAGTCATGTCTATTTACCCGAATTGAATTTATGTGCACGCGTAGAGAGCCCCTTTCACCCTATCGTTGGTGACCCTCAACGTTCGCTCGCTAGCTGGATCCAAGAAAAGAAAAAAGCACTCGCTAGTCATTGCAATAGATGGAAGCCCCAGTTGTGAGAAAACCTCAGGACTGGTCTTCATGCTTCCGGATAACCATCGTAGTCTGACGCGGGAGCGCCATTTAGTGAGCGCTTAGAGGAACTATCGGCTTCTGGCTTGATGTCAGTCTTCTTCGTCAACTATGGAGAAGTGAGTAAGTTTATAAGCGAGCAGAGATGGAGGATAGATTACAGTAATATAGATAGCCGAGCTCACGATCATCAATGTTCCTATGATCGAGAGAGCTGGGGGTGTGGTATGAAAAATAGTGAACTCGAACACCATAGCGAAAATAACCTGTCGCAGAGATCACAGCTGAAGTACCTTAGAAAAGCGCAGAGGGACGTACCGAGGTATAAATTGCGAGAGAACCGCGGGTTGCTGTTTCGCGTTGAAGCCCCATCGTTAAAAATACCTTCGTAGGTTGGGAATGAGGCAAACTACATGGCGAAAGCGCGTAGAAGGCACACCTGTCCCAAAATGCCAAGTATAGCGTTAAGAAACAACATGGCGAGCCCCAGGGTACGCTTAGGTACGACTAGAGGAACCTTGAATAACATCATACTATAATGTGTCGATAGGTTCCTTTGTGGGACTTCGATAGGGCGTACCTTAAGGTAGAAATTAACAGACTTTGCGAAGCAAAGGAGACAACAGGATGGGCGATGTGTGCTCGTTCTCCGATCGCACGGAGGGTCAAATCTGCAATGAGAAGTCAAGGAAATGTAGCACGTGGATACGCGGGGAAAAGCTCACAGCTACCAGCTATCCCAAGAATGCCGAATAGAGCCGCTCTATACAAATAACGTGAGACAAATTTCTGGGAACGGGACGAGATCCCTCTGACGTGATGGATAACATTCTTTGAGTTGGGGTGGCTTCAGATGGACTTGCAAATGGTTGTGCACCAAAGAGGGATTGCGGTCTGGAGATTAACACAACTCCAACGAAACTGCATACTATCATCTGGTAAATAGCAGTCGTAGCGAGCGGTCTAAAAATGCTTACATCCGGCAAGTATTTCCCCGATAGGGAGGTGCTCCTTGAGAAACGCGGCTCCAGAGATGCCTGTGAGGATCGGTGCAACGAAAGTCAACACTGTAGCGTCGGACAGCGACAAGTATTGCAGGGAGAAATACACCCCGAAAACAGCTAAGGATCTATGACGACACCAAAGAACGTCGGCAAGACCGCATTCATACCTGCAGAATACGCACCCTGAGAGACCACGTAGCGCCAGCAAGGTCCGGATACCTTTTGGACCGAGTAATGGGTCTGAAATATTCTTCTGGTACCTGATAGTAATTAGCGGCGGCGTCTTGAGACAACGAATGACGGATGCACATGTAGATGAGAGAAAAAAGGCAAGTAATCGTCTAGCTGTCCATCAGTTTTCGATATCGTGCAACGAAATCTCGGGATTCGCACCGTTCGAACCAGTATTATCTATGCATCCCGGAGTTAGCCCAGTCAAGAATGCCCAATCGGGGCATATCACACACCTCAAGAATTGGCACGGGTTCGTCAGAACTATTGAGCCACTTAACTGACATGTTCATCGCAGAAAAGAAGAATTGGGAGGCCACGACCAAGAACAGTCCTAAATTGTCATCGAGAAACGATGATCGCACAGATCTCCACCGCTCGGAGGTGGTTCGTCGTGGCGCGCGCTCGGGTTGTAGCAGTGGCGACGTCTCCTCCGGAATGTCTGCGCGGTCTGGAGGCAACTCGAATCCAGACGACAACGACGCATACTGGGTTGTTACTGAAGTGTTAAAGGGGCAAATTGTAGTCATGATGGAGGGGGGTGGGCAGTCGCCTGGGGCCGATTAAGGGCGCAGGATGGAGATCATATACGGTAGTGGTATCATGCTAGCTGTCAGTAGTGACAATGGTATGATGGCTGCACTAGTCAAGCGAGTTTACCAAACGCAAGCCAAGCAGCCAAATTTTTACATCGGTAACAGGTTCAGCCGTGAGCCAGTTCTGGGCTTTCCTTCTGCACTTCAGAGTTCCAGAGGCTTCAGAGGCCTATCTCAGTGTAGCTGAGCGAAGATAAGTCATATCTGAGACCTTCGTGAGAACACTAATGCCGTAAGTTAGAAGCGGGTTGTTCGGGTCCTTCGGAACTTGCCACGCGCCTGGCTCCAAGTACTGTGTCCAGATCGGGCAAGGTTCACGCCAGGACTGCAATAATACCATCTCTTGATTTCTGGAGCTTCGATAAGGTATCGAAGCTGTCCTATCCATTATTCAAATTTTCTTGAGAATGTAGCGGGACGAGAATGTAGCGGGACATCTACTTCCGGAGCCAGCTGCAAATGCGCCTGATCGCCGACACCAAGTGCGACGTGCATATGTGCCACGGGAGGGTCTTCGGGGACATCTTCGTAGCAATCGTGCGTCTTCCACAAAGCGGCTCATGGTCGGCTCCGAGGGTGAGGACGCGCTCAACTATGCCGGCGCAAATAGCTCTTCCTCCTCCCACAAGACGTTCAACCCGAGTTGCTACCTGTTCGAGTACTCGGGATAACTGCATACTATAGATCAACCTGGAGCTTTTGTCGTCGTCGACAAACCACTGACCCATAGCAGTGCAACGCTGGTGCTCGTAACGCTTGTTCTGAGTTCAAATGTGATGACAGCTCAAAACGTGCCTTCTTCTTTTCTTGGAACCCGCCATTTTCGGCGCATCACAGCCTGCGAACAAACGGCAATTGAACTATGACTGCGAAATACTACAGTATGATCATCCATGGCGTTGCAAACACCTCTCACCCTCTCCACCTGCCCCGAGACCTGCGTGTCTATGGGAGACACCAGAGAGGGAAGCAAACTACTGATGGTAGCTTTTCCGAAAAACGGTCTATCGATATGAAAACGGCTGTATGAATCTTGCTGTAATAGAACAATAAAAAATTACACTTTGGCATCCATTCTGGTCGTCCAGATACTGCAGATCCGACGTAATGGTCGCCACGCGACTCTATCTCCTTCAATTGGTTGTGGCCGTGGTGAACGGGGTGGTAGCGAAGCCGATGCGGTTGTTAGTATTATCAAAGACGGCATAGAATCGCTCAAGAAAAGTGTAGCCGTTGATAAAGTCGAGGCCCTCTCCGGAGGGAGCGCCAATGTCGTTGACAACTAGGTAGATGTTGCCCGAAGTGCCGCCAACGAATGTGTTGAGTGCGCGCGGCCAGATCTGCGCATTCGCGGTGAGTTCGAATGATATTCCCCCGGCTGTGAAGAAGAGCGACTGAAGGTTGTTGAACTGAGTTGAAGTGATCCTGAGCAGACCCGTGGAGGCGTCAAGGATGGCACCGGTCACAGTTTTGTATCGGTTGAACGCATCTGCGCGAGTGTCATTAGTTTGTGCACAGCATGCGGTTAAGAGCAATGGGTTGCGTACCGGTGGCAATGAGGATGAGGGTGGTCCCAGAGTCGACAATACCAGCAGTGGTTGATAGGATGGTAGTGGAAGCACCGTACCGAATTGACTCGTCGATACCCCCAAATTCGCTGGCGGGGAAAGTCGTCGTAGCGGGGCTATCCAGTTCTGTGTAAGCGTAGACGTCTTGGAGCCAGAACTCAGTGACCACGCGTGCTTACATGAACGTGATCAGTTCCAGTGAACCTAGTGGGGTGCTACCGAAGGTCAACTCGCCATTCGTGACCGATGTATTGGTTGTGGGCTCAAAGGACACGGAGACGAGGCCTGCAGGGATAATTCCTTGGGAGAAGAGGTTGTCAGTGGGTGTGCCAGTGGACGAAGTACCAGCTGTCTGGCCAATCCTATGGAGTAATGCCTGAGCGCAAATTCACAGCGATGGACCTCACACACACCCAAGGACACCATCAAATCCTTGGACGCCAGTGGAGGTTGACTCGTTGAGGCAACACCTATTGACGCTTGAAAGACGAAGGTAGGGCTGAGCGTCACGGTGTCTGAGAATCCCTCGCAGGACCCAAATCCGCACGTGTTACACTGACAGATAGGCATCAGTTGAGGTCGGACGACTGATTTATAGCAGGGGTGATACTCACCGCGCTTCCGGGTAAAGGCGTACTGCTTCCAGTCCGAACATAGGCCTTTCCACCTCCTATCCAAATATTCCCGCATCCTGTGTCGATGAGGAGACTGTCGAAAGGCTAGTGTGGGAATACTAATATATGTCAAGCATGAGAGAACGTGACTCACAAAAGCCTGAGGTAGGGGGAGAACCAATGCCGACGTTGGCCCCGTAAGCGACTGCGAGATTAGTGATACTGACACTTGCGGGGGAGCCACTCCGTTTTACTTTGCTGGCGGCAAACATATTTCTTGCACGAGCCTGATCCTTTCGGATGAGGTCGTGGGCGCCGGTGATGTTGAAGGTGTCTGGCGATGGGCAACGTAACTGGTGATTTGCGAATAACGATAGGGTCCGCCGCAACGCTTACGACAAGCAGGAGGATAGCCGCGAGTGGTGCAGTAAGGAGCATGGCTCGAGTTGGGACAGGAGAGTATAATTAAGGAGGCAGCAGTGAATCCCAATTGAATCACAGCGAAATCTCACGAGGATGTCGATGGGCTTTTAAAGTCTGGAAGGTCTAAAATTCGTTCTTGGTCAGGTCCCGTAACTTTCTCATGAGACACCGTGGGACGTTTCTCGAAGCAATCGCGAGCCGTGTGTTTGCGACCATGCAGGTACCTTCATGAATCATGATTTAGAGGCACATGGAGAAGCATTCCCATTTTTCATGTGAAATTTATATGAGCTAGGCTTTATCGTGGCTCGTGTCAAGCGAAGACCTCCAGTCCGGGGACAACTTGAAGACACCGGACGTTCCACTGTCGAACCAACTGAAAAACTTGAATGAGGGGTAAGAGGTCACTATGTTTCAGTGCTGGTCAATTAACCGATGAAAGGATCCCCCCCATCTCCCCCAGGTGCTATCGGTGAGCTATAAGAAATGCTGCCGCCGCTCATGTGCTTGCTTGTGCAGTGATAGCAAATGCAAATGGCAGTCGGCTCGAATTTGAGAGCCAAGCGCCTAGGGCCCAAGTCTGGCAAGGGCCAACAGGAGTCTACTAGTAGATGAGTCAGGCACACAAGGCAGGCCTCTTTTCTATCAGTAGCTGTAGGCACGGCACGAAAGGTAGCTCACGTCCAAGTAACTCTTGGAGGGGCGGGCGTGGGAAGGATCCGTTGTGGAAGAAGCGATACTAGTACCTCTGCCCCTTGAGGTAACAAATCAACAGACCCTTTTTTTGGAACCTTGCAAGCGCGCTCTGGATCATAGGGCCACGCAATGCAAGTGCAAATGCAGAATGGTGTAAGATTAAAAATAATACGACCAGGGCTTCCTCGGAACTGCGTCCTACGTTTCTTTTTCTTGCAACCCTTCTGTCAGTATCATTTTGGTCATCCAGAACCTTGAAAGCTCACACTTCGACCTGGTCCCTGACGGCCAAATTGTACGTACACGGAAACCTCACGTTCTCAGCGACTCCGAGTCGGAAGGCCATCAGTTTCTTCGACAACTCGATCAGCGATTGCCGAATTCTGTGGCACCAGCAACACATTACCAAATCAAAGCAGCTCCTAGCCAACCGCACCATACAGTCGCGATGGGAGTTTAGCGCCTACTACACAGCACAACATCTTCAAGTTCAACCCGCTTCTTCCTCCCCACGCAGTCCCCAGGCCCAACGCATCCCGCACCCACACAGCCCGTGGTGCTCGAAGAGCCTCTCCCACTTGTCTGAGAGTTCCAATATGACCCACGCGGCTCACGTACTACATACAAGTACGTCGACCACAGACACGCAGTAATTTAGACCCGTCCAGACCCCAATCTGTCGCACCCTATCCTGCTCCTTACGCCCCCTTCGCCACCCGCGCCGCTGAGGAGACGCTGTCTCCCAACATACCCAACGCAAATAGTACCTTCGCCTACCTCGCGCTGCTGTAAGTCTTACGAGGAATGGACTCTCGGAATAAAAGTAAGGTAGGGAATAGATTCGTTAGTGAATGAACGTGTGCGCGGATTGTCTGCACGAGAAGACAAAGGCTCAGCTATTCGCGCACACTAACAGAGCAAGAGCTATAATCTATTCATCTGCACGAGAAGACAAAGGCTATCGAGCGCGTTAAGTACAGGTGATCCAGAGTAAAGTACGGATAACTTACCTCAGCTATTGCGCACACTAACAGAGCAAGAGCTGAGGTACTACTACGAGAACGTAAGGGTTTATATATCAGTAGGAAAGTATAACTGTATAGTAGGAAGTTTTATGCTCTGCTTCCGCAGAGCAACGGTATAATGATTCCGCGGGCGCGTACGACCAGGAGGGGATCCGGGGCATAGGGCCGGGCATCCGAGCGACAGAAATAACGAATCGATACCTTGATCGATACACAAGATACGAGGACTCGCGTGGGTTTGCACGACGTCCATACGAGCAGGGCAAGTAACGAATGATAAGGCAATAATAGAACTCACTTCAACAGTAAGTACGTTGAAGACTTCCTTCCACGCTCCGGTCATGCCATCCGTTGAGCTTGCTACGATCACGCCGATCGTCGAGCCTCTCCTTTTTGATTCCTCCTTCCTAGTAACATAGACGGTATCATCTTCACATGAAACTGCCACTCGCAGTCCAAGGAGCCATATAAGAGGACGACCGAGGCGACGAGGTCGTCCTAGTTGTCTTTCCTCCGCTCGTATCATCCCTCTTATCTGTATCCGAGTCCACGCGCTAGAGAGAGACCTCCCTTAACAAGACGCCCAAAGTTCACGTTCTGCCTTGTCTTGATTGAGTGTAGTCGACGTCACGGTCGACTTCCAGCTGCGCATCTAATTTGTATAACAACCCGCGCACGACTACGTTGGGGCGCGACTACCAACGGGATCGTCTTCATCTACTTCCAGAGCCAACCGGTGATGCGCCTGATCACTGACGCTAAGTGCGACATGCGGGTGCGCGGGTAGATCGTCGGAGGCACTTGAGTGGTAATCGTGTCGCCGGCCGGAGGACCTCTGCAAGCGGCTCATGGTCAAGTTGGAGAGCGAGGACACGCTCTACTATGGCGGTGTCTCTCCCGAGAAAGACTCTTCCTCCTCTCGCATGGATGTCCAATCCAAGCTACGGCTTGTCCGAGTGCTCTACGCACTGGCAGATAACTACATACTGTACTATTGGTAAACCCAGATCTTCCGTTGACGACAACCACTGACCCGTAGATGTGCAATGCTGGCGCTCGTAACGCCTCATGGCTGCGTAATACTATATTCGCCATATAGATCAACCGCGGCGTTGCAACCCCTCTCACCCTCAAGATCTGCGTGTCCATTCTTCCGCCCGGACATAAGCTGTCATTTACGCGCTCCCTCGATATACGAGGAAGTTCCAACGTCGAAGCACAACACTTAGGCGAACAATAATGGAAACAAGAATAGACGCACCAAAAGTCGCCGTTCGTCCGAATTCTTGGTTGTTGGACCTCCGGAAGAAGGCACCGCCACCAGAAAGGTCGACCAAGGCATTGAGGGGGGGACGTAACATGTGGGCTGTCCAAATTATCGTAATGTGCGTCGGCTTCACTCTCGAACCATTCATTTGGAGTGGGTCCACGCACTAATGGTTAAATTTACACCAAGGGAAAGACACGAGATATCCATAGGAGAGACCAAAGAGGAAGCAAACTACTGATGGTGATAGAACAATAAAAATTTACACTTTGGTATCCATTCTGGCCGTCTAGATGCTGCAGATCCGACGTACTAGTAATGGCCACAGCCCAATTTTATCCCCTTCAATTAGTTGTGGCTGTGGTGAACGGGGTATTGGCGAACCCAACGCGGTTGTTGGTAGTATCAAAGACGGCATAGAATCGCTCAAGGAAAGTGTAGCCGTTGATGAAGTCAAGACCCGATCCTGTGGGAGAGCCGATGTCATTGACGACCAGGTAGATGCTGCCTGTGGTTCCGCCGATAAACGTGTTGAGTGAGCGTGGCCAGATCTGCGCGTTCGCGGTGAGTTCGAATGATATTCCCCCGGCTGTGAAGAAGAGCGACTGAAGGTTGCTGAACTGAGTCGAGGTGATCTTGAGTAGGCCCGTGGAGGCATCAAGGACAGCACCGGTCGCGGTTTTGTATCGGTTGAACGCGTCTGCGCGAGCGTCATTAGTTTTGCGCACGCCATGCGGTTAAGAGAAACCGGGAACTTGCCAGTGGCAATGAGGATGAGGGTGGTTCCAGTGTCGATAATTCCAGCAGTGGTCGATAGGATGGTGGTAGAAGCACCGTACCGGATGGACCCGTTGATACCCCAGAATTCACTGGCAGGGAAAGTCGTCGTAACGGGGCTATCGAGTTCCGTGTAAGCGTGGACATATTAGAGTCAGACCACGCGTGCATACATGAACATGATCGTTCCAGTGAATTTAGTAGAGTCGGTGCCACCGAAGGTCAACTCGCCATTTGGAGCCGATACATTGGTCGTTGGCTCAAAGGACACGGAAACAAGGTCGGCAGGGATAATTCCTTGGGAGAAGAGGAGGTCCGGGATTATAGACAATGTGCCAGTTGTCAAGTCTGGAGGGCCAAGTCTATGGAGTAGTACGTGAGCGCAAATTAGTAACAGAAATGGACTTCATATCCACCCAAGGATGCCGTCAAACCCTCCGGAGCTAGCTGTGGCAATGCCAATTGTTGCTCCGAAGACGAGGGTAGGGCTGAGGGCCACGATGTCTTGAAACACTTCTGAAGAAGTGGGATAAAAACTTAGCGGAGACGACATTCGTGGAGAAAAGCTCACCGCAGAACCCAGATCCTCCGCATGACTCACACTGGCAGATCATATGAATCAGTTGGGGTCGGGCAGCTGATTAGAAGGCATGATACTCACCATGGTGCCAGGTAAGGACACACTGCTGCTAGTAGGTACATAGGACTTCCCACCCGGGCCTCCTATCCAAATATTCGTGCATCCCGTGTCGATGAGGAGGTTATCTAAAAGCTTGTGTAGGAATTTGTGTCAAGCAGCCTTGAACGAGCGTCGCTCACAGAGGGTAGGGGGAGAACCAATGCCGACGTTGGCGCCGTAAATGATACCGTCATTAGTGATACTGACACTGGCAGGGGAGCCACTCCGTTTTACTTTGCTGGCGGCAAACATATTTCTTGCACGGGCCTGATCTTTTCGGATGAGGTCGTGGGCGCCGGTGATGTTGAGGTGTCTGGCGATGGGCAACGAAACTGGTGATTTGCGAACAACAATAGGGTCCGCCGCAACGCTTACGACAAGCAGGAGGATAGCCGCGAGTGTTGCGGTAAGGAGCATGGGTCGAGTTGGGACAGGAGTGTATAATTAAGGAGGCAGCAGTGAGTCCCAATTGAATCACAGCGAAATCTCGCGAGGATGTCGATGGTCTTTTAAAGTCTGGAAGGTCTATAATCAGTTCTTGGCAGGGCCCAAAACCTTCTCATGACTCGGAGATACCGTGGGACGTTTCTCGAAGCAATCGCGAGGCGTGTGTTTGCGACCATGCGGGTACTACGTTCGCGACTCAGGGCATATGTGAATATCTGGGAGGGTGCATACTTCTTCAAGTTTACGTGAAGCCGATTCAAGTCACCGGATCAGATATATGGAGCAGGAAATGAGAACAGGTACTAGCTTTGGTCGTGAGAGCAATTGACCGAAGGGGTGTGGAAGGCCGTCACGATCTCGGATGCGAAGTATGGGATGGTGCCCGTTGTGCTTGGACTTGGTGACAGTATTTTTATATTATTGCTTTATCGTTGCTTGTGTCGAAGCGAGTCCTCCAGTCCAGGGTCGAGACACAGGTCATCACATTGTCGTACCAGTTCAAAAAAGGGCTAGTCACTACTACTAGTAGGAGGTCACTGAACTTCAGTTCTGGTCGCACGGCCGAATTCCCCGTCTCCCTCAGAACTAGGTATGAGAAATATTGCTCATGCGCTTGATATCAGGTAGTACCGAATCGGGCTCGAGTTTAAGAATTTGAGAGCTCAGGTTCAAGCGAAGGTCAACCGGAGCTCAGATAACCGTTCACGCGTTCACGAGTCAACATAAGACAGGAATCACAGGAATCTTTCAAGTTGCTATCAGCAGCCACAGGCACGGCATAAAGGTACATGTCCAAGTAACTCTTGGATTCGTCTGCTGTGAGTCAACAAAGGGCAATCGTGAGAAGATCGCCGTAGTGGAAGGGGCAATACCAGTGACTCGGAAGCGCCCGAATCTCCGCCCCTTGGGGCAAACGTGCCAAATAATACATGACAAGGAAGATCCTTGTGACATTTTTGATTAAGACCCTTGATAAGATGAAAGATTAATCCGACCCATGGGCATTGACAAGGGCGTTGGACACTGGCGCAGCTTCGCTCGCAGGTGTCAGCGAAATATAGCGACTATGTCACTTCCAGAAGAACTTCTTTAGAACAATATGGCCTGGGGCTTCATATACATATCCGAGTCCTGACACTAATTATAGTCATCTACATCATCTATACACTCCAGTATGAGGATAGATTGTGCGGGTCCAGACACGAATGGTCGGCAACGCACATCTACAGTCAAGCATGACCCGGAGATCGTGCATACATTCGCTCGTGCGGATGGTCCCTGCAGATTCCATTGAGAACCGGCACGTAACAATACTTGCAATGTCAATAGCTTTTTTGCCTTACCGATGCCGATGACGACCCACAACACTCACGAATAGTTGCGATGGATCGGATACAAGAAAGCCTCAGGGCAGATCTTCATGCTTCCAGGTCATCATCGCAGTCTGGGGCTGAAGCGCCACCCGCTGACCGCTCCAAGGTGGTACCACTCGCAGTATTGGTCGCAGTCTTCCTCTTTGACAGCTATGGGAATGTAAGCAGAAGATAGACCAGAGTTGATAGAAGTGAGATTACGGTAGTGTAGATAGACGAGCTCATGATGATCAACGCCCCAGTGATCGAGAGAGGTGAAGGTGTGGTATGAAAGACGGTAAACTCAAACATAACGGCGAAAATAATCTGTCGCAAAGATCACAGTCGACATATGCATTCAGATAATGCGAATACACAGAGGACATACCGAGGTATAAACCGCGAGGGTACCGCGGCCTGCTGTTTCGCGTTGGAGTCCCATCCCCAAAAGTATCTTCGTGGGTCGAGAGCAGTAGAGTCAGACGCATCGAAGAAAACAGTGGTACTGGATGTCTTACTTGTGCAATCAAGCCAAGCACCGCGATAAGTAGCATGGCCAGCCACGAGATGCGTGTAGGCGTGACTAGAGGAATCTTGAATAATATCATCCTAAAATGTGTTGAGTTCCGTAGAGGAGCCAGGGCCCAGGGCAGGGCGTACCCTAATGTAGAAACCAGCACGCTTTGCGAAGAGAAGAAGGTGAGAGAATGGAGAACGTGTGCTCGTTTTCCAATTGCTCGAAGAACCGTATCTGCAACGAGAAGATATAGTGTATGGTCGCGGCCGGAGGAAAGCAGGCTCACAGGTACCGGTTGCTCCAAGGACACCAATTAGAGCCGCACTAAACAGTAATGTGAGACGAATATCTGGATGCGGGACGAGTTCTTCCTGACCTGATCGATAGCATTCTCTCGGTGGGTGATAGGCCTTCAGATGGATCCAGAAACGCCTGCGAACTGCCGAACAGAAATTGTGGCCGAGAGATCAATACGATCCCAATGAAGCTGCATACTACTATCTGGTGAACTCCAGCCACAGCGAGTGTGGTCCCGAGTGCTTACATCCGGCAACTGTTTCCCCGATAGAGAGGGGTTCCTTGAGAAAGATCGCCCCAGAGAAGCCTGTGAGAATCGGCGCTATGAAAGTCAACACTGTCGCGTCGGACAACGACAAATGTTGCAATGAGAAATACGCCCCGGAAAGAGTCAAGAATCTATGATGATGACAAGTCTGCAAGGCCGCATACATACTATAGGATACGCACCCTGCGAAACCACGTAGCACCAGCAAGGTCCGGACATTCTTTGGGCCGAGCAACGGGTCTGGGATTCTCCTCCAGTACCTGGTCATGATCGGCGACGGCCTCTGAAAACAAAGGAAGGAGGACGCACATGTATGCGACTGAACAAACGTATGTGATGGCCTAACTCGCCATCAATTTTGATACCCTCTAAAGACATATCGGGCTGCGTACCATTCTGACTTGGATCAACTGTGCATATGGAAAAAATAGTCAGCTCCGGGGGAGATTCAGGTCATTTCACACACACCTCAAGAGTCGGCACGGCTTTGTCAGAACTATTGAGCCACTTAACTGACATGCTCATCGCAGAAAAGAAGAACTGGGAGGCCGCGACCAACAACAATCCTAGATTGTCATCGAAAAACGGCGACCGTGCAGAATTCCACCATTCAGAGATCGCTCGTCGTGGCGTGTGCTTGGGCTGTAGGAGCGGTGACGTCTCATCCTCAGTAAAAAAGGAAAGTCGGCTGTAGTCAGCTGTTAGTCAGCTATTGGTCGGAAACGGTCATCTGGGAGTCAAATGACCCTCAGATGGAAATTTGCGAGTTTTCTGACCACGGTTTGACTAAATAATCGGGCCCAGGTCAAGTCAGATTGAGCTGAAATCAAAATCAAGTCGTCCGACAGTCATTTCAAGTCATTTTTGGACAAATCCGTAGTCAAATTTTGCTATTTGGTAGTCATCCCAGTTCCGATCCAAGTCGTCCCACAGTCAATTTTTGACATACAGAAAAAAACCCATTTATTGCAAAAAATACGATAGACTCTATGGGTAATATACAAAGGAACGGTAATTACTGTAGGAGTGTGGTGCGGGACCTGCTTTGGCGTGCAGAGCTCCACCCCTCCGCCACCGTCGCCGTCAGGGTGCGGCTGGGGCCTTGGGCGAACAGAGCACGCCGCTGCCACTCCGTTGTGGTTGGGACTCGCAGCTGCGTTGATCAAGTGCCCCCCTTCCCTGCCAACATCCCGCCACGGCTGCGTCCTCATGCTGCTCGGTTGGCTTGCGTTGGACCCCCAGCGGTGGTGGCCGTAGTCTCGGGTAGCTTGTGCGCATCGGGCAGCGTGGCGTCTCGAATGGTTGGTATGGTGCAGGGGCTGCTGCTGCTGCAGTCAACGTAAGTGCGTTGTCAGCAAAAAAAAAACTAATACTCAATTTTTTTTGAGCAGCGTCGACCAATGCGTTGCGAACGTGTGCCAGCAGGTGCGTGTTGATCTGTATAAAGGGGGTGTTCGCTAGTCAGTGGAACACGCAAAGGCGGGTTCGAGAGAATGTGTACTTACAACCTGCCAGTGCAGCGACGTGACGGTGCCTGGGCCTGCAGCGTCAACGAAGGACAAAGGCGCTAGGACAGCTGGGGTGGGTGCTATGGCGGCTGCGTGGCAGTGGTGTGAGTGAGAGGCAGTAGCGTGGTGGAGTCTGGGTGCGGAGGTGGAGTGCAAGGGAGTACGCAAATAGGTAAGTTAGGACTTCAACAAAACCGAGCGTGGGAAGATTGTTTTCCGTTCCGCCCCATTCATTTTGGACGCACTCGGAAACTCGTCCAACTCCAACTTCGTTCCTTCTGTTTATTTTCCTGCCCCCCCCTTTTTTTTTTTTTTTTTTTAATTTTATAAATCCATTCCACCACTGCTTCTACTTAAGTCTACATTCAAGATAGCTACCTTGTCGACCTGCCTACCTGTTCTCTCCCCACAGCAGACGACCAGGACGCCCAAGTGCCGCCACGTCGCTGCACTGGCAGGTTGTAATTACACATTCTCTCGAACCCGCCTTTGCGTGTTCCACTGACTAGTGACCGCCCCCCTTATACAGACCAACACGCACCCGCTGGCACATGTTCGCAAGGCATTTGTCAACGCTGCCCAAAAGAAATTGAGTATTAGTTTTTGTTTTTTTTCTTCGCTGTCAACGCACTTACGTTGACTGCAGCAGCAGCCCCTGCACCATACCAACCATTCGAGATGCCGCACTGCCCGATGCGCACAAGCTACCCAGACTATGGCCACCACCGCTGGGGGGTCCAACGCAAGCCGACCGAACAGCATGAGGACGCAGCCGTGGCGGGATGTTGGCAGGGAAGGGGGGCACTTGATCAACGCAGCTGCGAGTCCCAACCACAACGGAGTGGCAGCGGCGTGCTCTGTTCGCCCAAGCGCCCCAGCCGCACCCTGACGGCGACGGTGGCGGAGGGGTGGAGCTCTGCACGCCAAAGCAGGTCCCGCACCACACTCCTACAGTAATTACCGTTCCTTTGTATATTACCCATAGAGTCTATCGTATTTTTTGCAATAAATGGTTTTTTTTCTGTATGTCAAAAATTGACTGGGATGACTTGGATCGGAACTGGGATGACTACCAAATGGCAAAATTTGACTACGGATTTGTCCAAAATGACTTGAAATGACTGTCGGATGACTTGATTTTGATTTCAGCTCAATCTGACTTGACCTGGGCCCGATTATTTAGTCAAACCGTGGTCAGAAAACTCGCAAATTTCCATCTGAGGGTCATTTGACTCCCAGATGACCGTTTCCGACCAATAGCTGACTAACAGCTGACTATAGCCGACTTTCCTTTTTTACTGAGTCTCATCCGAGAGAGATGCGGACTCTTCGCCAGCAGGCAGCTCAGAATATGGCAACGACAACGCGCACGAGATTGCTGAAGGATAAACAGGGCACGCAGTGGCCATCCAGGAGAGCTATGGATGAGTTGGGCAACTTGGCTCAGAGATAAGCTCTGTTGCGCTGTCAGCGGCCCAGCGGGTGACGCGGTGACGCCCATTAGAGCGCCAGAGCGCGAGCGCCCACAATCCTGGCGTTACATAACCGACCAGTTATTGGTAACCTTGTCGGTAACATCTCATGCGCTGGGTTCTCTGTGCGCACTTCAAAAGCAGATCTCAGAGTGACGAGGGTACAACGAAAGGCCTTGATAGAGCCTGAGAGTCACTAGACTGGCACGGAAGACGGAAGCGTCCCACCGATGCTCTCGAAGCCTGAGTTTGATGCGAGTTGGTGCCTCAACTTCTCGGTCCGGTCAGCTCAGGCCCGGAGCCCGTGCGACAGTTATGACATTCGCGCGGCGACCGGAGGTCTTCTGTTACTGTCGTCGAGTAACTTAGCAGCAACGCATTGGACCGGGAGATCTACAGCACCGCACAACATCGATCAATTTGACAAAATCATCACCAATAACCTTTCCGCCTGCTGATGATGGCGAGAACCAAGGAGAGCTGAATGAGAGGCTTTGGACCTATGGCTAGAGGTCAACCCAGTTGGCATTAAATGACGCCCGACGGCAAGCCGGGAGGCAATGGACACTTGAAAGTCAATCACAATACAATAGAGCATGAGAGTCAAATAGCTTTTATAGTATGTGCATACATTTGTTCATGTTAATGGTCTTCTACTCGAACAGTGCCAGCACGTGTGCAAGAGTACGGGAGAACTAGTACGGCGCACGCCGACCGCATCATCAGTAAGAATCTTTCCGCCCGACCAATGACTGCCACAAGTCTTTGTGATAAATGGAATCGTCAAACACGAGGAAGCCGGTCTTCATGCTTCGGGGTCGTCATCGCGGGCTGAGGCCGAAGTGCCACCTGCTGACCGCACCGAGATTGTACCACTCGCTGGTTTGGTGACGGTCGTCTGTTTTGTCAGCTGTGCGGGAGTGAGCATAGGATCGGTGAGAGGAGATACAGGAAAGATTACGGTGGTATAGATAGCTGAGCTGACGATCATCGACGCCCCAATGATCGAGAGAGTTGAAGGTGTGGTATGAAAGACAGTAAATTCAAACATAGTGGCGAAGACAATCTGTCGTAACGGTCGCAGTTGAGACTCATTTTTATCTAGATAATGTAAGCATGGAGGACATACCGAGGTATAAATTGCGAGAGAACCGCGTCCCGCTGTTTCACGCTGAAGTCCCATTGTTAAAAGTGTCTTTGTAGGTCGGGTCAGACTACGTGACGATGAAGGGAATAGCACTGGATGGCACACCTGTGCAAGAAAGCCGAATATGCCGATAAGAAATAGCATAGCCAGCCACAGGAGACGCGAAGGTACGACTATAGGAACCTTGAAAAAAATCATTCTAGAACACGTGTTTAGGAGTTTCCTTGGAGAGTTTGAGGGGCGTACCCTAGAGTAGAACCCAGCACGCATTGCAAAGAGAAGGACATCATAGAATGGAGAACATGTGCTCGTTTTCCAATCGCGCGGATAAGGGTGTCTGCAGCGGAAAGTCAAGGATCCGCTTAAAGTGGAAACGTGGCGGAATGCACGCTCACAGGCACCAGTTGCCCCAACGACGCCAATTAGTGCCGCACTACACGATAAAGTGAGTTGAATATCCTGATGTAAGACGTGACCCTTCTGACATAACAGATAGCATTCTCTGAGTTGGTGTAACTTCAGGATCCAAAAATGCCTGCGGGCTACCGAACAGGAACTGTGGTCGTGCGATCAATATGACTCCAAGAAAGCTACATACTGTCATCTGGTAAGTTGAATTTCATAGTGAGCGTGTAGCAGGCTTACACCCAGCAAGTAATTCCCTGAGAGAGAGGGGCTCCTTGAGGAACACAGCTCCGGAGAAGCCGGTGAAAATGGGCACCATGAACGTCAACACCGTCGCGTCGGACAACGACAAGTATTGCAAAGAGAAATACACTCCGGAAAGACCAAAGAATCTAGGACACGACTCGGAGCATTCGCAAGACTGCGCGCACACTGCTAGAAAGCTTCGCACCCGCTGAAACCCCGGAATACCAGCAGGGTCCTAGTACCCTTGGGACCAAGCAATGGGTCAGGAATTTTCTTCCAGTACCTGATAGGGATTAGCGATGGTCTCTGGAAACAGCGGAAGGACGCACATGTATGCGACCGAGCCAGCATATGTAATCGCCTATCTCGCGATTAATTTTGGTTTAGTGCAAGGATGTATCAGGTTACGTACCATTCGAACCAGTATCAACTGCACGAATCATTGAAGAAGTCAGCTCCGGGAAGGAAAACCTGTTCGGGGTGCGTCACACCTCGAAAGTTGGCACGGGCTCGTCCAAACTATTGAGCAACTTGACTGCCATGTTCATCGCCGAAAAGAATACCTGGGAGGCTGCAACCAGCAACAGTCCCGTATTGTCATCTAAAAACGACGACAGTGCAGAACGCCACGTCCCATGCGCGTGCTTGGGTTTTAACAAAGGCGACGTCTCATTCGGTTGTATAAGTGGTGGGCCCTCTCTTCTAGAAGGTAAATCGGAATTGGACGCGTTTGTCATCACGGAGGGGAAGTATATGAAGCTATGCTATGAAGAGTCGACGTGGGCTAGATAACTTACCAGCTTGTCGAGATTGTCATCATGAGTCATGGCCATGAGTTCGGTTATATGACGTACACACTGACCCAATTGGGAAGGGAGTTTCGATGTCAGGTTTTGTCTTCTAGCGTAGTGCTTATCAGCGTAAGGGGTTTACCTCGTATACTTTGTCGTTTTAGAATTTTATTGTGTTAGTTATGACCAGTTTGCAACGGCCTCCTCCTCTATGATATGGCTGGTATTTTTCTGGCCAATGAGTAAATGTACGTATGCAATAATACCAGGCGGGGGAACAAACTAATCGACGATTGTTCTATGTCCTTGCCATGTGAGGAGTCGATTTGGCGTCTCCAGCGGGTTCAGCTTCTGACCTCCGTCACCTTCAGGTTAAACAGTCGGGACTACATCAGTCGTGAACAGTCGACCACCGAAAACACCCGCGATGCGTTCGACCTGTCTTCGATCCGAATCGAGCAACGGAGCGAAGCTGACGAGTCCACATCCAAACAACCTGCCGTCTCACTCAGTGTGCATTGCTCGGCAACAACGGACTTCCCACAGCCTGAGGGCAACTTTGACCGCTGCTTAGAGTATACTGTCGACATCAATAAATCGGTAGGATCCCTGCACTTCTTCGCAACTCTTGCGCTGGTTTTTGTTTCTTCATCGAAGGCGGCAAGTATTCCCTCTGAAGCCCAAGGTCGCATATCGGAATCGAGCGTGTAGACTCGGAGTCTTGGGAGTCTTGGGACGATCATGGCGCAGATCGGGGAAATTCACGGAAAATACCTTTCAAGAAGGCCACTCATAATTATCTCGTTGACCTGTAGCATGAGCCAGAGCATGAGCCAGAAGCTCTAGGCTCATCGAGTTCTTAATTATTTTATACCCTAACAAGTAGCGGTTTTTCTAGTCCGGGTGTATTTAGACCCCTTGGATAACTGACGCTGAGGTCTGATTGAACACGTTGTTCTGCATGCTCGACAGCTCTCCGAAGGTGAATCGTGAACACAGACAACCAAATGACTTCTCATTTTCTTTCCTCCAGCATGTCTCGCACGTTGTTCAATTTGGTAACACCGCAAAGGTGAGTCGACAGAGCAGCTGTCTGAAGACGTGTACTCATTAACAAGAGGAACTGTGCACACAAAGTATGAAGCAGCGTACTCGCTTTCCCTTCTCACGCTGCGCTTTCCACGGGTGTAGCAAGGGTACAACTGAGAATCTCACTTGAAATCATTTTGTAAATCTACAGTTTCCATTCTATCACAAGCTCAACTTACCTGCAGAACGCTCACCTCGGACCTGAAGATAGCATCATAGATAATACGTAGATATAACTTACACTCGTTTGTGCGGGTAGCCTCCGCTGATTCTGGCGGTGGATACAGGGGGATAGTACAGTATAACATCGAGCCACAAGAATTACCGATCCCCTTTTCACCTTACCACAACGGTCGCCTGTCGCTGTGATATCCAAAAGTTTCCGAACTGAGCTGAGTCTTCCAGTTCATGCTTCCAGATCATCGTCATGGTTTGGCGCTGGCCTCTCGGGGGCACTATCAGGCTTGGTGTCAGGCTTCTTCTTTGTCAGCTATGAAGATGTGAGCACGAGACGACGAGAAGAAAGAGGTAGGATTACGGTAATATACATAGCCGAGCTCACGATGATCAACGTCCCAATGACCGAGAGAGGTGAGGGCGTGGTACGAGAGAAGATGAACTCGAACATAATGGCAAAGACAATCTGTGGCGAAGTCACGACTAAGATGCTTGTAATAATGGCAAGAAAACATACCGAGGAATAAATCGCGAGAGCACTGCGCCCTGCTGTTTCACGTTGAAGACCCATCGTTAAAAGTGCCTTCATAAGCCGACAATATTTCGGTCAGACAATATGGCAGGGGCACTGGTACCGGATAGCACACCTGCCCGATCAAACCGAGTATGCTAACAATAAACAGCATAGCTAACCACAGGACATGTGTAGGCACAACCAGGGGAACCTTGAATAAAACCATCCTAAATTATGTGTTCATAGGTTGCTTTGTGGACTTGGTGCTGACTGCTCACCCTAACGTAGAACCTAACACACATTGTGAAGCGAAGAAATTAAGAGATTGAAGAATATGTGCCCGTTTTCCAATCGCACGGAGAACCGTGACTGCGACGAGAAGAAGTCAAAGACATGAAGTGAGCAGAGCCGCCCGGCGGAAAGCAGGCTCACACATAGCGGTCGCCCCAAGAACACCGATCAGAGCCGCACTATATAACGGAGTGAGATAAATACCCAAGCGGGGAGGGAACGAGATCTTCTGACGCGATGGATGTCATTCTTTGAGCTGGAGTGACCAGTTCTTCAGATGGATCCGAAAACGCCTGACTGCCGAACAGAAACTGCGGCCTTGCAATTAATACAACTCCAAGGAAGCTGCATACTGTCATTTGGTGAATAGCAATCAAAGCGAACATGTAGCATGCTTACGCCCAGAAAGAGCTTCTCTGAAAGAGAGGGGTTCCTTGAGAAACAATGCCCCGGAAAAGCTAGTGAGGATCGGCGCTATGAAGGTCAACACCGTCGCATCGGATAACGACAAATATTGCAAGGAGAAATACATCCCAGCGAGACTAAAAAATCTACAACGACGACGACGGGCGTTCACAAGACCGCGGGTGTAACTTACTACTAGAGATACGCACCCGGTAAGACCTCGCAGGACCAGCAAGGCCCGAAGACCCTTGGGACCGAGAAACGGGTCTGGAATTCTCTTCCAATACCTGATAATTATTAGGGATGGTCTCTGAAACCAACAAGGAGGGGATGCACATGTATGCGACTGAGCATACGTAGGTAATAACCTATCTCGCCATCAGTCTTCGATCGCGCGGCGAAGGATCACATAGCTACCGTGACGTACCATTCGGACTAGTATCAACTGCGTATATGGTCGAAAAGCCTACGGTCAGGAGAAATAAAATACGTCCACGGTGTGTCATACACACCTCGAGAGTCGGAACAGGGTCATCCAAACCATTGAGCCACTTGACTGCGACACCCATCGCAGAAAAGAAGAACTGGGAGGCCACGACCAGCAACAATCCCGAATTGCCATCAAGAAAGGACGACCATGCGGTACGCCACCGCTCAGAGATGGTTTGCTGGTGCACGTGCGTGCGTCTGGGTTTGAGCAGAGGCGATGCCTCATCCGAGACCTGTGGCACTGAATTAAATACAGGGCATGCAGCGGCCATGACGAGGAATGGAAGTCGCTGTGAGATCGATGATACTAACTGAACGGGGCCTAGCCTGAGCGCCGTGAGCGGCAGACGTCCGAGTTTACGTAAATAAACGGACAACGGCGCGCCATCGCTCGGGCGCTTTCCTGCGACCATTGTATTCCTGTATTTACAACCAACAGAATACTTGCTTCAGATCTCAGGACGCCTGTTGGCTATATTCCCTAGCATTCCACACTCGTGCATGGCCGTAACGGTTCAATCGCAATACATTCGCAACAAAGGCAGGCATCCCTGTGAAGTTACACCCCGCGTGAGGGCCTGCGTGAACTCTTGCACCCCAGATTCCCTTAGAGCTCAGTCCAGCTCGTTGTTCACATCACCTGACATGCCGCACGAACCCGCGATCCTGCGATTCGGGTACAACGCGTTCTGGTACAACGCGTTCAGTAGAAACGCGTTGTGGAACCGAGCGGGCATCTCTATAAGGCGGAGGGGATTGAAAAATAAAATCGCTTTTCTGATTCCACACCCCCTGCCGTCGTACCTTCCTCAGTCCGATTTGTCTACCACTATGTCCAAGAGGAAACGAGATGACGCTCGGTCGGATGACAAGATTGTAAAGCAACTTCACCAAGCCATCGGTGAAAGCCCGTCAACTGAAGTGGCCGTGTTATGTCTAATGGAACAATTCCATTTCGATATGGAGGTAGTAAAGACTGACTTGGCAGGTATGAATGACCTACTAAATGTTTAGAATGAGGCCCAACTTGAAGACCTGTGGTACTGAATGAGATACAGGGCGTGCGGCGGCCATGACGGGGAGGAATGGAAGTCGCTTGTGAACGTGGTGGCGCATGTCCGCAATGTCCTAAACGGACAACGACGTACCAGCGGCTCGCGCTTTCCCGCGCTGTCTAGCCTATTGGGCACCCTCTAGATCTACAGGTCCCTTCATATTTCCTATAATTCACAACCTCAGCGATAGAGAAGACTTGCTTCAGATCTCAGGGGGGCTCATTGCGGCCTGTCGGCTGTGTTCCCCAGCCTGAGCATTCCGCACTCGTGCGCGGCCTTAACGGTTCAAGCGCGATACATTCGCGACATAGGCAGGCATCCCTGCGAAGTTACGTCCCGCACGAGGGCCTGCGCAAACTATTGCACCACAAACTTCCTTAGAACTCGGCCCAGCTCATTGTCCGCATCACCTGCGTGCTGCACTCGTCCGCGGCCCTAGCGATTCGGGTACAACAACGCGTGTCGGAACCAGGCGGGCGCCTCGACGGAATCTCGCACCACGCTCAGACGTGCGTGACCGTTTCCGCCAGTGCTCTGTTTGCGTTCTCGAGCGTACCGCACTCGTGTGGGGCCTTGGACATTTGAACCCGACGCGACCGCGACCGCAGCAACCAACTCGGAATCACGGGCAACGGGTCTCACCAGGGTTGCCCAGTCCGACGCCGCGCTTCGGGGAAGGTCTCAGTCTGCTGTCTTGGCTGCCCAAATGGCATTTTATTATTATTCAAAACGTACGTGTACATTCGCTAGTGCAAATGGCCTCCATCTAATTCCGTCACGTGGGACAATGCGACGACATTGAATTGCGGGAACCCCACATTGCCATCAAGTCCCTTTGGGCTTAGGATGTTCGTAAATTGTTAGGGAGCGGGTTCTGTTACAGGCTCGGTAACAGCCTTTCTCTTTGTCAACTACATAGGAATGAGCACGACGAGCCAAGTTTGAGAAGGAGTATGTCGTACAGTGATATAGATCGCCGAGCTCAAGATGATGGCCGTTCCAGCGATCGAGAGTGGAGGAGGCGTGGTATGGAAGATGACGAACTCGAGAAAAACGGCGTAGACAACCTATTATGAAGATGCCAATCAGAACGCTTTCGGGGACGAGACATTCAACATCTCTAGACATACTGAGGTGTAAAGAGCGAGGGTGCCACGGCCGGCTGCTTCACGTTGAAGGCCCTTGGTCAAAAGCGCCTTCACGATTTCAGAACTCCGCATCAGACGAGTGAGAAATGAGGGTCCGACGAACACACCTGTGCGATGAAGCCAAATGCGCCAATCAACAGAATAGCAACCCATCCCATACGAGTGGGTATCACTGGTCGTATTCGGAATATCACCATACTAGAAAACAGTAGTTGAAGCGAGCGCCTCCTAAACGCATAGGACGAGAGTAAGGGCCACACCCTATTGAAGAAACCAGTACGCTTTGCGAAGAAAAAAAAGTGACACAGTGAATTGCATGTGCTCGTTTCCCGATTGCACGAATGAGTGTGTCTAGGGAAAACTGAATAAAAGACCATAGTGTCACTGACCAGACTCACAGGCACAGGAAGCAGCAGAGACACCGATAAGAGCCGCGCTGTATTGCAATGAGATAAATATGTGGGCCGAAGACGAGATCTCACTGACGTGACAGATAGCATCCTTTGTGCCGGTGTGTCTATCTTGGGCTGGTCCGATTGCGGACCACCAAAAAGAAACTGTGGCCTGGCAATCAAAAGAACTCCAAAGAAACTGCATACTAACACCTGGTAAATAGCGGGGTGCAACAGAAATGGCTGAGAGAATTCTTACACCCAGCAAGTATTTCCTTGACGGTAAAGGGCTCCTTGAGAAATATCGCTCCAGAAAGCCCGGTAAGAAAGGGCACGAAAATTTCAACACCATTGCGTCAGATAATGATAAGTGTTGCAAGGAGAAGTATGTTCCAGAAAGGGCAGTGAACCTGCGAACGGTGTGAGGAATGTTTACGAGATTGCTTTGGCCACCTACCCTGCGACGCCTCGGAGCACTAATAAAGTCCGAACACCTTTTGGGCCCAGCAACGGGTCAGGGATTCCGCGCCAATACCTTTGGTAACATCAATACCGAAACGCAAGCAATTCCATAGAGACATACATGTATGCGATCGAGCAGGTATACGTAGTGAGCTGGTTGTCCTCAGAGTCGCTCAGTTCGACGAGACGGAGTTGCTCACCATCCGGATCCAAATCAACTGCGCAGAGTATAACCATTTCGGGAAAAAATCGTTCTAGGACCAATACACACCTCGAGAGTCGGTACGGGTTCGTCCAGGCTGTTCAGCCACTTTACAGAGATACCCATCGAAGTGAAGAAGAACTGCGAGGCCGCAACAAGCAACAACCCGGCGTTATTGTCGATAAAAGCGGATGTGGACAGCCGTGCTGCAAGCCATCGCCCAGATGTGTTGCGCTGGGGCTCCTTTGAGTACTTAGGGTGAAGGAGTGGCGACACCTCATCGGGAACAGGTGGACTTCCCCTGGGTGACTCAGAGTCGGAGGTGGATGGGGCTCCCTGCGGAACTGTGACGTAGGTGAATCGTGCAACCCCCATTATGGAGGAGAACAGACAATACAATGGAGCCCTAGGTGGCGCCCAACAGCAGGATACACCTACACTTCCATGTGATGTGCTAGCGGATGAGGCATATGAAGAATTTTTTCGGTACGTGCCTCGTTCAACGAGATCTCAGATCTCACTGGCAGAGGCGCCGCGTACTTTCATAACGCTCTCCTTTACGGAGGTGATCCTCGCTACTGTACATATTGTATAAGTACAATACTGTACTACGGGCATCTGTGTGCCTCAGAAAAATTGTCCAGCAACGCACATGTGGGGTCAAGGATGATATGCAGCTGAGATAGGGTTGCATTGGTACCCTGAGACAAGCGCTCGTAGTTCTAGCGCGGCGTTCGAGTGTACATCTCGTCCTCGCGCGCTTCGTTCTCATCTTCTCTTA
Organism: Lactarius sanguifluus; assembly: GCA_021527775.1. Lineage (NCBI taxonomy): Eukaryota > Fungi > Basidiomycota > Agaricomycetes > Russulales > Russulaceae > Lactarius > Lactarius sanguifluus. Next base: position 144,217 of record JAKEYF010000063.1, on the reverse strand, counting down.
CAGAACGCCGCCGGTCCACCGCCGAGTCGCGCAAGAGCTTTGCACAGAGTAGATATCATCACCAAAGGTGCGTACGGTACGCGGATCTCAACACGCCTGAGTCTAGACAAAACCCGCGAACGCGGAAAGTGCTCACTCCGCGGACAATAAGTGGGCGCCGCCGAGTGTGACAAACATACAACTGTCATTCGGTGGCAGGCGGGGGAAAAGAGCATATGTAACTGGGCCTCGTCGAAGCTCTGACGACACTACATCATGCAGCAACTCGCTCCAACCCAAGCTCTGAGAGCACGAAGAGGTCGGCGTGTACGATTTGAAGCCAAGAGAGCACATGCAGAAGATTGAAGTGACGACTCCATCTTGGGAACACTGTCAAATCTAGCTGGAGGTTCGACGACAGAGTCGACGCACATCAGGATGATCCGGGGGAGAGCCCACGCATTGCGTCCTAGTTTGAATGCATAAATCACCTCTCTGGTGACGTTTCCCTCCTCTCGAAGGCTCAATAGCCTAGAATTCGGATCGGTGACGACTTGGTGGGTCTTGTCTCACCCCATCGTCGTTCGTCTGCGTCTTGCATTTCGGGAACCTCCCCATATATCAAGCGGTAAATATTTCCGCTGGGGAATGCAGATTTTGAGGGTGAGAGGGGTTTGCGACGCCATGGTGATAAAGTAGGGAAGCGGATGTGCTACTGTATTACACTGAGCGGAACTGGTTGGGGCGGGAGACGGAAACAGCCGAGGTTGTGCGGCCCGGATAGCGCTGTAATTCCCCCGCTCTACGGTAATATTGGAAATCGCCACCTTGTTAGTGTCCATGCTAGTGTCTCACGAATTCGTGCATAAATTGTCGCTGATCCTTCCTTGTCCAATTTTAAGTAGGAATGAGTCGACTTCACGAATCGCCCAGGACTGATTCGCCGTTGCAAACGCCAGTGACCTTGCTCTTGGCAGCGACTCGGAGAAGCGCGCATGTAGACGCGCTGCAGTGTCTAGATATTTATCGGAGACAATACACAATCGATTGTGTGAGCGTTTCCAGGTATCGCGCAGCCATGGATAAGTACTTACTGTATAAGGACGAGCGAGCAAGGACTACGAATCCATTAGAACCGGTGCCACTGAAGCGCCGGGCAGCGCGCGTCCAGCCTTTCCCGGTAACTCCGAGCACAGGTCCGATGGGCTGAGGGACCAGATGGGCGGCATCTAGTTTGCTGGCGCGAGGCGGTGCGTGATGAAGGGTACGGGGAGAAAGTAGAAAGGTTCACGGAAACCGTGCTAATGAGTGAGCGCGAGAGGTACGAAGAGAGAGGACCCTTGATGACCGCGCTGGTTGATATGAACAACGGCCATGAATAAGAGGTACGGCTCTACAAACATAGTTGGTAGTACTCGCGCCAAAGCAGCTGGCCGTGCGTCGACGAATTAGTAGAAGAATGGGGACGACCACGGTTTAGGACGAGAGCGCGGAGCCACCGAGGTTTGCCGCAACGGTAGGTGCGGTGAGAGGAAAGTCACGATAAACGGTGTAGACGTGAATGAGAGCGACCGCGCCGATAGTCAACACAGACGATGCACGAGTGCACCTAAGGGGCTTGCCCGCAGGATTGGACACCATAGCAAGACAGTGAAGCCGGAGCTGTAGGAAACAGCTTGACAGACCCCGCTGAGTACTGTGCCTGCACACTCGAGTCCGACTTGAAGTTGAGGACGTTGAGAACTGAGGCCTGCCAGTGAGGCTGGGGTCGCGGACTCGGAAGTGTCACGGAAGTCCAGTGACGGGCGTAGCACTGGCGTAGCGCTGGCACGTATAAGCTGCCAGGCGCCACTGATAGTGGCTGGGAATTTCGGGATTTCGACTCAGCTCGCAACTCAAACATCTCAAAGTACTCGAACATGAGCTCGAATTTGAAGGTCACGGCGCTTTCGTCTATTATTCTTGCCACTTTCTACCCTTAATGTTTGGTCACTTTGGTCCTTTGACACCCCGCCCTAACCGCCCCATGACAGCCCTTGGCTTGGTTCCTGCTCCTGGACGCACAGACTGCGCCTTCATAACTAAGGAGCTCGGTACTATTCACCAAGACTGGACGCTAATGCATAATCCACGACCTCGGGGGCTTGTTACCGGGCATAACCACATATCTGCAGTCCCCCCATCATGTCAGCGCCGTAGTCACGGTCATAGAATGGAACGCCCACACGTCCAAATGCTACACTTTGGACATGTTCTTGAGCCTCGTCAATCACCGGTCGTCAGATGATCTCGCCAATGCGGACTCGACCCCCATCTGTACCATCGCCTGACCCTCTTTGGGTTTGGCGAGATGGTCGGTGTCGCAATATGTGACGCCAAGCCGGACGACTCGCCCTACCACGTTCCTCAGACCTACTATTTCTCTAGTTGTTGTAAGGTCTTATTTGGCCGCGCTTGCACAGGTTCTTGCACGGTGCTTGAAATATAAAAGCTCAAAGACGAAGGGAACATTACCAACCCATCAGCCAACGCACATTCTCCAATCACATCCTAATCATGAAGCTCATTTCCACCATCGTCTCTCTCGCGGCACTCTTTTCCGTGGCATCTGCGGACAAAGTTCGCTATAACACTTTTTACGACAATCCCCAGATGTCATTGAACAACGTTGCGTGTTCCAACGGTCCTAACGGCCTGATCACCAAAGGATTCACTACCTTCGGCTCACTGCCCACATTCCCCGACATTGGTGGTGTCTACGCCGTCAAGGGGTGGGGCTCTCCACAGTGTGGTTCGTGCTGGAGATTAACGTACAAGGGTACCGGTAACTGGATCCACGTCATCGCCATCGACACGATTTCGGACGGCTTCTCCCTCTCACTTGGAGCCATGAACTTCCTTACGAACGGGAGAGCAAAGGAACTTGATCTCATCGATGCTCAAGCCACGCAAGTCGACAAGAGTTTCTGTGGGCTATGAGTTCACGTGAGCCTTTTCAGTATGTGACCGTTACACTCGGTTTTTGGCACCATCTGATTTTTTTTAAAGATATGTGTCTTTTCGTGATGGAGTTTGGGCTGTGAACTTTTCCGGATCATGTAGTTAGTCGCATGAGGACAGACGGTTTCAGTTTGCTAGTACTGTAAGACATAAACAAATCATAGAACCGTGTTATCTCGCATACTAGACTGTCAACGTTAGAGAGATCGGACAGTGGACGTCGACCAAGACGTCGACGTCGTGTTTTGCTTCTCGGCGCTACTGTATAGCACAATTGCGGGCGTGTCTAAGTATACTATCCGCAGAAGATTTGGTGGACTCCACCTGAACAGAGCTTGGCAAGGGACCCACACCTGATAATCAAATTACAACTGGAAAACACCAAGGAGGAAAATGATCTCTGAGACTCGGACGAATAATACAAATATTCCACTTCGGCTATCCACTATCAGATACTGCAGATCTGCCGTGATGGCTTCCATCTTACGTTATCCTCGTCAGTTGGTTGTTGCTGTCGTGAACGGCGTCTTGGCGATACCGACTTGCTTGTTGGTAGTATCGTATATCGTGTAGAACCTCTCAAGGAATGTGTAACCATTGATAAAGTCGAGGCCTGATCCACTGGGTGTGCCAATATCATTAACGACCAGGTAGATGCTGCTCGAAGTGCCGCCAATGAGAGTATTCAGCGAGCGCGGCCAGATCTGCGCGTTCGCGGTGAACTCGAATGCTGTACCCCCGATTATGAAAAAGAGCGACTTGAGGTTGGAGAACTGTGCCGAGGTGATGCGGAGCAAGCCCGTGTTGGCGTCAAGGACGGCGCCGGTTGCGGATTTGTAAAGGTTGAACCCATCTGCCAGTGCGAGAGTGTCAATGACCTGTGGACATATCTAGGGTCAAGAGTCACGAGTAACCTACTGGTGGCAATGAGGATGAGGGTGGTTCCGGTGTCGAGAATACCAGCAGTACTCGCAAGAATGGTGGTTGAAGCACCGTACTGGATGGACTCATCGATGCCCCAGAACTCGCTGGCCGGGAAGGTGGCTCGTAATGGGGCTGTCCAGTTCCCGGTGAGCATTTAGAATTAGGGCTCAGTAACGGCGCGTGCTTACACAGTCGTGATGGGTCCAATGAACTGAGTGCTGTCAGTGCCACCGAACGTCAACTCTCCATTCTTGACTGATGTGGTGGTCGTGGGTTCAAAGGACACGGAGAGAAGACCAGCAGGCATAGTTCCCTGCGAGAAGAGGTTGTCCGTGATCGTGGGGATGGGGGTAATTGTGTCTGGTGACAAGGTACCAATTGTTAGGTCGACAGGGCCAAGCCTATGGAGTAATGTGTATGCGCAAAATTCGTGGCGATGAACTCCACACCCACCCAAGGATACCGTCGAAACCTTGGAAGCCAGTTGAGGTTGAGGCAATACCTATTGACTGACCGTGAACAATAAGGGTAGGGCTGAGCGTCACAGGTCTCTAAGACCTCCATGCCTAAAGAAGGGGGGAAATGGATTAGCGGAGATAACGTTCGGGAGAGAGACTCACCGCAGAACGACCCAGATCCGTATGTCACACACTGGCAGATAGGCATCAATTGAGGCTGGACGGCTGGGTCGAAGAAGGCGCGGTGCTCACCACACTGTCGGGTAAAGGACACACTGCTGCCAGTCGGGACATAGGGCTTTCCAGCTCCTATCCAAGTATTCGAGCTTCCCGTGTCGACGAGGAGTGTGTCTAAGAGTGGGTGTGGGAATCCGTGTGGAGCATGAAGCAAGTTTCACTCACAAAAGGTGGCGGGTGCACCAATGCCGACGCTGGCTTCGTAAACAACTGCGACGTTGGTGATACCGACGCTTCCGGGGGTGCCACTCCGTTTGTTTATTTTGGAGTTGAACATATTTCTTGCACGAGTCTGATCCTTTTGGATGAGGTCATGGGCGCCGGTGATGTTGAGGCGTCTAGCAAAGGGCAATGAAACCGGTCCTTTTCGAACGACGATAGGGTTTGCCGCGACGCTGACAACCAGCAAGAGGACTGCCGTAAGTGGGGCACTCGGGAACATGGCTCAAGTTGGGACGGGAGTGTAGATGGCAATAAATCACAACTGAATCACAGAGAAATATTGTGGGGACATCGATTGACTTTTAAAGCCTGGAAGGTCTAAAATTGGTTCGGTCAGGACCCAAAACTTTCTCATGAAACACCGTGAGACGTTTCTCGAAGCAATCGCGGGGCGTGTGTTTGCGACCACGCGGGTACATCCATGAATTAGGGCATGTGTAAGTATGTATGATGAGAAGCGTACCCCCTCTTTACGTGAAGCAGATTCAGGTCATCCGATCAGATAGACGAGCAGGGAATGAGAGAAGGTAGCTTTTGGTCGTGAGAACTATTGACGTGGGGAACGTCGTCATGGCGGTATCGGACACGGAATGTGGGAGTCCCTTGTGCTCGAAGCTGGTGAAAGCATCGAAGTTTTTCTTATTATTGATATAGGTTGTTTATCGTTGCTCGTGTCGAGGCAAGCACTTCATTCCAGGGACGAGACACAAGTTATCCCACTGTCGTACCAGATGAAAAAAGGGCTAGGACTCGGAGGTCACCGAGTTCCAGTGCTGGCCCCACAACCGACGAAACGAATCCCCCATCTCCACAAGATGCTAGGTTTGTGAGTCATCAGAACGCTGTTCATGCGCCCGATAGCAAGTAGTATCAACTCAGACCCCAGGATCAACTTTAAGCGAAGATCGGAGTTCAGATAACTGTTCGCGAGTCAAGGGCTACAAGACAAGACTCTTTGCTATCAGCAGCTACAGGCACGGCACAAAGGGTACACGTCCAAGCCCAAGTGACTCTTGGATTCGTCAGCTGTGGGGCAAGCGTGGGAATGTCGCCGTAGTGGAAGAGGCAATACCAGCGAAGCGCCCGAATCTCAGCCCCTTGAGGCAAGCATGCCAAATAATACATTAAGATAGGTCCTCGTGAGATATCAGTTCAGTGAATGAGCGTGCTCGGGATAGCACGCCGCACGCAAATGCAAATGTCATTGTGGCGAAATAAATTAATGTATGATTAAACTTGCTTGATTGAAGATTGATCCAACCCATGGCCATTGGCGGACATCGGCGGCATTCGGCGCGGCCTCACTTGGAGTTCGAACTCATGGCGACTCTGTGCCTCTTTGGATACCTCTGCTTTCCCACATACAGTAGAATGTTCAGTGCGGGTTAGAGTGGGCGTGAGAAATCGGCGCTGTATCCGCTTCCCAAGCTAGCGCTGCTTCCCGACCCGACCGCAAATGGCAGAATTGCTCCGCAGGTGGTCCTACGTATCCGCAAGTCAACGACTCGAACCTTGATTGTCTGACCGAGACATCTTTTATGAATTTACCTGGAGTACGTGCACGAAAACCTGATGTTAAAACTAAAACAGAACCAAGGGTAACATCAACCGGGAAACACCCGGGGCCGAGGCGAATGAACTACTGAGACAGAATAAAACTATATTTTCACATCCGCTTCAGCCCTCCGGAAATATTAGATCTAACACGACTGGTTTCATCTTCGTCAATTAGTTGTCGCTATTGTGAATGGTGTTGTGGCGATGCCGATACGCCTATTGGTGGTATCATAGGCCGTGTAGAAACGCTCAAGGAAAGTGTAGCCATTGACAAAGTCGAGGCCCGATCCAGTGGAAGTGCCAATATCGTTGATGACCAGGTAGATGCTACTCGTAGCGCCACCAATCAACGAATTCAGTGAGCGCGGCCAGATTTGCGCGTTCGCGGTGAACTCGAATGGTTTGCCCCCAATTACAAAGTAGAGCGATTTAAGGCTGGCGTACTGTGCCGTGGTGATGGTGAGCAAGCCCGTGGTGGAATCAAGGACGGCGCCAGTCTGGGATTTGTAACGGGCGAACGCATCTGCGTGCGCGAATGTCAGTGGTCCATTCATATATAGTGAAGAGTGACGAGTAACCTACCGGTGGCGAGGAGAACGAGGGTGGTTCCGGAGTCAAGGATACCAGCCGTGCTTGTGAGGATGGTGGGGGAGACTGTGGGGGGAGGAGCGCCGTACACGATGGTTCCATCGATACCCCAGTAGCGCTTGGCTGGGAGTGTCGCCGTAATGGGGCTATCCAGCTTCCAGTGAGTATTAGAAGTAGAGATTCATAACTGCTCGTGCTTACACAGTGGTCATGGGATCAGTGAATTTCGTGGGGTCAGTGCCACCAAACGTCAACTCGCCACTCTTGGCCGGTGAGGCTGGTGAGGTACCAGGGGTTGCAGGTTCAAAATACAGAGAGAGAAGATCGGCGGGGATAGTTCCTTGTAAGAAGAGGTTGTCCGTGACCGTGGGGACCGCGAGAGCTGAGTCTGGTGACAGAGTACCAATTGTCAAATCGACAGGGCCGAGCCTATGAAGCAAAACGTTAGCACGGATTCATGGCGATGGGGTTCATATTACCCAAGAACGCCGTCGAAACCCCGGAAGCCGCCGGAGCTAGGGTACTGAGGCGATACCTATGGACTGGTTGTAAACAACGAGGGTAGGGCTGAGCGTCACGGTCTCTAAGACTTCCTTGCCTAAGGGAAGGGGGTTGGTTAGCGACGTTAACCTGCATGGAGAGAAACCCACCGCAGAACGCCCCGGATCGGTATGTCACACACTGGCGGATAGGCATCAGTCAACGCTAGACTACTTTGTCGAAGGAGGCGTGACTACTCACCACGCTGTCGGATGAAGGTACACTGCTGCCAGTCAGGAACATAGGGTTTTAGAGCTCCTATCCAGGTATTCGCACTTCCCGTGTCGACGAGCATATTGTCTTAAAACCTGGGTATGAGTCTCCATGTCAAGCACGAGCGAGCGTCACTAACAGAAGGTAGGGGGAACGCCAATGCCGACGTTGGCCTCGTAAGAAACTCCAGTGTTAGAGATACCGACGTTCCCAGGGGTGCCACTCCGTCTGGTTCGGCTGAAAGAAGCTAGCTCTCTTGCACGAGCCTGATCCTTTCGGACGAGGTCGCGGCCAGTCGATGGCGTTGAAGCGTCTAACGAAGGGCAACGAAATAGGCGAGTCGCGAATAACAAGAGGGTTCGCTGTCCGGGCGCCTGACGATCAGCAAGAGGACGGCTGTGAGTGGGGCAGTCGGGAGCATGGCTCGAGTAGAGTTCAGGAGGTAATAGTGAATCACAACTGGATTACAGCGAAATGGCGGGGACGTGGATGGGCTTTTAAAGTCGGGAACACCCAAAATTGGAGGGTCGGTCGCTGGCAGGACCCAAACTTTCTTACGAAATACCGTGGGATGCTGCTCGGAGAAATTGCGAGGCGTGTGTTTGTGACCCCATGGCGTGTACAGGTACGTTCGTGACCATGGGGGTGTCTGAGTAGAAGAACATGCAATCCGCTTAAAGTTGAAGCGGATAATGTCCCCCAGTCAGATATACGAAGCAGGCAATGTGAACAAGAAGCCTGTGTTCTTCGTGAGAACGAGTGACCAAGTGGAGAAAGTTGTCACGGTCTCGGACACGGAATGTGGGATGCTGTCCTTTGAAATCGGGGCCAGTGACAGCGTCGGAGTGTTCAATTAATAGAAGCTGGCTTTGTGGTCGTTTGTGTCGGAACCAGTCCGGGGACAGTCGCGGAAAAGCCCAGATCGTCCCACTGCGTACCAGCTGAAGAAACAAGGCCGAGGGGGTGGTTGCTCATGAGATTCAGAGCTGGCGCAACCAATGGAACGAATTCATTATATGCGTGAGTTATAAGAAACTATTCCATGCACTAGCCCCGGACCGTGATGATGTGATCAATGTCAAACTAGGGCTGGAGCTTGAAAATCCAGGGTCGAGATATAGTCCAGACGTTCAGTCCGTGCTCATGTAACGCTCATAAGCCGAGTCCTATACACTTCTATCGGCAGTCATGGATAGTATATGATCCAAGTGACCCTTTGGTTCGATCCGCTGTGTATTCAACATAGGGAGAACGCGACAAGGTAGCCGTCGTAGAAGCGATACCTGTGAAGCGCCCGAGTTGTTGGCGCCTCGAGCAAATCGATACATGACGAAATTAGCAGATCCTTGTGAATATTGGTGGATGAATGGGCACACTTGGGATATAGTCATGGTACCACAACACTGTAATACAATACGAGAGATGAACGTTGAACCCCGTTAGTATCGGCATATGACTCGGAGCAATCTCGCTCATCAATACAAGCGGATGTCGCGGCTTTGCCAGCATGGAGTTCGGAATCACTATAGCCGCCCCACCAAATCGGGGAAGTGGGATAGAGCATCGCCTCCAGGGCGGTAGCCTAAGGGCATTCTTCGAGCCTGAGGGTGGCGGCACTGGCAAGGATGAGCCAACATTTACCGGCTTCAGGACGGCCCGGGCAGTACAGTAAGTTACATAACACTCACGACCCTGACCTTGCTCACGACCGGCTTCGGAAGAGTAGCAGGCCATGACAGATGCACCGGAAGAAGGCGCAAACGGAGTTTCTGAGACAGCTCGGTCACAGTAATCCCCACTGACCAGGACGATCACGTCTTAGGACCCCACGGGAAAAAGGAGTCAGGCGCTGAGAGCATCGGGAGACTACGGAGAGCTGATGATGGATTACCAGCACAGAGTTGACTAGACTCGGACTCAAGTTACCTAAATGATGATCAACTAGCGTAAATCCGAGACTGGGCTAGTACGTTCTCCGGTCTGGCGTCAATCAGAGGCCATTGCACTCACTCTACTCTCCTTTAAGGAGGTACCGTGCTTAAAATTGGTTGCTTCATGCGTATAGTGTGTGCCTATCCTACATACTTCCTTTGACTCTGGCTTCCCCCCGCAATCTATAACTGCTGTAATACCTGTCAGCATCCCGCGATGACCGGATGACCCTCGAAAACAGGCTGTCTACGTCGGGTTTTATGGATCCCGTAATGCCATCACGGTTCTCCATTATCTTCGTCATCGGCGGTGAGTAGAGGTCGTTCAAGGACATGATCGAATGGGGTGGGCTTGTTGGGTTTCGTCAGCTATAAAGGCACGGGGTCACTCGGGGTGTTAGTAAAGATAAATGGAAGGCGGTACCGCGACGTATATAGCCGAGCTCATAATAATCACTGAGCCGGCAATTGAGAGCTCGGACGGTGTGGAGTGGAAAACGATGCGCTCGAATGCGAGAGCGAAGACGACCTGACGCAGTGGAACAATCGGAACTAGTCGCGTCGCGTGTAGAGACTGCATACCCCGATGTAATTAGCAAGTGAGCCCCGAGCAGCCGTCTCACGTTGAAGACCCATGGTTAGGAGTATCTGGGTAGTCACAGAACGTAAGAATGTATCAAGTGGGACATATTTTACTTAGGCTTTCCTGTGCAAGGAAGCCAAATATCCCAATGAGGAGCATCATAGCAAGCCACGAAACGTGTGTGGGAATCACTGGTGTAACCTTGAATATTATCATGCTGGAATCGGTGTCAAGACGGACCCCAGGAAGCAAGGAAGATCAAAGCGTGTACGTACCCCGCTGTAGAAGCCAGCACACACTGTGTCGAGAAAAACGTAATAGAATGGAGGGTGTGTGCCCGTTTTCCAATTGCACGTAGGCTTGTATCTTTAGAAGTAGTTGGTGCCCAGACGGGTACCAATGGGGAAGGGAACTTACAGGCACCAGTTGCCCCCAAGACACCAATCAAGGCCGCACTACATGATAGGATGAGATGTGCCCATTTTCTAAAATCTAAATGGATTTCTCTTACATGACAGACAGCATTCTTTGTTCGGGCGACGCCACTTCAGATAAATCCGCCGGTATGCCCGAGCTTCGATTGGCATGAAGCTTACTAAAAAGGAACTGGGGCCTGGCGATCAAGACAACTCCGAGAAAGCTACATACTAACACTCGATGAGTAGCAAATACGTTGAGTTCGATTTGAATAGTGCTTACACCCAGCAAACATTTCCTTGAGAGAAATGGGTTCTTTAAGGAATATGGCCCCGGTGAAGCCAGTAAGGATCGGCGACAAGAATGACAGCACCATTGCATCCGACAACGACAGGTACTGCAAAGAGAAGTACATCCCCGACAGACCGAAGAAACTGTGACCGTGATCAGGAACGGGGCGTGCGTTCAGAGAGTCGAATAAGGCAGACCCCGTGAACCCCCGAAGCACAAGTAACAGCCGCAGACCTTTTGGACCAAATACCGGGTCTGGGATTTGCTTCCAATACCTGATGACGATTGACAACGAAACGGGGGAAATACTGTACAGAGAGAACTTACATGTACGCGATCGAGCAGATGTACGTAATCACCTGGTCGCTTTGAGCACCAGCGTCCCATGATATAACGTATTTGGCTACTCACCATCCGCACCCATATCAGCTGAGCAGACAAGCGATAGTCAGCGCAGGCGATAATGACACCAGGGACGGCGGACCTCCAGTGTTGGTACAGGCTTGTCTAGACTGTTGAGTATCTTTACGGCGACGTTCATCGCGGACAAGAAGAATTGAGAGGCGCCAACCAACATCAACCCTGCATTGTTGTCGACGAATATGAATACCAAAGTCCGTGCTGAATCCCACCGCCAAGAAATCCAGTGCCGTAACTGACGCTTATGCGCGGTTTTGGGACGGTTCTCTGGGGGTAATTCGTGGATAGTGGATAGATCCTCCATAGGAATCGAGGGGGGGAAGGCATCAGGAGTCAAGGTGGTATAGGCAGGGCGAGCAGTAGCCATGGAGATAGAGAGTAGCTGGGGCGTTACGGCTGAGCACTGAATCCACGACCTTCGCCGTGCACGACTTGTTGGAGCACACGACCAGAGAACACGGCAACAACTTCCCGTATGGCGCGACCAGTGGAGATAGTACCGATCACTATTGTGATCTGCAATGCGATCGCGTACGATGGGGAGCTGGGAAGCCCAGGGTTGCCCCTGGGCCCTGCCCCATCCATCCATCTCCATCGCGTGGGTGCGGATTTACCGTGGCAATTAAACTGGTCGCCGAAACGGCGACACAACGAATCCGCCTGCCATGTGCCATGTGCTCGGAAACCTGCATCTGGTACCTGACCTGACCTCGGGTTTGCACTCGCGAAGCTGTCAAGACGGTTCGGCGACTAAGGCCTGAGGCAGTGGGCCTAGCACTTCGTTTGGTGGCAATGCACGTCTAGACTTGAGAAGCATCAACGACGATTTCGGCGATAATGGTGTCGTTTATCGTGCCTGGTTCTTTTCGCTCCCCGACCCCGAAAACATGTTAGGCACCCCGTCGACCCAGTTCACTGGAAGGCGGCAAGATACCCAAAGACCAAGAGCCATGAATGCTACAGCACCGTTGGTATCGCTACAGATATAAATTATGTCGAAATTGGCTGATCTCTGGCCGGGTGGATGCATTTGGTGACGCCGGGTATGTCGGCCGAATATCTCTGGTGCGGCCGCGAGGAAGTCTCTAGGGTCTAGACAACAGCGGAGTGATTTGGTCAGCGAACGCAGAAAGATGTGGTGCACTTGAGGTTCGCGAACCAGTCCAGTCTCTCAGAGCGGAGAAGACGGCGTCCTCGGTTTATCCAGTCGTCCGTGTTTGAAATTATGTGCTGGACGAGACCAAGAATCCCTTTTGGTTGAACCAAGAGTCCGGATGAGGACGGTTGGCGCGCAAGGTTGTACTGTATCCGCCCACCAGCGCCAACTTGGACGGCGCTGGCTAGAGCGACACACGAGACGAGTCCGTCACCGGTAGTGTGGGAATATTCACCGCAAAAGGAAAGTACGCTACAGCACCGGGCTACGACAAAGGTTCTTGAAATTTTTCATCAGCATTTTTTCAGCCTTTATGAACCCGTCTCTTGCTTGCTGGGAGCACTCGCCTCTCTCTGAATGTCCCCCCCATCATGGTCTCCGCTCGTCGAATTTTGTCCAGCGCTTCTTGTGTCGTTCTCGTGCCCGCGCCACCTGACCAAGCTACCTCCGATGTACTCCTCCTCGCACTGCGGCGCGTGCCTGTCCATCGCGCACTAACTGTTGTTCCTCGAGGCGCGCGGCTAGGACACGACCTCCTTTTGCTGAGTCCTCTTGGCTTCCATTGGGTTTCCATCGACGTCCAAACACAAACACCTCCCGTCAGTCACAAGGTCTCGCTATCCCGAACGTGTTTTGCACACTTGCTCCGGGAGCTCCTATCTATGGCTCCATTGAGGTTTGGTTCCGCTCAGTTTCACAAGATACAGTCCTCCTTCTTGCATATGGGTCCAGCGGCTCTAGTTCATATGAGGTCGCCTCTGCTCACATTGTCCTCATGTTCCGTCCCGTCTCGTGACCACTGCTCAGTCACGAGTTCCCTCTCCGTTCCTTCATCTCCGCAGTCACCGGCCCACCTTCCGCAAACTGGTGTCGTGGTCTGAGAGCGGTGGAGGCGCAACGTGCGCCCCGCGTGCGTTGCTGAAGGACAGGGACCCGGGACACCTCGCTGTTCGACCGCGTCCGAACCAATCAGCTGAGCTTCCTTGCGAAGCGCGCAATACGTACTTGAGTCATCGCGGCAGATCGATTAAGGATGCATGCATGCACGCATACGTGAGGCGTGCTTCTTTTCGGTAACACACAGCCACTAGAAGCTGTGCGACTGGCTGTGCTGATCGCACCCCCCTTCCCCTTGTACTCCTCCCCCCGGTGCTGTGCCAGGGCCACAATACACGCAACAACGTTCAGCCTTGTCTGCGCCCTGCACCGCCACGAGAAGACCCACATACTGTTTCCGTGGCTGCGGTGTGGAGCCTGGTGGACATGAGTACGTGGCACACGCGTCACCCTCTCGTCACCAGATGCGGCGGGCATGATAGACACCGTGCGTCAGGCTCCGTTCCACGCCACGCCATGTCGCCGCTCCATCACCCCCTCATCTCCGTCCTTTCCCACCCGTGCCCTCCATTAGGCCTGCGATATCCTACTCCCGCATGTGCTTCTCTCTATCAGCTCATCTCGTCTGTCTACGATGTCCTTCTCAGGGATTCTGCGCGACAAGGTGTGGTCCCATGCTGCTGCGATTTGGTGCTTCTGGTGCTTCGGCCATCACGTCCGACGCTTGTGCTCTTGGTCCAGGAACAACTTCGGGCGTTTCATTGAACCCTCCCAACCGCCTCCTCCACCTATTAGCATTAATCACGTCAAACAGACTACCGCATAGCACGGGTGTACAGTTGTATAATTCGGGCGCTCCAAGGTCGGGCGTCTCATTCAACGGCGATGAGCACTTGCCAGGGGTAACAGCCCACATGAGAGACGGCGTTCCAACCGCGGTCCCGCGCTCTCGAGTCCAGCGCCGACAAGGCGCTCGTTCATGTACGTAATGTCCAAACATGCGCTACAAACGCCAAGTGGGGGGAACAAAGAACTTAGGTGCGTTCTTTCCTCGGGTATGGGTTTCAGTTGTTCGCCTCGTCCTTTCGCGAAGGTACCACGCTGCGCATCTCTTCCCCCCTTTGTACCTCGATAGCGTCCATGTCGTCCTATCGGCGCGTTATCGGCGTTCTGACCCATGTGGCACCATCGACCTCACCCCCGGCAAGCAGCGGATCTGCTCTGAACAGGCACTCGGAGCGCCTGCTTTAGTCTGGTGGTCCCATCTACGGGCCCCGTTCACAGAACGGAATGCCGACGGAGCACGCGCAACCACCTCAAAGAAAAAGTGGAGCTGACCGCTTGCATTGTCTCTTACAGCAGCTTCTAAGAGCCCGGCTGAACCGAGATGGTCTTGCTGGTTGGTTGCCAGTCCTGCTGTCTTAATGGCGCAAGCTGTCTTGGTTGATGCCTTGGACTGACGACGACGAAGCCCGCGGAGCTCTCCGCGCCCTCGCTCGCGGTGGCAATAGCCCAACCTCACGAATAGGATCTGCGAGCGCGCGTGGTGGGTGGGTGTGTCCACCGAGATGTGCTGGCAAGGACGGGGCCATCTCAGGGCAGGCAGGCGTTCCTTGCAGATCTCGTGGCTTCTCTGGGGATCTGCAACGATCACATGTACCATGTTTGCTTTGCACACCAGGGATGTGTGGACGCGTTTTACATACGTTATACTGTACAGCAAACCGGGGGCCCTCATGGTGACCCTGCAGCTGTAAATTACGAGTTATACAAAAGTACAAAAGCACACACACCACTGGGCAAGGGACTTGGCTTCGCTGTACGTAAGATACGTACAGCCCCCCCCGCGTGCTCCTCCACGTAAGTCAATCTGGCCTGTCGGTTTGTATTTTCCTTGTCGTCCCTGCGTGCTGACCGGACCGAACCCACAAGCCGTGCTCCAAGAAACGCCAGATGATGATGTTGTTGATGATGGATGGTGAAAAACACCTCATCAAGATCAGAAGAGTGTTCTGATCACGCTGTTTTTTTGATGACTGCGTCGAAGCTCCTCCGTGAATGCGGGCGAGCGTGTCAATGTGCATGGCGTGGCGTGTCCGCGGATCCTATCGCGAAGTGTCAATGCCTCCGGGAGTTGGAGTGGGAACAAGTGCATGTAGTACTACTAGGGGAGGGTTGGGTTTGAAGGTGCGACTCATCACGTCGACGTGTACGTTACGCAGTGCACACATGGGGTATTATTATGCTGCCCCGCGGAGCCGCTGATCGACACGTACAATAAGTCGAGACCATTACGCAGGCGGACAGGCGGAACCAAGGGCGGAATTGGGCCGACAATGCCGCGCGCCCCTACGTATACTGGGGGGGCGACCGACGAACGAACGACGACCCTGAGCAGCGAAACGCGACAGCTGCGTCCGACAGGTCGCAGGGGGTGAGAATAGCAAGGCACTGGAACCCTGACAAAGAGTATTTCTAACCTGCACCTGACTTTAGTAGTGCGTGCTTATGCACCTTGGAGCCGGTTGACCACAGTCAGTATACTGTATCAGAGAGTAAAGTAGTCTCACAAAGAGTATCCCCTCCTCCCAGATATAAAATTAAACTTCAAAGTTGAGCAACGCAGAGAACAAAGTCTAAGCTGGGCTGCTGCGCAGTCGAAGACGGCTATGACTAATAACGGTAGCTGCTAAAAACCCGCTCTTGACTAGCTTGACTTACTGTAGTTGGCTTGGTCGTTGGTAACAGTCTAGTCTAGCCATGATGATAGGACCTCTTACCGGCCGCGGTAGCAGCTCACTCGGGCTGCGCAACGTCAGCGATCGAACGAATGCAGTTTAAGGACGACGGGGACAACGGGGGTGTGCGGCGTGCGTCTTCTTTCCGTGCGTGATGCATGATCTTCTGAACCATTCTGCTACAAATGTAAGCGACCTTGCTACCTACAAAGTTCAAGGGTACTGCGAAATTGTTCACCCCACTATGGTGCTGCTTCAGCTAGCTTAGCTGGCAAAAGGCTCCATCCGGCGTTTGCGTTCCCGAATTATACCAGCAATTGGCAAATGACTAGGCCGCACTTGTACCCCCTAGATAATCGCATCTGTAACACGCATAACAATAAAACTTGAGAAGAATTTAAATTTATTATACGTATGATATGGTACATCCAATCCAATCCAGTAAAGTAAACCGATGATACCTTACAGCAAACAAACAAAAACAGTAACCGATAACAAGAAGGGGAAACATGCATGCATGCATGGCGCGGCGTGGCGTGGCACGGTGGGAAAAGCTGTGCCAAAAGGCCCAAAGAGGCATTCCTGAACCGATAGGGGGATCAAAAAGCCAAGCATACAGGAAGGGGAAAGCAGGGGATATAACAAACCGCCGGCCATCTGTGTGGTGTGTAGGGTTTTACCGTAACTCGTACTCGGACAGCCTTTTACGTAGCAACAGTACTGTCCGGAATACGCGGGCACGGTTGTAAGCCGGAGGTGGGGAGGGGGAAGTGAATGAATGATAATACACGTGTAATGAGGGAACAACGATAAGGGCGTTCATGGCGCGGATGGTGTGAAGTGTTAGAGTATTATAGCACGCTCCCCCCCTACAGCACCTGGCGATGACGAATGATTCTCATCGTAGTATCGGTGATAGTACTACTATGCTACTAGTAATTGCCCCCATCCTTCTACCACTCTCCCGCCTGCGTCGGAGCGCTAACCGAGGAAAAAGATGGAAAAGACCGAGAGGCGCTCCGTATGTACAGATAATTTTGCCGTCGAAGTCATCAGAGAAACGACGGACGAACAAAAGGATAGATACACCAGTAAAAAAAAAAAGATTAGTAGTAAGAGGGTGGAAATGAAGAAGGGAAGAAAAAAAGTAAAACAGCAGAAAGTAAAAAGAAAAGTGTCACAGGAATACACAAAGATAAGCAAAAACAAAGACATGTAGACGTGGCGGCGTGCACGATGCACATGATGTGATTAATGCAAGTAACCTTTACTTTTTTTTTTCTTCATCTAGGTGACGGCTTCAGTACTGTGGCTGCTGCTGATGCACAGGAACTTGCTGGCCAAGATACTGCCGCTGTTGCTGAGCGAATGTCTGTGTTGGATACGCCGGTGGTGAATACTGCTGTTGCTGGCTATAGCTCTGGGGATAATGCCATGACTGCGTCGTAGGCGATTTGGCCGGTGACGTCGGTGATTGCGAGCCAGCTCCGACCGGCGAAGTGGTGGTATTAGCGGGAGTCGATTGGCGGGTGGCAGCAGCCGACTTTGAATGTTGCAAACATTCGTGCTGACCCGAGGCAAGTAATTGAAGCCCAATGGCACCGTGGTCGCCGGAATGTTGGTAGTGATACCCTGTGGGATATCGATGAGGTCAGCCCAAATGGGGAATCCGAGGTGAGTAAAAGGACGTACGAAGACCATTCATGTTCTTGTATCGCCGCTGACAATCGCCGACGCCACATGCGAAGGGTCTGAGACGTCGTTCGGCTTCACGTTCCACCTCACGGAGCTCCCCCTCAGTTATTTGCATACCTGAACGATCGTTCCCGTTGACAACGACACCCTTCTCCGCAAGGAGGGCCTGCAATGCCTCGAGGTCCTTCGGTGGCGCGAAGTTGCAAGAGCCATGGGTCATGTGGTACTTGAGCCCATTGGCTTGCTTGTACGACTTGTTGCAATTCGGCTTCGGGCAGCGGAAGGGCTTCGAGAGGAGAAGTGAGGATGCAGGACGAGAGAGGGTGGTGCTGGCGCGGGGAGTGGAAGTTGGTGAAGGTGTGGTAGAAGATGACGCAGAGGCGGAAGTGGACGCCTGTGCAGAGAGGGGACCATACGAAGCTTGCTGTGCAGCCACAGGCGAAGCCACGCGGGAGCTTGACGGTGTGTTGGCAGGTGTGGTAGAATTCGAGCTGTATAGGAGTGTGGGGGGAACACAGCTGAAGGGACTGCCTGGTTGACTGGTAGCCTCAGGAGTAGACTGCAGTGGTGAGAGAGCACCGTAGTCCGAATAAGTGGAGTAGGCATTGAACGAGTCATGATGTGGCGAAGGGAATGGGGAGATTGTGGACGTGGCCCCTCGTGACGGGTGAACGGCTGTCGTGTCGAAAGCAGAGACGGGGGAAGGACACGTGGAGGGTGGTTGGGAGAGGGACAATGGAGTGTATGACGATGCGTTGGTGAACGCACGTTGGGTATTGTAAGGAACCAGAGGGGCCGTTACAGGGGTGAGGGGAGGGGAGGAGGCAGACGAGGAAGCCGGGGATGAGTCGATATCAAGTTCCATATCGTCGGGATCGAATGGACCCTGCTGCTGGTGCGGCGGTTGCGACTGCTGTTGGAGTTGTCGGTGCTGCTGTTGAAGTTGCTGTTGTTGGAGAAGTTGCAGCTGCTGATGAGGTTGTTGTTGTTGATGGTGGTGGTGTTGGGGCTGTTGTGACTGGTGCAGCTGAGGAGGGTATGATTCAAACTTGGGATTGGGGGTAGGAGCGGGTTGGGAGTAAATCTGGTTGGGTGATGGTTGAGAGAAGGAATCGAGGACAACGACATGGCACTCTTCAAAATGCTCCACGAGAGCATGAAGGTCCTGCAGGTTGAGACCGCAACATGTGTAATTGCGGCACTAGAGGTGATCGATCACTTAGCAACGGGCACGCGAGGTGGAAGAGGAGTTGAGATGAAACTCACGAGCTCTTCTTCGCGTTCCATGGCCGAGAGCGCGTTGATGAGAGAGCCCCGGTCGGACTCGATTGAGGACGATATCTTTCCTGCACCGCGAAGGTCGGTCGGGCTAGGAGAGGAGGAGTGAGGAGGAGTAGATGAGGAGTAAAAGAACAGGACGTACTCCAAGGGATCAAGGAGTTGGGTAGGCGAGGAACCGGGATGAGAACGGTTACCGAAGGAGCCAGGGCGCCATGAGAAGGGGGAACCGAAGAAAGCGCGTGTGTAAGAGGCAGGATTGAAGGATCCTGAGGGGTTGTTAAGAGAGGAAGAGTAGGCCATGGAGAGATCGTCTTGGAAGACAGAGTGTAGGATAGGTTGAGGTTGAGTCATGTAAGAGTAGAGTTACTGTCCGTTCACTCGACCCCCGTCTTATTTGTATTTCTACTCACTCGCCCCCCGTGGGAACTCATCTCCCTTTTCCGGTTCGATCATCCTGGACAGATCGCGACACAGCTCGGTCCCTCGTTCCCTCTCCCTCTCCCTACCTCTCGGTATCTACCCATTACCGGTATCCGCATCCTGTACTCTTGCCCCCCCTCCATCCATCTCTTGCTCCTTCACCCACCACTCATCCGCGTCCTAAATCTTAGATCCCTTGGTAATCACGACCCCTGGCACCCCTCCCCACGCGTCTCTGAGACCGAACCGTCCGACAGCTCGGCTCACTCGTAAGGCAGATCCGATCCTAGATCTAGTCTCGATCAGCCACTCCAGTCCCCTGAACTGACTTCCCCCCTTTCAGTTTCACGGGCCCCAAATGACACACCCTCATACTCACCTTAATCCAGGTTTACATACCCTGTCTTCCGTCAACCATGTCCTGGATGGGCACAACACTAAACCATAGATCTCCAATCACAGATTTGAACTTCCTATGCATTGCATCACATGAACAACGACGCTATGTGACTACAAGCAGCGAGATATGTTACACATCGTTCCTGCATAGCTGTTTGCACTGCGGAAACTTCATATAGCAAACATGAAAACCTACCGTTCCGGTTCTTTTGATCGCTCTCATTGCCATGTTACGCTGCGCGTGCGGATCCAATGTAGCACCGTGGCAGTGTGCACTTCTTGGCTGGTGTGCGTGGTTCGGACAGTTTAGCTTGGTGCGCGTCTTATGCATGTGTGTGTGCATGTGTGCATATGTGTGCCGGGGATCCGAGTCGAGGCATGGAAGTTTAATAGACTGGCACAGCAGCCCATCGCACAGCACCGCAAGCGGCCTTTGCCGAGCGCGACTACAGGGCTGGCTGCGGCCCTCCGACGCCGCTCACCGCACAACCACCACCCCGGAGCCCATTACCAACCACACTCCCCGAGCGTCAACGTGCCTCGTGCGCGTTTCCGTTGTGCCACTACCACCACCAACCACAACTTGTGTTTGCAGTCGCGACCGTACCTGGCCGCGTGTCTGTGGTCCGTGGTCCGTTCCGAGTCCGTTGCGTCGCACAAGTCCATTTCGGTTATTGTCCATTTGAGGACCGATTTGATTTGTCCGTCCGTGCGTCATGGGCCGGGGGAGCCTTGAGGGGGCTTGGGTGCCCGTGCCCGTGCATGGCACGACTGTGGTTGATCATGGCAGGTGCCGGCTGGGGCGTTGACCCGAACCGGAGACACGAATCACGCACGGCCCTTGCAGGGAGGATGAATGGGTTGTCTCTGTCTGTCGTCCCCATGTGTCCAGCGCCGTGCCTGCGGTGATGGTGAGGTTGCGGACGTGGCCGGGTCAATTATAGTCCAGCAACTTACCTGTTTGGCAAAACCAAGGCAGACCCGCGGCGCAACCCCCCTTGCCCCGGACGACTCCACCAGCTGTCGTCATGCTTTTCTCTGTGATTTGTAATCGAGTGACGCCTGGAAATCGTCCACCTTGGACTTCGGCAGGCGACGAATGTGGCAATTCTTGATGATGCGCCTCCACTCCTTCGTTCATTCATGTGATCAAAATATTTCCCCTTCCTCCCTTTTTTACGTTGCTCGTTGCTTCTTACGTTCATTCATCTCACAAAGATCGCGTTCAGCTTAGCAATGTGACGCGTTACGCGCAACAAAACCCATCCTTCTGCCTCCGCGCCACACTCCCATGCCGTAACGACGTGGGTTTCCCCCCTCCCCTCTGGGAGAAGCTTCTTGCGAGGCTCCTTCTTGGGCGAGTGCGGGCATGGCTGACCGCCTGCGGCGCAGACGTGTGATGTGGGGCTGCCATGAGCAGTCCCACCTGCCTCGGTTCATCTATCATCAGACATGGCTTATCTCCCGCCACTAGCAATGTGTCACACCCCACCCACAGACACACCCGCCGCGTTCCAGTGGCGCGCCAGAAGAACACACCCTTCATTTTAACTCTTGTTGAAATTTAAAATAAAGCATACTGTCATATTACATATGGAAGGAGCTTTCGTCTATCAGAGAGATATCATAATATGTAGAACATCAACCAAACGGCCAAAACAGAGCGCAAACAAAAGGTGTTTGAATGCCGTTGTGGTACAGGACTTGAGATCTTGGACAATCTTGGACACAGCACACTCCCTTTCGGCCGGCCGGCTCCGATGGCTTACCTCCTCCGGTGGTGCCTAGCTATCTCGGTCGGCCTTTCTTCGGTCAATTCCTCTTGACACTGACCCTGTAGTAAAACCGGCACTACCACTCACACCAGCCGCGGCCGCTGCGCATAGAAGTCCAGTAATGAGGTAACATCCATCTTTGATCCTTTGATAGACTTGTACGTCCATTCCCTCCGCGGGAAAAAGCTACCGCCGGCGTGGACCCCCAACCGAATCGAGGGGCAACGGCGTCTCAACAATTACCTTTCGCCCTTCGAACGTCGTGTGTGTGTGGCGTATGCCTCAAATCTTTCATTATAAATTGGTGGTGGCTTCTGTAGTCTGGTCAATCACTTGCGAAGCAATAATCATGTGATTTATTTATGGTGACATGCGGTAACCTCTGGCCGAACTTCTGAACTGCTCGCGGCGCGGGCCCCACCGAACACACGGTTCGAGCGAGGAATCTACCCCCCCCCCCCTCAGCCGCGCTCTCGCCGCGCCATGTGCCCAGCCCAAAGCGAGCGAAAGGTGCCGTCCAATATGGGTCTCCTGCCTTCCCTGATGATGGATCTGACTGACGCCACAAATCATGCGCATTATTGATCTGCACACCTGGCTGATGCCAAGATAAACCAAGGTATCAAAACGTGCATAGCGAGTTGTGGGTAAAGAAGAACCGTATTACCCCAAGAGGCGTTTGTTATTTTTGTTTGTGGGATAATCAGCTGGGATCTGAATCGTGTTTCCGGATCCAGGTGGAGAAGCACACGGGACAGAGAGATTCGAACTGCTCTCTGCGTATCTGGCAGTCTGTTTTAAGACAAGGTGTGTAGAGAAGTCAATGACCCAGCCCACCCAGCACCCAACTTGGCATAGGGCGTGTGAATCGTTTTGAAGTTAATCGGCGGGTCGGTATCAACATGAAGCAGAGAGGATGCAAAAGACGAAACTTGACCCCACTGCTAAATCTCGATATAGCACTCGTTAATTGAGACCCATTTAGACCTCGATCCCCGATCGCGTCCTCTCCTTTCCCCCCTCCCCCCTCTCTTTATGTTACCGGTACCAATGCACGCTCGCCATACGAAACCCCAACGAAACCCCCACACCGATCGTCTCGACCTTGCGATCATCAGGAACTACAACTCGATTAATTCGATACGTAGCATGATTCCGCAGCAGCAGCAGCAGCTACTTGCTTTTTCAGTGTCCAGTGTCATAGCTGTATGTACCAACCTAGTCTGCTATCCACGCACGGGCAGCAGATCCTTGCGAACTGACCTGCAAAACCGCGAGGGTGAGCGCCCAAGCCAGCGCTAGACCTGACGCTGATCCTGATTAGCGAGAGAGAGAGACGTTCTCCCTGTTCATTCGAGAGCGAGCTTGTTTTTTTTTTTTTGCTTCTTCTCGCTTCTAGACGACAATGACGGACAGCCAAGCCCGTCCTCTGGCATTCAATCAACACTCCGAGTAACTTGCGCCTCCCCCGACCGCTTGTTCAACGTTCAAACGTGGAGTCGCGTAGTATGCGTGTCGTAAGGTCAAGTTGGTGCTTCGGCATACATGTGCACGCAGGTCGTAATCCTCTCCTACAACAACATATATAGTAGGCCGTATGGCACTTCCCCCACGGGCTACAGTGCCTAAAACGAAAACAGTCGCATGTGTACATCGCGACAAATGTTGGTGGTCCCGGGCACAAACCAACCTTTGGCACGCCAGGGTTCGCCAACCCAGTTTTAGGGTCAATGATCGCTGACGTGCTGATCGCCCGCCCCTTTATTACATACTCACACTTTCCGCTGTCGTCGCCCAATGACTTGTTTCCCACATTTAGTGCGCGGCAATCGTTGAATTTACTTTTCGCACGACGAATGAAGCTAAGGAAGGGTCCGTCACCAAAGCTACTATTAAGAACGCTAGCCCGAAAGCAGCAGACAAAACGCTGGCAGAGGTTTGTCTGGACGTCACCGTGCATCTATCAAGTTCCCGCAGACCAAGTACGTGATGATTGATCTCATCGTAAGCGAGCTCAACCGCGGAGGAAGGGAAGGAGGAAGGGGGGACTCTCGATCAATTCCTATTTCGATCGGTCAACTCTCGTCCTTGCCTTGGCGTTCCCCCGCATAGGTAGGCACTTAACGGAGGACGCGGTGCCAGTACCTCTCCACCTGCACTACAAGTGGGGGAGGCACAATAACCCCAGGGCAGGTGGGTTGGTCTGCGCCCCCTGGTGCCCCCTCTATCAGACCTGGCCCCGCAACCCCGTACATAACGGACTCTTACAAGGAGATGGGGGATTGCTTATATCAACGAGCATGAGAGGGTCACTTCCACATCCAGGGTCAGCATTTGTTGGTATGGAGGAAGGCGTCTTCGAGGACCCCGGGACTCGGGAGGATGTAAGGGGTGGCTACAGTTGGCTATGATAGCAACGGAATGGAAGGGTGCGTTTCATGTTCACACTTCATGTTCACGCTTCTCGTTCACGTTCACGGGGGCGGGGCAGTCGTTGCATACTTCATCATGCCTAATAGCACTACTGGCGCCTGGGCACGCTGACGTCTGCCCGCGGTGGCGTCGGTGCCGAAGTCACTTTTATGGGGACTTTCGTCCTTTCTGATTGCGCAACGTCCTTCCTTTTGATGATCCTGTCCTCGGTGGCACACACACAATACCCGCCTCCCTCCCGGCGCACTCGACCTCACCCCCACCCCAGTCCAGTCGGTCCAGTTCGGTCGTTGCCCCGGGGAATTCCGGGCGCGTTTTGATTTCTGCGTTCGGTGGATCGACACTACCCAATATCCGTATCAGGCTGTGGTGGCTTTTTTGATCTTCGTGTTCTGGGGTGCACACGAGAAGGGGGACTATGACCGTGACGTGAAGGCGGGGCGCTGGGATGGTCGGCGGGCATTCTGCGTGTGCGCCTTCTTTCGCCTTTCACCACCTAGAAGCCAGGAGCCTGGGCCAAGACTGGCGTAAACTGGTCCCGAACTGAATTCTGACAGAAAAGAAGCAGTTCTGCGCAAAGCTGTGCCATCAGAGTCGCACGAAGAATGTGTTGTCGGGGTACTGGTGAGGTTCACAACATGAGCCGAGGACAATACGATTGAGCGAGTATATGTTTCGGCAGTTTGCGGTGAGTAAGTTGTGCAGTAGCTAGCATAGATGTGGCAGTTCTTTCGTTTTGCGGCCACCTTCGGAAAGGGGCGCATATATTTGGTTCAGGACTTGTGACCGAGAACCAATGAATACTACCGTAATTGTTTGGGTGCTTGATGTAGAATGGAGGATATACAGAGGGTGCAGTCCGTTTTCCAGACCAGACGGAATTCCCAGAATGCCGTCTGTGTTGTTATCTGTCACCCTCAGACTGACCCTTGCACAACGCTGCCAGGGCGCTGGACTGCCCGAATTCTAGGGTAAGAATGAAGAGGAATCGGGTGATCAGGTAAGGGTCCCGTATAGGATCTCCGAATACGACTTGGAAACGAGGGTTTGAGGGTATCTGGCACGAGTGGTACGGTACTCGTGCCCCACCTCAGGTCACATAACTAGCGCCACCTGATGTCTGCACGAACCACCTGACCTATGTGATAAGGATGTGACGGATGGGTGCATAGATTGAGGACTTCGGAATGGAACATACGGGGGAGTTGGGACAACAGTCGCCCAAGCTGTACGGCAAAACTGAAACGTGAGCACGCGTGAGCGCCGGGCCGATTACACCATCGCCGTGACCTGGGGGAGGTCGTCGGGCTGGCGCTGGCACCACCTTCTAAACTTCTCTCAGCGTGCCCTACCATTAGTGGTCCTTGGTCACGATGAAGGACAATCAAACTGGTCACCGTCGTGACTGACTGAACGGCGTCAGTACGCGGACCCCCAGACACCGCAGTTGTCACCCCGCCCGCCGTCTACTGCAGAGCTGTCTGTTCGAAACTTTTTGGTTTCCTTCGCGAAGTTACTGAGTTTTCCAACTTCGTTCACCGCGTGTTGCGCCACATGGTTACGGGGAGAGCAAGCCGCTCAATTCAACCTGTTGATGCGGCAGGCTTGATCTGATGGATGGACAAACCAAGTCCAGATAGAAGCACCCTTACTCACTACCACACCTCTTCTCACATCGCGAAGTGTTTTCTGCCCGCTCGCCGACTCCTTAGTAGGGTCGACCAACCGGAGACTGGGCGGGCGGGGCAATAGGGGTCAAAGATGGTGGCACATTCAATTGGTTGGGCACAGAACGCTAGAACAAGACAAGTCCTTGAACTTGCGGTGATCGCATTACAACCCCCGCCCACGAACAGAGTTGCGCAATGGTAATACAGCAATTTGAGTTGTGGTGCGAGACTCGGATATGTTTTTCAAATATGAACCGTGCCTCCTTCCAGGGGATCGTGGCTCACCCCTCCTTCATTAGTTCAAGTCTAGCCGCCACACCCGGGATCATGTCTTGGTGCTAAAGAGTGCCCCCCTGTTACGACGGTACATCCCCGCAACACTGTTGCCATCGATTTGTTATCTTCGAAATAGACAATTTCGCCGGCACCGGGCACGACCGCTATCGTACAACGACCAAATATCGTATTGTGGGAATTCGATGTGGATCATGAACGCGACTTCCTCCTGGGTATGATGGGCTCTCATTCTCACCCTCGGTCACTTTAGAAAGTCCCGCAGGTCCTGTCTTCCGACTCCACAGGTCTCCCGGGAACGGCCGGTCGTCTCAGTCGAATGTCGATCCCGCTTCGTCCCCTGCGCAAGAGAACAAAGGGCTTGTATATGAGCCCCAAGGTTCGTTTTCGTTTGATGATGCTCACTTACCCTTATTTCGGGCCATCCGTTCTACCGCCGACCCTTGCTGCTTCTTTTCGCAACTTATCGGTATTCCAACAGGACTGCGAACAATCCATGTCCATCGAGACCGAATACGGCGGATCACCACCTGTGCAAGCAAGCCCGTTCATTCAGGACTAGTTTATAACGCGACCCTAGTGCACGTTCTGGCATATAACAGTAATAGAGCAAGGAGCAACTCTTAAGGCCGACGCGCCACTGCGCCTCATGCGCAAGGCTGTGCAGCCTATCTTTGTTCTAGTAAGGTCCTCACAACGCCTTCTGGCACGTCCGACGATCGTCGCATGTCTTCCCAGCCGAACGTCGGACGGCGTGTCAATCCCGACGTGTCGTAGACCTTTCTGTCTTCTGGCAGCGCCTCGCTGGTAATTTCCGCAGCAATCGTTTCCAACCTAGCGTAAACGCGAACATACCAGTTATGGAAAACCCTGATGCCACGTGGCGGGTATGTAGCGCTCGTGTCTGATGGTCCCGCTGATCTCCTGGGCTCGTAACTACAGGACCCGGGACGGGTCGAAAAAGAAGAAATAAGGTGAGCGTATTTTTTTGAGACACTATCCGCCTGGGCGTTATCATATGTAGATCTCTGCCTTGGCATGATGCGAGCCCCGCAAAAGGAAGCCATTCTCGTGCACAGTGAAACATTTGCGGAGTTTAGTAACAAAAACCACATGGCAAGACGAATCAGCACTATTTGGTGTTAAGATTGATAACCGCACTGTGTAGGAGGAAGATATTTGGAATCGCGGACTGGTGAGCGAGGGAAGGTAGTTCAAGTGTGAGTGATGCATGTGATGCATTTGTCGAGGCATGATCTGCCGGCCCGGCTTGGCCCGAAGGTCGCAACGGGCAGTCGGTTTTACTGAAGTTCGCGTTCGCTACATCAATATACTCTGAACAAGTTCATGAACCAAGTCGACGTCGTCAGTAGTGCTCATCAACATGTCTGTGGGCCCGGGAGGTATTGAATGTCTTGCTGAATGTTCTGGATCTAGTGCACCAGTGTGCAAGAATCTGCTTGGGGTTGAGCGTGAGTGGTCGAAACATATAGGCTGACCGACAGCCGGCACATTCCTGCCCGGTTATACGCACGATGAATAGCATCTGACACCTGCCTTATGGTCACTTGTCCAGATACTAGTAAGGAACTCACAGACGCTGCCAATTGTCATCCAAAGGACGGGGACCATATGATGAAGTCACACGCAACCTAACATGTCAGATTTCCTGGAACTTGGGCCTGCAGTCTGTCTGAGAGTGCCGGCTGCTTTCTTGCCCAGGAGCAGACGGCGTGGACGCCTTGCTTTTGGGTTCGCACTCGCTTTGCTCCTCAAGGACCAGGGAACTGGAGCCGCCGCGTGCGTATCTACCGTCGTCTGGGCCCTAACCCATGTCCAGATCTATATTTTTAACCTCATTCTTGGCGACCGTAAGCGCCCATCGACGCGGAGCTGTGGCCGAGGCTGCTCGAGACAAGACTCGGGGTGTCTTTGATGGCCGATTGGACCTACTGTACAGGAAAGGTGCGTGAGCAGTTTTGACTGGCTTTGCGACGTAAATTGCCCCAGTTTTAGGGAGTGACTCACCGTTTTCGATGCCAGAGTCGTCATCCTCGCTAATTAACTCGCTTTATCACCGCAATGGATTCCGAGATCACCCACTAGTCAGCTCCTTTGCCGAGAGAAATCCTGTACAATTCAGCGATCTGAAACCTTTTTGAACTTTTTAAAGTTCGGTTTGCTGACCCATTCTGGGTGAGCGTCATCAAGGATTCGCTTGGACGGTGTGGGCCGCGAACTGCCCCGCCGGGTGTCCGTCTCCCCCCTCATCGCCAAAGTCGCCAATCGCGTCCCACGGTATGGCGATCAGGGTGCAGCGGCGTCGCCGGTGGTCCAACCATGCCCTCGGGATATGGCCTTGATTTTTATTTTATTTTTACAGCAAATCTTTTTGGACATGTGACTGGATGGTTGAGCTCCCGGTCAAAGACTCGAAGCCACATCGAGCTTCTGGCCACGCTTCATCGAGTTGACGTCCCCGAGGAAGTTCCTCGTGCGTGTCTAATTTTTCTTGTCGACGATTTGAATGATGAACTTGAAGGTGGCTTAGCTGCCATTCGTCGCTGTGTTGATCAGTCTTCGCGTTTGCGTTAGGGCGGAGTTCGGAATTGGGTCGCATCGTGAGAGATGGCCCAGGTGTAGGGGCACGCAACTCGACGGGGCTGGAACACGACCCACGTCATTTCGGCAGGCAAGTTCGCTCCTCATTCTCTCCGTCTCCGGAATCAGCGGGGACGGGGCGCCGTCGTTATCTCAACCACGCTCCGTTCCCCTCGGCATTCCGTTCTGGCGCGACCTGGCTCTCCTGCTCCTCTGGCACCGCCTCCGGGCATCACGATGCTGATAAGCGTCGCTCCCCGCCTTCAGCTGCGTCCCACTTGGCTCACGACCGGGGTAAATAGCGCCAAACAGTGTCATGCAGTTGTCGAGCTGGGTGGATTGCAGTGGCCGAGGGCTGTTGAACGAGACCGAGAGCAAAGTCCTAGAAGTGTTGACACCATAGCTTGCTCACTGACGTGGCGGATGTTGGAATGTGAGAGACGGGTTAAATTCACCGATGAGAATAATGGGTAATACGCAACAGTGTGGCCTATGCAGTATGTTGTACCTAGTAACCACTTTTTCGAAGCGGTCCTGTACGCCCATGTAGCTTGGTCACCATCGTCTAGCATCTGGGCATAACTTGTCCATCCAGGTGATGAGGTCGTCATTCTGAACACACTGTGAGCGTTGAGCAAGCCGCCTTTGGCTCATGACGCCGGTTGGCTTCGACACGTACTACACACTTGAGGGGATATCGACTGTCATCGATGTCACCTTCTGCCAGAGCACATACACATAACCGTCATTGGAATCTTTCAAAAGATTACATTGAAGTCGTTTTCTTGGCGAGTCATGTGACTGTAAAGACTGCAAAATTTCCTAATAAATACCTCTTTGCGAGTCACTGGTTTGCTTCTCGAGGATGCGTTTCGTGTGGCGCCGGCGAGTGGGAGAAGGCGAGGGTTTGCCGGCGCGCGCCACGAAACGCTGATGGCGCTGAGGAGAAGTCTGGCTGTGATACTATTTAGAGCGGCGATTCGGGAAGTATGTACAAGCATTGTAGGTAACTAGTGAGTGGTTATAAGGAGGTACTGGGGCGGTCTGCTAGCGTAGAGAGAGTGAGCGAAAGCGCGAAGCGCTCCTCGATCGAAAATGAGGGTTTTGCTGCCGAGCCGAGGTCGCCAAGGAGGTCGCGACGGGTGGGTGGGAAACCTCCCGGAGCAATCAGAGTGGCCACGGTGGATGCAATAACCTGTATCATCGATCCCATAGCAAAAGGGCGTGGTGGGTGGGTAAAAAGAAAGGATTCCGGTTTTCTAGACCGGTTGGAAAAGCGGGCGGGCAGGTGGCAGCAGGCAAGGAGAGAACGAGTCACGTGCCGTCATGCCCGCTCACTCAAAACTCAAAGACGATGCTCTAAGGCTCTGCTCGTGCCTCGCTCTGCCTTAGACCGGCCAAAATCGTATATAGCTGGTACATACTCACTCACCTTCACCAATCCCTCCACGCGGTCTTCTATTACTGCTACCTTTGAACCCCATGTCAGCAACTCATGAGTTCCCTCTGGGGTTGTCAGGTTCTGGTCTTGCAACGATTTTGCTTTGGTATCTGGATCTGTGGTTAATGTTAATACACGGCACCGCAGCTTAGTCTGAGGAGGGAGGTTTCTATGGCATCTATCCATTCTCTGCTCCTCTCCATCTGTGATGGGGCAGAACGCCTCCTGAAATTCTTTGACCAGACTCGAACGCTCTCGAAGCCGAAATCTGCCCCCATGCCCCCCGAACCTGATACCTTACTCCACTTAGCTCCATCAACTGGCCTACCTCAACCCCACCATTGAGGTTTGTCCCTCGGTCTCGTCGTGTCTCGTGCTCGTCTCACGTGATGTGTCTAGGCTGTGAGCCTTGCTGTGAGCATGGGGATTTACTGAGTCATGCTTTCTCGTGCCTCAAACAGCCAACGCAGTCACCGTCACCTCCGGCAGAATAAAATCCACCACATCATTGCTGTCAAAGTGGAAGATACGTTGGCAAGAAAATAGAGATGTACTTAAATTGGGACAGCATACAACAATCCAAACAAATGTTGGGAACATTGGGAATAATACTACTCGGGCTGTCACGGTGTTGATTCAACCAGCTCTTGCTAACCCTCATAGATGTAGCAAGTCAGTGAAGGGGTATGGCTCGAGGATCGGGTGAATACTACCCGTATGGTGACCTCCAAGCCTACCCTTCACCACGCTCCGAAAGTAACTCCGCGGCTCTGTGGAACCCAAGCACCATTGCTTCTTGTCTTGGAGTCCCCCCTCTGTTATTCCGTATGTCTACATCTGCGGCAATGCGTTGCCGTCGTTCCTCGTTTTTGACACATAGGCACCATAGTCGAGTAATAACCGCGCAACCTCTAGATGTCCTTCTCTTAATACATTATGCAGCGGAGTCCAGCCGGATCGGCTTTGCGAGTCCACGTACGCACCGCGGTCAATCAGCAACTTTACCACCTCAAGCTTCCCCTTGGACGATGCTGCATGCAATGCGGTCACACGATTCTTGTACGTTGCGTTGATATTGTCAAGGAATGACCGTACGATGTCAAGCTGTCCATTTTCTGACGCGGTATACAGCGAGGGCTGCTCATTCTCGGAGGGATTTACCTCTTCTCCGCTTTTCTGTAGCGACGCCACTGCCTTGGGGGACCGATTTTGTCGTTTTATAGCTAACGACGTCGGGTTTACCACGCCATCCAAATACATTGTGGCTTCCATGCGTCCAGATAGGGAGCTTGCAACCTCATGGTTCCCCTCGTCGGATGCTATGTCGAAGGGTGTTTGACCATCGTCGTCACGTATGTTGGCATCCGCGCCACTTTCAAGTAGGAGCTTCGCAATATCGAGGCGGCCAGTTTCTGCTACTAAGTGGAGTGGGGTGAAGCCTATCATGGAAGTGGGTAAGTTTAAGTCTGCGCCATTGTCAATTCAGAGCCGAACGACATCCAAATGTCCGCCCCACGAAGCACTGGTCGGTGGGGTCCAGTCAGCTATGGTCTGTGCGTTCACAGCCGCCCCTGCTGGAGAAGGAGCTGTGATATCTCCATTTCTCCGACACGGGAAGCCAATGCCAATGGAGTGAAGTGCTTGTAACCTGGAAGATTGACATCTGCGCTGTGCTCGAGTAAGAACCGCACAATGTCAACGCGTCCGTAGAACGAGGCTCGATGTAGTGGACTCCAGCCCTCGTTGTCCAACACATTCACATCGGCGCCACACCGAACAAGTAACGAAGCGGTATCGGCGTCTTCCATCATGAGTGCCGCAAATAATGGGGTCTCGTGCCATCCTCCTCTGGAATTCACATTCCCTGGGTAGGTTGCGATCAGGTGCTCTATGAGCCAGCGGAAACCGCAAAGAATGGAGTGCACGAATGATTTGATGTACCCCGAGATATATGCCATTTGCCCGCTCTCTTCGAGAAGCGAAACGGGAACATCGCCAAGGGTTCGAGAATTGACCGAAGGTTGATCTCCGGACGACTCGAGACAAATATATGTACATTTGAAAGGTGTAAACTGACGAGGTCCTCCAAAAATTGAAGCACCTTTTCACGAGCGGTGGGAGTTCCGGAGATGTTGGGAGATTCGTCGAGAGCATCTATGATGATGTACGCTGGCGGCTGTGCTGGGACCTTGAGCATGTCCGTCAGACAGTGCGAGAGTGCGACATCTGAAGGCTGCTGTACTCCTTCGTCGTGGTCCAAATAGAATTGAGAGAAAATATGATGGCAGGCATCAGACCTGGCGCTAAGTTGGATGAGGAGGGTGGAGAGGAGATCGCGTCGGTGTTGCTTCTTAGTGTCCCTAAAGTCGAAGAAAAAAGTAGGCCATCAGAGCTAGTCCAGCCTTGCGCATCCTGTCGATTTCTCGTATGACTGCGGACCTAGAAGAGTGCGTAAATATCCACAATAGACGGCGATGAAATGCCAGTGCCACGTACATCAGGATAGTTTTCCCGGAACCAGCTACAGCGAGGGAAATGAATCGGGGTTGTCGTAAGCTCAATATTGTGAGTCGAAAACTCACCTTTTCCTTGGATCCACAACAGGGAACCCTTCGCGTTCCACTCGGCGAAGACGCTTCCCTCGCAGAACCACGTCGCAGTTCCATCCTGATGGGTCTCACGGGCAGTGTTGTAGTTAGGTGACGGATCCGGGGGGGTGAGCCAACTTCGGGACTCCTTTTGCAAGCGATCACCTGTGCCCAGCTTTAGCGCCATGGGACCACAATAGAACCGATCAAGAACGAACGCTTCATCTTATTTATATCGTTCGCAATCTGTTGCATCGTATCTGCCGGAGTCCTGGTCAGCTTCCGCGATGCCGATTCTCGAACGCCGTAAAGGCTTACCCAAAGCCTTCCAGATGCCGTCGACCGATGCTTTGCCACCTATCAAGACAACTCCACATTTGGACGCCAATTACCAGCTGAGAACCTTTGCGCACCATTTATGACCACCTTGACATTATTCACGAGTCCGTAGACAACTTCGAGCGTCTGGGCCATAGTCATCCGACCTTCCTCTTGGGTGAGACGATCCAGCCTGCGTAAGACGAGTTCGATGTCGCTTTCTCCTAGTAGCTTCTTTGCGAATTTCTCTACGCGACGTTGAGCCTTCACTTATCAAAGAGATGGGATCCACTTACTGAATCTACCCTGCTTAATCTGTCTGGTAGTGAGAGCAAGCACGGAAAGTAATTCGACCATTATCTTTACGCTGATCTCCCTTATTGAAGGGGTGAAGGGGAGATCAGTGTGTATTTGAAGGCGTCTGAGGAAATTTCCGGGGCATTCAAACAATTCGACGAGTGCATCGTAGCTCGAGCTGACGCCACTGGCTGTCTGTAGACACATATATGAGGTGGCGCAATCGGAGTGGACTATCGGGCTAAGCCAGTTGAGCAACTTGCGATTTCCGTCACGAAAATCTTTGAATTGGTTAGCCTTATTTTTGAGTAGCTTAAGGGTGTCATCTGGAGAAGCGCAAGAACGAAAGCTGTCGGCAAGGGGGTGCGTAGCCAGATCTATCCCAACCTGCTTAATGTAGTCGGCGAGAGCGGCATCAAGGATCGGTTGAAATGATATGGAGGGCATTTTTTCACGGTCTCTTGCAAAGACTTGGGTTGTATCATAGGGGTGAGTGGGGCAAAGGCGCACGGTCGGTACTTAAGCCAAGTAAGGCCGCGGGCCTACGGTAGGACGATACGAAAGCAAGAACAAAATAAAAGAGAATCGTCTTCGTTCTGAAATATAGTAACCGGCTCTGTGGATTCGATGATTGTCAGCTACGTTCCAAATAGACCTGTTCAAACCCACCTCATTCATTCTACAGACCATCGACTCGGAGTAATAAAAACAATACACCGACACTGCCATGTTACATTTTTAGGATTAGTGCAACAACAGCATTCGAAGGCGCTCTGTGATCGATGTGATCCGTGGAGTTGATTTTTGACGCCCAACAGAAGTCGACTCGGACGAGGACCCCCCCTTCTCCCCCCCATCGCCTTGGGCACCATAATCGGCCTCGGTCGCGGAACGTTGTACCAGGTGTGCATGCTTGCTCCTGAATCTATCAGTGCAGTGCCTCGACCCACCCACTTCTAGATCTATATTTCCAAGCCGGGATTTCGGCAGGGTTTCTTCTACTCATTATTTACTATTTTCTAGTCAGATTTTTTCCACAAGAGTCTTGGGTAGAAGGAACGTGGCTTGAATAGCTTGGACTGCTTTGCACTTCGACGTTACGCGACGGAAGCAAAGGTCTCATCGTGATCGAAACGATCCCACGTCATAAAAGATCAACTACTAGTATAGTCGGTTTGAGCCCGCACAACTCACGGGTTGATATCAAAATCGATCGTTTCCGCACAACGAAACAGCCATCTCTCCCTTGGACAACCAAGAAGAATGCCAGGCCATCGGCCTGAAGACATAGCCCGGATTATACATTGCACGTGGCTGAAGTGCCTTCGAAAGTGCCTTGTTTAGGCTCATGCTTGGGCTCATGGGCGCACCATGTTCCTGCGGTTCACTTTGACCCTTTTCTGATATACACTGGCAGAGTATGCCAGTAACTTCAGATCATGTCGTCGTCACCACCCAAATTTAGAGGTCGAATTACATGGGCTACTCGGGCGGCGTCTTCGGTGTACGTCTCGGGGACGGGTAGAGACGGACTTCCCGAGGGCCCCGCCTGGGACAATGCACATGTAGCGTGTGCGTCTCGTTTAGATGATGATGTGTGGTGCCGATACACCACGGGGAAATGCTTCGTGAGTGGAGTAAAGTGGAGCGATACGGCGCGGGGTATCAGCCCTATATCAGGTGTCGTTTTGCGTGGCGTGAGGGTTATTTTTGGACACAACTTAAACAGTGCATGGACATCATGGAGTCTCACTCGAGCAGAACAATTATTGTAGTAAACGTTGGGCCTCCGCACTTACGTTGGTTCTTCTTGCTTGAACTGTAACTGAGACCCCCGGATAGGCCTATACTGTAAGCCCGTTTCAACAATGGCACGGGTTACCGCGGCGTGTTAACGTTTTTTGCCCCCGGGCCGAGATGCTGCTTCCCGCTATACTTCCGACACACTTCCGACGCGTTTTCGATTGT
This sequence comes from Lactarius sanguifluus, assembly GCA_021527775.1. Taxonomy (NCBI): domain Eukaryota; kingdom Fungi; phylum Basidiomycota; class Agaricomycetes; order Russulales; family Russulaceae; genus Lactarius; species Lactarius sanguifluus. The sequence goes on along the minus strand of JAKEYF010000063.1, from coordinate 108,946 downwards.
CTTCACTGCGTCTAGCCTTCCATGTCACCAGTCCTCGGCCACTGAGTAGTTTCATCGACATCATCGCTAAGAATGATCGTCTGTAGATATCCCATGTGAGGGCTAACCCATCGTCACCGATCGAGAGGGTTGACTCCTGATCTTATCTTTTGAAATACGCTAGCAGTCGTGCGGGGGCCTACAGAGGGGGGATGAGCAGGTCGAACCACCACAGTCGGATGATCCATTTGGATAAGAAGCAACGTTACCCCTAAGGCGCTACCTTGGGCCAGGTTTTGATCCAGTACTCAGTTGCCCCACCAGCCCATCCGCGATGGCAGCGGACTGGCACAAGGGGTTGGGGAAGCATCCTAGTTACAGTAAGAGAAAGAAAAGGAGGCGCCAGAGGTAGGCGCTGTGGCGTTGGTCGGTCTCAAAATGCGGTGTTACCCGTCGTCGGCGCTCTGGATCGAGAGCGCCTCGGGGACATGGTTCTGACAGTGACTGGGAGAGCTCACTTGTGCAAACAATGAGACAGGGACTCGTGTTTGAGTACCCGGCCTTCGTAGGGCGAGAGAAAGGCGTCCTCGGCGTAGCTGAGTCGTAAGATAAGCATAATAAGCGGCCCGGGGCTCCGCTCCACCTTGATACAGTAGTCCCACTTCACTCCCGAGTCGCTCCCGAGTCGGACTGTAAGTAATATACTGTGAACGAGAAGCAATTGGTCAGAGCAATGTCCGGCCATGTGTGTGGGTTCGTCATCATGCAGCAAGAGTCGTCATCACTGATTTGTCGCTGATGACAGTACGGACCTGGTTGTGTGAGGTAGTCGGCGTGGTGGTGCTACCGACTGCGCGCTTGTTAGGGAGAAGCACATGCGCACACAAGATACGATGCTTCCGTCTCACACCGCGGGGGCTGTTTCCCTCCGCTGTCCTAGATTCTTCCTAGGTGCTGGATCACGTATTGTCTGTCCCATATGCTACCCTTCGATGTTGACTCGGCCGTATGTCATATTCTGAACTATCGGGCCCTGACGCTGACAGGCAGATACACTACGATCGACACGATCCTCAATTGTCTCCTGAGTTTGAGTTTGAAGTTCGCAGTACGTATCTTCCCCGTTGTAGCACGATGAGAATGAGTAATAGTCAAATCAAGGTCGTCAGGATCCGATCGCGTCTAGCTTGGTCAATGAATGACCCAACAAAACAAATGTGCGATTGGAAGGTCCACTTCTGGGTCCAGAGGGAGTACCACTAGTAGACCCGTTCGAGGATAGACTGCTAACTGCCATAGATAGTATTACATCCATCAGTACCACGTTCAAAATCCCTCTGGAAAAGCTGTTGTGAACACCTTTTTTTTGCGCCGTGAAGGGGGGCGTGGACTTGCTATCGTAGTTTGCGGGGAACTTGACGTTCGACCTGGTTCTCGGTGAACAACTAAGTCACCGAACTTTTGCGCCTATCGCCAGTCGATTCGCCACCTCAAGGCCTCAAGCTCAAGCTTCAAGCGCCACCTAGCCCGGCTAGGGCAACTGCGACGATTTATACCCTGAATCTTATCAGGACAACTAGCCCGGCAACTCAGCTGGTTATCACGAGAATGTGGATCTGCGACCATGAGGACAGGATATGGGTTAGTCAGTCGAAACGGGGTCCTCTGCAGAACCATAGTGTCGGGTTTTTTTCGGGGAAATTAAATCCCCAGAGTCGTTCGCAGAAACAAACAACAGTTCGGTCGTGCGCTCACAAACGAACCCGGATCAGGGTTGTCGATGAGACTTCCTAGGTAAAGCCGGCTGTCTGGGCGACATATCACATAGCGCTCCGTGGAGGAAGCAAGGGTCATGCCCCCCCCATTAACGGATAACGTTTCGATTCAAGCGACCAACCTGCATGACAGTGGTGTAGTTTATTGCGCACTTTTTTGGTTCATGCCGCTCGGAGTTGTTAGGATTCTGTTGGGAACCGTGATCGCAGAACAGTGGGGCGCTTGAAGCTGCAGGCGCTGTAGCTGACATTGGGAAGGGCGTGTCCATAAAAAGTACAACGGAACTATAACGATGGGATGGGATATATCGAGCCATCAACACTCGTAACAACGGGGCAACTCGAAATCAAACGAATTTGCACTGAGGAAGCGCGCGGGGAAGGAAGTGCAGGAGTTTGTATAGGGCCGAAGAATTTGGATCAGGTGGACACCGATTACGGTTCTACAGCAGCCTGCAATGGTCGGGCTTCGTGAGCCATACAATACGTGCTTATCGCTTGAAGAGTCGCTTCCCACGTAATGGCCGAGAAGCGCCGACACGCCCCGTCTCTTGCTGGTACATGCGGTACGCCTCACGTAGGTGGTCAGGAGACAGAGGCCCCTTCTCTCCGCGACGAGCTTGGACCGCTCGGGCTGTAAACCAAGCAATAAGACCATCATTGCTATGGCACGAAATGGGCAGGGAATCACCTTTCTCTACGATCTCCCCAACAAAGACCTTGGTGAACCCAGCCACGATCTGCGCCACGGGCATGGATACTTGCTGACCGAGGCTCTGTTGAATTACCTGCCAAGACGCCGAGTTGGAATGTGAGATGTTTAATTTACGCCACGGCCGACGTGCACAGGGAAGTCGAAAGAGATGTGTCATACCTTTCGAACAGCTTGCTTCGGGAGGGCATGGCGGCGATATGCCTCGAAGCGCTCGTACTGCTCCGGAGTAAAATTGTCCATGAGGACCCTGAAAAAAAAAGGAGATATAGGGGGGAAAAAAGAACGAGAACGAGGACGCACTTGAGGTTGTCTTTAGACTGGCTCTGCCAGGAGAGTTGAGCAGAGTAGTCGTCGTCGGCCATCGCAGGAAGCAGCTCATCTTCGACTTCGGCTTCCTCTTCCATGGCGCCAATAGGCCGCTGTACTCCTGCGGCAGCTGCAGCATTTGTGGAGGTATTTGAACCAGCGGCTACAGCGTCTGCGGCGGGAGTGACGGGTGCTGGAACGGGCGGGACGGTTGGTGTCGTCGCCACTGGCTGTGTCCACTGTATCGGGGCAGCCGTTGCAGGGCTGGAGGTAGCACTTGGAGCAGCGGTGGACGGGGATGCAACGTCAGGAGTGGTAGGAAGTGGCGAGTCTCGTGCACCAGCGCGGGGTTTACGACCTCGTTTAGCAGCAGTGGTTCCAGGGCCGCGAGCGCGACCTCGAGGGGTTGCAGAAGCGCCAGGATTGGAAGGATTGGCGGGAATGAAAGTGCGGTCTTGTGTAAAAGGGGAGGCCATGGGTGTTGCGTGGACGGATTTACCAAAATAGGACAAGTCGACTTTTACTCCAACCACGGTCGCTCGATGGCTCGCAGTTTATATAGCATTTCGCCTTCGCCTGGCCCCCTCTCGCCTTCTTTCTCAGACGACTCTTCGTCGCTTGACGGCGCTCCGTCTGCGTTCCCTGACTACCCTGACGGCGCTCAACACCCCGCAAATTCGCGTTCCGGTTCCCCGACACGCGGAGGGGGTCCGCCAGCGAACACTGCTGGTCCGGACGTTGTCACTTGTCAATGGGAAGATTGTGGTGCCGCTTTCGACGACTTAAGCATGTTCATACGCCACCTGCACGAAGGTGCACCGCGCTTTCCCCCTTGGCTTCCTGACTCCGCCGAAGCGCCCTGACATTCTCCTACCTCCGCAGATCACATAGGCGTGCACAAATCCAACTACACCTGTGAATGGGCCACGTGCACTCGTCGTGGTCTCCCTCAGACTTCTCGCTTCGCACTTATTTCCCACCTCCGATCACACACCGGCGAAAAGCCCTTTACCTGCGAGCTACCCGGTACGCGTTCTTCCATCACTTCCAAGCCGTCATTTTCTTGAGCCCCGTGCAACCTTAGAGTGTGACAAGTCCTTCACGCGCTCCGACGCCCTAGCCAAACACATGCGCCTCCAACATAATGTCGAAGCCGGTGCGCCTGGCCGCGGCGGCAATCGCAAGCGGAAACGTGACCGCGAAGAACCCTCTCGCCCGACAGCCTCGGCAGTCTCGGACCCGGCTGGCTTCAGCATATTCAAAGTGGAGCCAAATACGCCGTCTGAGCTGCACATCCCCGCCGAACCGGGCGGGACCCCCGGCGCAGACGAATATTTAAACGGCGGGCGTTCGCCCAGCCCAAGCGACGAGAGCCTTCCCCCCTACCTCGCCCAGGACCTCGACCCTGCAACGGGCCTCATCCGTGGCCGGGCGCCGGCGATGGTCAAGTACCTCGTGATGAAAGCCAAGGTCGTCTTTGCGCTTGAGCAGCACTCCACGCTCATGGAGGAGCTTCGTGTGCTGCGCGCCGAGGAGCGTTCGTTGCGCCAGGGAAAAGACGAAGCGCTTGACTCGATTATGCGTATGGAGTTTGGGTGAGTCTTTGCTTGGGTTTGATGTTGTCTTGGAGAGAGGGGACTTACGTGGCTCGGGGGGATTCGCAGACCGGCGGTCGAACCGCTATTATCAACGGCCGGGGAACCGTCTCCACACGCCGAATCCTATCCACCTGAAGGGCACGCTCCGCCTGAGCTCCACCAATGAACGTCAGCTGGCGTGTGGTCTATCCACTTCTGTGCGGGGTTGTGCGTGGTCAGAGGCCGGCTGGCCGCCTTGATTGGGAGGCTATATCTTTTTGTCTGGAGCCTGGCCGCGTGGAGCGGCTCGCTCAGACTTCATTTTATTAGCACAGCAGGCTTTCCATCTCCGCTTCTTGCGTAACGCCTACTGCTGCCTGACTTTACCTCGATTCGAGTACCCGATCGAATACCAATGTCTTGCTGGATGCCAATCCTACTAGTTCTTTTCCCCGTCTTGTAGCCCAATGATACGCGTTCCTAGTCAGCCGACCACGAAGGGGGGAGCTTCTAGGGCCTCGCAACATGCGCATGCGAAATAGCTTCCGGCAGTCGCACTGGAACATCAAACGCCACCACGCGTTTCCGCCGGCACTGGTATCTTTTCTACTACTGCAGAAAAATATTCCCATGCACGTGGTGGATGTGTTACGGGGTGTGTGGTAACAGATATCCACGTAGCTGACTTCGGAACTCACTTGACTTTTGCTGATGTCGCCCTGCTCAGGCGTGGTCTGTCTACGGTACAACGCAACGCATGTCCCTGCCAACTAGAGTTAGGTCCACTGTCACGGGAGCTGTATGCAAGGAATTGAGAGTAATTAATTGTCTTCTCGAATCCCGAACAAAGAGGGGTATATTCTGTGCAGTATCATATGTGTATGCGCTCGCCCCCACTGGCCCTAGCGCCCCCCTCGATTGCGATACAGCGGTACGTGGTCTTTACTTTGTGGTTATTACTACAATACAACAGCGCCACCACCGCCACTGGGCAGGCCAGGTCAATGCGCTGATGTAAAACGGACAATATAATTGGCGAGACAATCCCCCATATATCTACAAGGGCAAACGTCACTTATGCTCGCGCCTGTGCCAGTGGCGCTGGTACCAGTGCGAGTCGTTTGGCACTACCGGCGCAATGTCGGACTTTGTCTAAAAAAGGAAGTGGCTGGGAGCAGCGAGTCGCCACATTCTCGAGACAAAGGGACATCGACCGCTCTTGATAAACCTCGCCACTTGCACTTTTCTTGATCCATCCCCTTGTTTTCTCTCATCATCTGCATACATTATGTCATCTAGTGAAATCCCTCGCAAAGGCGTCGCTCAGGGCGGTCGCCCCCTGAAACGACAGCCCACTGGAGTACCCATCCCCGCAGGACAAACTGGCTCGCATCCAAAAGTACGTCTCGATCCCTGACGTTGAGCACCGCAAGTCACACGACTCACCTTTTTCCGCGCGCCCAGAAAACGACGGCTCGTAGGAAGCTCCATAAAGAACGCTCGATGCGCATCCCGGCCATCGAGAACGACTTGATGAACCGCATCGGCGTGTCCAAGAAGCGCAAAGCCGTTGCCCGCGCAGCCTCTACCAAGTCGAGCAGTCCGTACAAGAACTTGTTGGTTGGAATCGCGCGCACAGAGGACCCGACCAGCGACGCCGAAGACACCAGCGGAAGTAGCAGCCACCTTGTGCGCTGTGAATCGCCGTCGCCATTACCCAAGTCCTCGCCCTCACACACCCGCTCGTCTTCTCCGCAACCACCCGAGCTGCCCGCTACCGTTACCGGCGCCGCAGAAGCGAAGGGCAAGAAGCAGCGTATCACGGGCCAATCCTCGATCGTCTTACGGCCGTTGCCGTCGCGCGTCGCCGCCTCCTCTTCTCACTGCGCGGGTTCTCCCACCGTGCACCCGCTTTCTCGTACCCCCCGAGACTTGACAACCCATGAAGCGCGTTCAAGTGGAACCACATCCTCTTCCCCCCGTTCTGGGTCCTTCTCGCCACGCAAACGGTCCCCCCTCGCTGTCGCCCCTCCCATTGAGAAATTTCCCTCCGTTCCTGTTCCTGTGGCCGCGATCCCAGACGACAGTGCCGGATCCACCGCCCAGTCGACAAGAGTGCAGGGGGAGGGTGCGGGTGCTCCCCGCGTTGACTCCAGCGAGGAAAGCGACTCTCAAAGCGAAGACCTTTCTATCTCAGACGCGACCTCACATGAGAGCGAGCGTGTGGAATCCAGCGTCCCGGATATCTCCGCTGCGAACGTTGCTCAAGCGGCAGCCATGAAGCGATCGCTGCTATGCCAGATCGAGGGGCGCAATGAGGGAGGGAAGTGGGACGATCTTCAGGGCTTCCTTCATAGCCTCGCACCCAGCGAGATTTGTGGGCTTCTCAAGACGGCGACACGGGCAGGCCGCCGGGCGCTGCGCAGGCTTGCGGGGAAGGAGATGGCGGATTCAGACAACCGCAATGAAGAGGACGATGCGCGCACTCTGGGGAGGTACGTCCAGTACAGACCCTAAAATCCAGTTTCCCTCTGAAAACCCTGTCTCGCAGGGCGCAGGCCCCCGACGACGCCGGATCGGACGGAGAAGAAGTCGTGTCAGTGCCTCCGCGGCGAAGACGGTTCCTCTATAAGGCCAAAGGCAATGCGCGCGCCAGGTCTCCATCTCCGCCGCTTCCTTCGTCTCCGTCCCCAGTCTTCGTCTCTCAGACCGGTGCCGTCGCGAGCTCTTCTCGCGCGTCTAATTGCCTTGTAACACGCAAACGCTCGAGGACACCCGAGAGCGCGTCCGACGACGACGACGACGACACCCCCGAGCCCCCGACAAAGCGACAGAAGAGAGCACCAGGCAACAAACCCCGGCCCCTCCGGCGCGAAGGCGCATTTCTCCATTATTCCGCACCACTCCCGGCCGAGGATGCCGACGACGCGCAGCGGCAGACGGTACACGTAAATCTCGTCAAGAGCTTCCTGGATCAAGTCCAGGACCTCGACGTCTCCGGCTGGCTTTCGCGCGGTAGCGGCATCACGCCGCCCAATTGTGATCCGTTTGTCGCAGCGCACGATGATGATGACGACGACGACGACTGGACGCTGCGGGCGGAGCTTCATGGTGCTGCGCGTCGGCGACATCGGGGTGCGCGAGTGGACGACGACGATGCGACGCGGCGCCCACGTTTGTATGCTGTCTCGCGGACATGATCGACCGCCACCATTTGCGTCTCGTACGCTACGCGCAGCGCCTCGGCGAAGGACCTGCTGCCTCTGAGAATACTGACGTCACTCGCTGCCTCCACCGCAGCCGCGGCCGCTGGACATCGGCTTGGGCTTTGGAGCGGGTGATATAACGGGTACTTACGACGACAAGGACATAGTCAGGCCGAACTTGGACGACAAGGTTTTTCTTTTCTTTTCTACACTTATATTGCGGACAGAAACTGGTTGGACATGGCTGTTGTAAGGAGAAAGTACTACAGTAAATGACAAGGACTAATTGGGGCGCTAACCCGAGACGACGGAGTATCAGGCCTATATATCAGGTTTCCTGTACGGTACAGTATTGACAAAGGGAATTTCTTAGTTCGCGCGGTCTTTATTTTTTGAATTGGCTTCAGCCTTCTTTCCTCTAGTGTCCTTTTCATCGTGTCATTAATATCTAAGATTTGATATAAAAGTGCCTTGCCCTGATTAACTTGATTTAGGGCTTTCATTCGTCCTCGCAAACCATCCAGGGGCATAATCGGCCCTCGAGAGAGAATAATACTTCGATAAGTGTGGCTGGACAGGCCGTAATTTTCCTCGTTGCTTCACGACCTACAGATAGTCGTACGGGAACCGACGTGTGGTTCACCCAGGACAGTGGGGAGTCGTCGCGCGTCTAGATGTAGACAAAACGTTTCCTCTGCGGACTTGCAAGTGCCAGTGTCAAGCGCGCGTCAAGCCATTGATTGGATTGTGACAAGGGCTGACAGCGCTGATTGGTCCACGTGCCCAATGAGGGGGCCCGAGACTGACCTTAGTGCTGTACTGTATGTGCTGGCGTCGCTTCTTCGCATCTGAATCACTTGGACCATAAAAAAGGAATCCAACGTCCGTCCACCCCTGTGGCTGGGAAATTTTCGCGACCTACAGTAATAGCATTGGTCTTCGGAGGTGCTCAAAATCGGATAAATTTCATTCTGTGTTCTAGGCTTTTTGTTCTAAGCCTCTGAACCATTAAATTAAAAAACGACGCACATGGTAAGACTGTCGAGGTCGAGGTTCTCTATACGCATCTACGTAGATTGTTTTGGTGTCATCGTAACGGTGGCATCATCATCGAACTCAACGCAGGCTTCTATACTACTGTAACTTTGTATTATAGCATCTTTCTTCATACAATGCCGAACCGAACCGAAGCGGAGAGTCGCGAACGAACGAAAAATGATCGTGTTCTATCAGGCTATTTCAGGATGAAGCCCAAGAGTGGGGTGGAGTGGCTGAAGCTCGGAACTGGCAGTTGCCGCACAGTACACATGTCTTCCTTCTTCCTTCCCAACACCACGAAGAGAAACGAGGGTCGCATGCAGACCCTATTACCACGTCCTCCCGTTATACGACCGAAGTTCGCCCCACTGCTCAATTTATTGTCTCTCAAGTCTTGACGACTCTTCCCAGCAAGTGCCCAATGGGGAAAACATGCGAATTTGTTGGCGTGGGTTCGCTGCATTTTGTATTCCATGTCGTCTGCCGGGCAAGTCTATTTCTGTTCCATTTCGGTCCTCACCTAGAGCTTCCTGAGTCATGCAGATTCAAAGATGTATCATATCTGCGCGGCAGGCGGGGACTTGGGAGCACTCAGCTCCGGCGGCGTCGGTATCATACGGCAAATGCCCAGGATAGGAATACGCATGCTCCACATGAAGCCAAGTCACTTTTTTCAGCGAACCCACGGGCAGGTGTGGTGGCAGCGATTGTGGCAAATGAAGTGGCGCCACCTTGGTACTGTACTGTACTCGGGTTCTGTGAGCCTTCAATATAGGCAATTCTCCGCTCATCGAATGCCATACGGAAAATTCCAACACTTCGGACGGCGGGCGTCGAGTTCTTCTCATCCTTAAAAAGTCCCGAGTTGCGGCGGTAGCGGCCGAGGGTGGACCATGACTGAATTCTGTGGATACTGTAGTACGTACCCATTACTGGAAATCGGGTCGGATTTGACTTTTTTTTTCTCATCGCTTGCAGACTATCAAAGTTCAGCAAGGGCTGTACTGTGCCGTGTTTTGCGCTGGACCAGTGGTCGCGTTTTCCTTGGCGGCTTTACGTCTCTCGACAAGCTTCGCGCGCGCACTGCCGACGGGTCGTTGCTCTCTTTCACCTCCGTTTGCCGTCTTTCTAGGCCCTCGTCTCAAGCACATCGACCTGGCAACACCACCTCGGTCCCACTCACTGCATATTTACTTTTCTCGGCACTGGGCATGAACGAAAGTGGTACTATTGCGGAACACAGATACAGCACAGGCGCATTCTTCCATAGCTTGTAGATCAGACCCTGCCTTTCTATCAGAGATATATGATGGCATATATCGCTTCTGGGGTGACTTCGGTGGGGCTCCGTGATTCGCGATGCTCCCGATCAAATCCGTACAGTAGGGCTCAAAACCAATCAAATTTGATCTCCGGAGGAAGAAGGGTTGTGTGTCATTCACCATCTTGACAGTCTATGTGACGATTACGCCGCCCATGTGATAACTGAAAGTCGCCAAGCCAGGTCTGTGGTTCTCATCGACTGGCCATTGGCTGTTTATCTGTGAAGTCATCCCCGAAAACCAACAAGACGAGCTCTTGGTGGCTTCCATTGATCACGCTTCGAGCGGTGATGGCACACTAACGGGAAAAGTGCCGTCGCGGAGCTCTTATTTCTTCCGACCCTGCCCAGGTCCCATCCATAAATAATTCGGCGCCTAATTCCAAGAGGACCGCCTTTATATAAGACCACCTCAAAATGCTGTCTGAACCCTAGCTTCGTTTCCGCTCATTGCATTCTCATTAGGACCTGCTCTATTTTATTAGACATTATGCGTCTCTTCCGTGCCCTCCCAGTCCTCAGCCTTCTCTTCGGTGCCCGCGCGTCTTCTCTTCAGTCGCGTGAGCCTGCTGCGCATCCCCTCGATGCTCGTGACCTCCTCGACGTGTGCGCGTCTGTCAACGTGGATCTCGTCGTCCCCGACTTGCTCGGCGTACTCACTGCTGTTGGTGTGGTCGGTCAGTCCAACGTCTCTCCCTTGACCAATCTCAAGTGTCCTTATTCCTGAAACAATGATTTTGATAGATGTCTGCCTTTGTCTGTCGGCTCTCCCCCTATTCCTGAAGACCAACGTAGTCGCATTATTGGCCGTCACTATTGCTGGAGAACCAGTCGTAACGGACATCTTGACGAACCTTGTACGCAAAGAATGCAAACAGTGCCTGGAAATGTGCCTGATGGGTTTTTTCTTCTTCCTAGATCCTAGGCAAGGCGCCTGAGTCGCACTGCAATTACCCCGAGCACAGCGTGCCCGCATGTCTCGACGGGAATCCCTGCAGATTCAAATGCACTGACGGCTTCAAGTCCTTTCCCCCGTCGAACCCAACCACGTGCGTCTGCAACGCGCCCAAAGTGGTCTGCAACGGCAAGTGCGTGCCTCCCGGCGCGTGTCCCACCAGCAACGCTCTCCCCAAAAGGCGCTGGGTCGGCAGCGGCTCTTGCACGGAGATGGGGCATGGCTGGGCTGCCTGCGGCGTGTTTGGGGGTGGTGCCCGAGCATGGGAGTGTGTTGATACAGCGCGCGACCTAGAGAGCTGTAAGTTGTGCCTGGTCTAGCCACTTGCGCGCCCATATTAATTTTTGATTAGGTGGCGGATGCGTGCTTCCCCTGACGCCCTACTCGCCTATCGGCCAGGACTGCACGGCCATCCCCGGTGTTGCGGACGTCGCTTGTCACTCTGGCGAATGTATGGTTCGACGCTGCCTGCCGGGATACGTTGTGTCCTACGATGGCACCAGCTGTAGGTCTAAGCACGCGCACTCGCACGTCGCCATCCCGGAGGAAGACGGCGAGTACGCGGAGGCGATGCGTTACGGGCTCGAGCATCGTCCCCTTTAGAGGAAATGAGCGGTCAACACACAACTTTGGGTACTAATGCGGTATTTGCGAGCAGAGCAGGAAATAACGGCTTTCAACTAGACTAACAACCCCCCACCGTCTCCACGACGTTCAACACTCCCTAAGATATACCCTCGTTACTCTGTCTATATGGTTGAGTTTCGTAGTGATTTTTCGGACGCTTGTCGCACCCCCATAGATGGAATAATAGTGATAATGTATCGTGGTCATACCCTCAGTGTGCGTGTCAAGGATCACTCATGCTTGTATACTGAGAGTAGAATTATCGATCGAGTGTGATGATCGCTTCAGTGTGATGCACCAACATGCACCAACTTGGAGGATGCATTTAGTCCCATTAGGGTTATAACCAATAGTACGATGATCTCTCTTCCGAGGCGGCGATTGAGGGTTCTAAACTCCATTCTCCGGTGCCAATGAACGGAAAAATAACGCTGTGCGGCAGCCTCTCCATCGAGGTGATCGTCCTTGATTTCTTTCAGACGTCATTTTGGACAGGGGTCGCAAATTTGGCGAGCCAGCGCGCATCTGTCCATTTTCGTACAGGACCGTACGCAACATGTTATACGGTGTGCGCTGCCCTTGTAGTACGAACCAGCGGGTTTGAAGCCCGGAAGAAGGACGGGCTACGTACATAACCCGCGGGCGGTGTGCTGTAACCTGTATACTACTTACTGTGGTGCTGTCAGTCTCATTAGGTGCGCGATCAGTACGTTCCCACTTGCGTGTCGATGACACAATCCCACTGGATGGACTACGGGTGGTGGCGTCGATCCCTTACCTGGGCAAATCCCGTCACTTCGCCAACCCGATCGTGCTTAGCGCTCTGAGTCAGTGCCAGTTTCAAGTTTCCCCCAGGCACATTGCTACCGACGGCTCTGATCATTTGATGGAATGGAGGCTGTCAAAGGAGAGCCGCCAGCCAAACCCGGAGAACGATTTCCGCGGTGTGCGTGCTAGTACTCCCATGTCATGTCTTGCGAAATGAAAGGGGGTTTGGATCCAAAAAAAAAAGAAACGAAATGAAGGGGTTGGGGTGCCTGAAAGGCGCAACACGTCTAACGGGCGCGTAACTTAGTACAATAGTGGAGAGGCATTTTATTTTATCATAGTTCAACATGTTTTCGTAATCTTAGGGTACGGGATTCTGTAATGATCGTGTACTTGGGAGGTCTCTCAACCGTGAGACACGACTTCGAAGATGTAACACCGTTGCGACGCCGCGGCGTGATACATGATAGTCCCGAGGAAGGAAAGGGCATTCCGTCGTTCAAAACTGAATATTGGACCCCAGTCGCACATCACCCGAACAAACGAACCGAAACGAAGTGTGGGTGTGCAAGTACGTCCACGGTGACCAGGTCTGGCCCTCCGATCCAGTAGAGCTTGACAATCTCATACCTCAATAGCAACGTTCAACGTTTAACTTTCCACAGTCTGGTTTCCGAGTGATTCCCGCCCACATCATAACACGCGAACGCAAAACGTTATAGGAGTGAGCGTGGCGACCGCCGCTCGTTGACGGACTGTTGACAGCCGTCAGCGTGGGAGATGACAGCGGGGAAGTCTTAGGTGCAGAAGGGAGCCGCAGGAGGGTGTAGGCTGCTGTTGGACAAGAAACGCAGCTGTGTAACGCTCGACGCCAAGGGCAACTTTTCGATCTGCTATTGCATGGAACGCCCCCATCGTCTGTGGCATTCCAATGGCAATTTGTTGCGCCAGTTACTGTTGGCACGGGTGCATCGTTGTAGCCTGGGAATGAGTATGGAGGTCTGTATGAGTCGTTGATGGCTGTCTTCTTGGTAGATGGACATTCCGTTGAGTAGGTCTCCCTGAGCAGAGTCATCTACAAGCGCCCAATCCTTTTTCGTAGGGATCGTCATATCCGAAAGAAGGCTCGTCGTCTGCAATTGCGAATCTGCCAAGAGATCTATCGGTCGTACGTTTCTCCTCAGTTCCATATAGTCACATTGTTCGTCAAACGTCGATGGAATTCCACCAATTCGTCACGGATAGGGACTGTCGAGGGGTGTGAGACCGTGTGACGGTCCACACGCAGTACGGCCACCACGACCTTGGCGCACTCGGACTGCGCGCCACGCTGGCATAGACGGAGGCGACGAGAATAGAGGCAGGGATCGACGGCGGTGGTGATGATGTTCGAGTCGGTTCAGATGGGGGAATCCATTTAAAGCGCCGCTGAGCATGGGAAACTAGCTGGGGCTGACATGCATTCTACGGAAGAGATGAGCGCTATGGGACAAGTAGAATGCACACCTCGATCCAATGGCGATCGCGCTCTTCGATATGGGTCATCTCGCGATCGACTCGTACAGCAGCACGTTCCTTTGGACGGACAACCGTGTCGCGGTGTAGCGTCGGAGATACAAGATCGTGACTTGAGTCTGAGCCCCTTGATACGGCGGCTGTATGGTCTATTAGCTCGTGTACTCGTTGAAACTAGCCATGTACATACGTTAGCCCTGTCAGTTTCGGCTTCTCGCCAATCTTTTGTTTGCCGTAGAACGATTATTCGCCCTCTTTGACATTGAGTAACGATGGGAAGGGAACTTGCACTTAGATTGACGAGGTCCTCGTGTTTCTCCCATACCGCGCCTCGCGCTTGAGAAAATTAGTGCTGCCATGAGGCCAGACCCCAACCCATCTTGACTTCGGTGGGGTGATCCCGTGTGAGAAAGTCTTAGAGGCCCGTCCGAAGACGAAGTCGTCGCAGGACATGAACGCAGCGTTCATGAGCAATCACATACGTAAGCGTTTTGTGGATCGACAATGAACCAATAATCTCAGATTATGCCTACGGGGGGCAGTTGCGTTCACCTCGTATGTTGACGTCTCTTCTGCGACAACACCTTATTCGTTATAGACGCTTGGGGATACAGATTACTTTGTAACGTACTCACTGGGCCTAAGGTACTTTGTCGCTTGACGACCCAGAGTCCCAGACTGATGGAAAGAACGTGGCAATCATCGAAACGGAACCCTGAGCTTGTTCTTCTTCTGCTGACGGAGAGCCTCGTTACTGAACCAGGTCCTTTTCTTACGGGACAGACCGGAGATGCCTTGCAATTTTCTGTGCTGATTTGAAAGGACGACTGTTCGTTGCACAGACACAGCCCAGGTCTGTTTCAGAGCACCCGGCGACAACGAGCTTGAGTTCGTCTTGAGAATTTATTCCTGCGTTACAATACAGGTACCCCACAAGCTTTTGACATTCGTCGATGTCCTCTTCCCTGTAGTTCCTTTTTCACCAAGCCGCTCATTCCTCCTGTTCTCCTTTGCTCCTTACCAAGGCCTTCGTCTGTTCGGTTTCTGACTCTGTCATGTTTCTTCAATGTAGAACTGTCCCACGTCGAGTTGCTTCTTTTGATCAATTTTTTCCATTTAGCTGACATCTTACCTGTCGTTCCTACCATCGCCTTTTGAACGTAGCACCTGAGCCTCCCAGTGCGCCAGCGTTTTGGTCCTCGAAAACACGACCCTGTTTCCTCCTCCGCAACACAGGTGCAGAAACTAGCGGAATTCTTCTAGCTAGTGAGTAGGCTTCCGTCTCTTCCGTTTCTTCATCTACACATTTTGTCAGCCCCTCACTTCCAGCGCCACAGATAGCACTCCTTTTCTCACCCCGCACTACTTCCTCGCTTTTGTCGATCGCAGCATCGCATTCGTTCAGTATAACATTGATAAGTACCCTTTCCCACGCATCTCTTCCCTCATCCTTTGTCCACCATTTGGGTCCTGCTCGGGCTCAAGCCGCGGCCCTCCCACTCGTATTTGATACTCACGAATCGATGTTCGCCAGCAGGCTGCACCTTCCTGTACAGGTGAAGCTAACCAGCCATATCATGCGCACCCCTTGGTTACAACGTAGTTGTTTGGGGCAAGCTAACCATGAACCGCGTGTGACTCAAGCTCCGAAGAAGACCCCAACCATGACGATGCATTTGCGTGGGGCACTCCCTATGTCATCCGTGAGCCGTGTACGTGTACGACCCCGATCATGATCATTGACATGACATAGTACGGCATTTATCTGTCTGTCAATAACGTCATCCCGGACAACTGACTCGCCTTGTCTACTCAGCGGCACGGAAAATTAGACGTTTTCCTCCAACATGCATGGCAAGAATACGACTAGCACTACTAGTAGTCCTTACTGTAACACTAGTCGTGCCAGGCATTTCTAGCAGATTTGATCTTATTGATGCCGGGTCACGGTGTTGCATTTTTTTATTATCTCCCAGATGTTCTCTTTCCTTTCGTTTGGGGTCTTTCACCTTATTTTTTTTGGGCTGATTCGGTCAGGTATCTGGAGCCTCCAGTCTTCTTGGGAATTACTACGCCGTAGTTATAGGGAGGGGAATCAACCGCTGGCGTGCCTTTTCAGTTGGAGGGTTTCGGTTGAATTTCGGGTCTTTTTCCTGTGTTTTGGCACCGCAGGGTAGAGGTGCCATTGCGGCCTAAGCACTTTCTGGCCTCTCACCCAAGCTCTCACCAGTCCTTGACCACATTTTGCCACCCAAGGAACCCCTCTCAGCAAGCAAACCTAAGCAAGGTTTGGTTATTATTCATATATTATATTGGTCTCAGGCTCGTTGTATCTTGGACTTCTTGAACTTGAAGCATGCGGGTTTGTGAAATCATAGACTAAACGCTCTCTAAGCTAGAGTGGACCGATCCGTGGGAATAAATAAGGCCAAAGCTTTGGCTTTGGCTTCTTTGGACGGCCCGGCCCGTTGGCGCTTGCCGGTGCGTGCTAGCTTCCGTCAATCACGCAGGAGCACATTTGCACTACTGTACTGTACTAAACTGCTTCCCTTCGTCTCGCACTTGTTTCTTCTGACCTAGCCGATCCCTTCCATGCATGATCCGGCCCTTGATGTCAAGAGGGCCGCGTTTAAAAGACCAGTTCAAGATGCTGGCTGAATCCCCCACCTCGTCGCCTCCGCTCGTTGCATTTTCGTTAGGACCTGCTCTGCTTTACTAGACATTATGCGTCTCTTCCGCGTCCTCCCAGTCCTCAGCCTCCTCTTCGGTGCCCGCGCGTCTTCTCTTCAGTCGCGTGAGCCTGCTGCGCATCCCCTCGATGCGCGTGACCTCCTCGACGTGTGCGCGCCGGTCAACACGGATCTCGTCGTCCCGGACTTGCTCGGCGTACAGACTGCTGTTGGTATGGTCGGTCAGTCCAACGTCTTTCCCTTGACCGATCTCAAGTGTCCTTATTACTGAAATAATGATTTTGATAGATAACTGCCTTTGTCTGTCAGCTCTCCCCCTATTCCTGGAGACCAACGTAGTCGCATTATTGGCTGTCAATATTGCCGGAGAAAAAGTCGTAACGGACATCTTGACGAACCTTGTACGCAGAGAATGCAAACAGTCCCTTGAAATGTGCCTGATGGTTTTTTTTCTAGATCCAAAGCAAGGCGCCTGAGGCGCACTGCAATTACCCCGAGCACAGTGTGCCCACGTGTATCGACGGAAATCCTTGCAGATTCGGGTGCATTGACGGCTTCAAGTCCTTTCCCCCGTCGAACCCAACCACGTGTGTTTGCAACGCGCCCGAAGTGATCTGCAACGGCAAGTGCGTGCCTCCCGGCGCGTGTCCCCCCAGCAAACCCCTCCCCAAAAGGCACTGGGTTATATGAGTGTACAGGTTTTTCGTAGAGACAGGAAAAACGGGTCATGGGTGAGGACAAGACATCACAATTCTGCCTAATACCCTAGAATAGATTGGAACTTCTTACGACGAATCGTATCTATCGGTGTTATTTTGGTTTCCTTCGTCTCAAGAATCTTAACTCTCGAGTGTGCGTCCGCCGCCCGAATGGTGACAGCACTGCCAGTGAGTCCAGCTTCCAGAGGAAAGCGTCGTCTTCATCCATTGTGTAAATGGGTAAAAGTCATCCCCGTGCGGAGTGCCTCAGTCATGGCCTCGGTATATACCATTTACTGTAGGACTGTACACACATTGTCCATGGCAATAAAATGAGAGCATTCTATACGTTGTTGTACTATCGTATCTGGACCTTTGCTCAAAATCAATAAACTTTTTCTGTAGCTTCAACAACGCACCGTAGGCACTTCAAATTGTACATACTCATAAAACTACCTATATCACGCTGCATAGTATTTTTATTTTTATTGTTTTTTTGAAGGGCGGGAGACATCAAGTTTCCGCACCTTTGCACACTTTCGGCACACAATCGTGGCAGCAATCGGCAAGCGGGTATGTCAGATTTGTCAGACTTTGCTTACAGCGCATCACACAGTTCCTCACATTTCCGGCTTGTTCCGGAAGAGGAGCTTGAATATCGTCACCCTTGGGTGAGTTCTTGTAATTTCGCAGACACACGTGACGCCCGTGGGAGGAGAATTTCAGAGACCGCCGACTCCAAACTCAGCAAGTCCGATAAATCTTGTATTTACTCTAAACAAATAAAATGTTTTTTGTACTATTACTAATGACCTTAAGTAAGCTACAATAGTCTACAATGCCACCAAGAGTACCACAAACCACAGCGCGCGGTGGGATCTGCGCGGTGTGGGGGAACGCGGATGTACCGTACCATCACCATCCCCCTACCAATGCCCCTGCCCGAGACTTCCTGTGTGCCCGTCAACTTAGAATCACCTGCTGAGACAAGCGCAAGCGAAGGCGCTAGCTTATCTGAACACCGGAACGCCGAGCCGATAGATCCCGCCACCTCGCGACTGCGCGGGAGCATAACATACGACCGGGAGAACGGGTACAATCTGGAATGGGAATCCATTGATGAGTTCCATCAATGGCGCGAGAACGAGCAGCGGGCTCACGGCATAGAGCTCCGCTTGGCCCAGACCGTTTCGTCACACGGAAGTGCGGTATATACCGCATCTCGGCTCTATGTCTGCGCGCGCCAGGGTACAGGAGGGGACACTGGCTACCAGAGGAAGACTGATCGGAAATCTAGGAAGGAACACAAGCGACTGGACGCCGGCTGCCCTTGTCAAGTGAAGATCAAAATCTATCCTCACACATCGACTATCCTCGGCAGATATGCCCCTGATCATTCCCATCCTACCGGAAAGGACAATTTGAAACACGTCCGAATCCGGGTACCCGCGCGGGAGCACATCATGGTGCTCATCAGATTGGGTTTGATGGATAAGGAAATAGTGCGTTATAATTATCTTATCATTTTATTTAATCTGACTTCGAATCTCAGAAAAAGCGTATCCGCGCTCAATACAGTGAGCACGAGCGGGATCATTACATCACGCTCGGGCAAATCTGCCGAATGAGGACGATTGTCGAGCGAGAGCGGGTTCAATTGGACCCGAATGACGCACACTCGACCCGAATTTGGGCGGGGAATATACAATCTGATGGGCATTTTGTGTATTACAAGGATAAACAAGATACCCCACCAGAAGGATCCGATCTGGCACGCGATCTATTCATTCTGTGCATCCAGACAAAATTACAGTCACAGTGGTTCCGGCTTTTTGGGAATGGGTTCCTGGGAATTGATGCAACGCACAACGTCACCCAGTACAAGGGGGTATTACTATTTACAATTATGGCGCGGGATTGTTGGGGACATGGTAAGCGCTCCCGCACGGTCTTAGTAAGGCATCTAATCACTACTTTCAGGGGTCCCAATCGCCTGGATGTTATCATCTAATGGGACGCAAGCGACCATTACCTATTTTCTTAATATTATCAAATGCCAAAGTCCGGAAGTTTTACCCTCAATATTCATGACCGATCGAGATCAGGCCCAGGTGAATGCAATACGCGCCGTATACCCAAGTTGTCGCGTATTCTATTGCTGGTGGCATGTGCTCCGTGCCGTCCGGACCCACTTCGTCGTTACCGAGTTTCAGGATCTTTGGGCCCTGATCCAAAAATGGGTCCGGACCACCGATCGCTACGAATTTGACGCGTGGTGGGAAGACATTCAGAACGACAAATCAGTCCCCCAGAGTTTGGCCGAGTACCTAGCCAGGGAATGGGTTTCTGTCAAGGAAATGTGGTCCGCCGTTTTCCGTCAGGATCGGACGATCTTTGAGGAAGGCGATACCAACATGCTCTTGGAAGCGTATGTAATTCTCACATATTTGAAAACGGCATCTAATTTGGGCCTAGGTATCACCATGTGCTCAAATCAAAATGGCTAGATAGGAAGCGCAACCGGCGCATCGACAACCTTATCGACACTCTCCTGACAGATCTGTTGCCGCACATACACGATCGCCTGAAATCCCAAGACATTGGACTGGACGGTTTCGACTTAGCGAGGGAGCGCAAGGAGGAAATCCTCGCGCGTGCCCCAGAAATCCCCCGCGACCGAATTGAAGTTATTGACCAGGAGCGCATCCTTGTGCGCTCCTCAAAAGAAGAACATTTTTATTCTGTCAATACAGTACTCAATGAATGCGACTGCAAGGATTTCCCCCGCATTAAATTCTGCAAACACCTTGCTGCCGTGCAGCATTACTTTGGGGGGGCAAAGGACTCGGCCCTCACCGCTCAACCGCTCCCGACCGCACCGGACTTACATCACGCCAGCGCCCAAGAAAGCGATAACGCCGCTAGCCGAGAGAACGCCGCGTCGCTAGTTTCTGCTGTCAACGAGATCATCACGTTGTCACGGCAGTTACTAGCTCAGGCGCCGAGGGACGCTAGGCCGGAGTTAGTGAAGTCAGTCCACGCAATTCACACCCATCTTAGTGTCGTCGCGTCATCAACTGGCGACGACCAGCAGCTTCCCGAAAAGGAGGTGATCGCCCCGAATCAATTGTCATGGCCAGAAACAGCTCAGCGCATGGGTGTGAGGCGCGAGAAACGCCACGGCAAGGTCGACAGCGCGCTTACAGCCGAACTAATTGGCGAAACCAACCGTAAGCGGAATCGTGCAGATCAGGACCCATATGGAGCCGGTGAGCAGTCCGGCAAGCGCGCTAAACCCGACGCACGCTCAACCGCTGCCAATACACGAGTGCGGGCTGATACCGAGCCAACCCCAGCACGTCCTGCAGCATCGGCGCCACCATCGTCCCTTCCCGCACCCCCGACGCACGCCCCGCCACACGCGCCTCTCTATACTCCTGCGACCCCACTTTCTCTCTCGCAGCCCGCGTCGTCGTTTAGTTATTATCCTTACATGCAGTATTCCTACCCTGTACCATACACTCCAATGTATTATCCCCCTCCCACTCAATAAATCGACTTAGAATTTTTTTGGGGCGTGCTCACTGAATAATTGACTTAGAACTTTTGTTTGCGCGCTCACTGAATAATCGACTTAGAACTTTCTTCTTTGTTCCCGCTTACACAATTGACTTGTACTTCTTTTGGATGTTTGTATTTGTTAGTGAATTTCATAAAATATATTACATTATCGAAATATTCTAAGTGGCCGAACTTTCGGAAATGTCTGTGCTTAATTCGGACTTTCGGTTGTTGCCGAAAAACGTGACTTTTTGCGTCACGTGTGTCTGCGAAATTACGCCAACTCCTTGGGTGCACCTCAAGTGGGTTTCGTTTCTACAGCTCGATCGCCTCAATGTATTGACTCAAAACTCTTCATCTATGGTGCATTCTATGTATTCTATTGTCCCAATAAAAATATTTGTGTAGAAGTACCGAGATCGTTGGGATCTGAGGGGGTGAATCCCTGCGCTAGACCACCTCCCCAGAAGTTTGATTTTTTGTAGTCGCAAATCTGTATGGATCCCCTATATTATTCATGATCTTGTATCTATAGAACCTACTGTATCTGCAGTTTTTATTTTTGGAAGAAATGTTAACGGGAAAGCCATGATCTGCTTGGATCTCTGAAATGTGCAAAGGTGTGTACATGTGCAAAGGTCCAGATACGATAGTATGCATAAATGCATGAGAGACATCTTGTGCACAATAGAACGTAGTCCCATATAGCGTACAACACATGCGCCAATACATTTATCGCGTGGCCCAGTGGTGCCAGTGTGTGACTCATGCCCGCATTACAGTACGAATTTGGTACGTCGTAATGTGTGTCACAACTGACAGCTGCACGCGGAGTCGTTCATGCAGATGCCAGATATACTGTAGAAAAATCCACCAGCGGAGTCACCTTGACTAGAGCCTCGTGGAAATCTTCGAGATGACGATTGTTCACCACATTCCGCTTGCTTTCCGGCGATTGTGCCAACTTAGGCAATCTCACACCGTTGTACATAGAACGCGGCATGGTGGAGTATCAACGTCACGAGGCTCCCAAGCAACGAAGGGTAGGTTGTACGTTACGGCCTCCGCGTGCAGATCTTTACAGACAGGTACCGTAGGCTAGGGTATCTTTGCGCATATGTTCTTCGAGTTTCAAAGAAGTCATCGCTACAATACACGAACCGAATCAGTAATAAAGAAAATCGATGCAAGGTTCAGGTCCAAATTGGCCAAGTCCATCCCGACGTTAACACCAACGGTCCCCACTGGTAGATTGAAGTTCGTTCCATTGCCGATGACATGCCCAATGTAGGACGCAGGGCGTGAGCTGTTGACGGCGATGGCCATATCCGGCTGGCCATTCGTGAACGCGTTCTTCAACTGAAGTTGCTGCACGATGTGCCCGTTCTATTGTGTGCCGTGGTTAAGATACGTAGTTCCATTTGTCAAAGTAGCCGCGTAGTTGTTTTGCATATGGTAACCATTAGGAAGTGAAAGCTCATGATGGGATTGAGTTGGTTTGATCGGCATAGGAGAGGCGATAGACAATGGACCAGTTGCTGTTTCGGTAGAGAGAGTTGCGGACTCTTGTTGCTGAGTAGGGGTGAAGGACGACTGGGGGTCTTCAGATTCGTTTACGGAAGGCTTGTTTGACTGTATGACAGCTGCCGGCGTTGGTGATAACTGCGGGGAAGTCTGAGATGCAGAAGGAGCGATTGCAGCCAGGACGGCAGTCGCAGGAAGGCGTGGGCTGCCGTTGGACAAGCCACGTATCTGTGGGACGTTCAACGCCGAGGGCAACTTTTCGTTTGCCGCTGCAAAGAAATGAGCGCTGTGAGATTCTAATAGTACTCCATTGCGCCAGTTACTGCTGGTGTTGTTACACCGCTGCGGCCTGGGTAGGAGTGTGAGGGACGGGGGGAGGGACCGACGACGATGGCGTCCGATAAGGTAAAACCCCAGAAAGGCGCGCGTCAGATGACGATGTGTAGATTGTGGGGTCTGTGGTGAGTCGTTGATGGTCGTCTTCTCCGTAGAGACGTTTCTTTGAGGCAGATCTTCCTGAGCAAAGCTCTAGGCTCATCGATTGCGTCGAATAACCAATGATCGTGAATCCGCCAAGAAATCTATCGCACTCTGCTCCTCGGCTTCCCCAGATCCTGTAGCCGTTGTGTTCGTCGAACGTCGAGTATACAACACTAATTCATCACGAGGTAGTGACCGTCGAGAGGTGTGGCGGTCCACACGCAGTATGGCCTCTATGACCTCGGCGCACTCAGACGGCGCACCACACTGGGGTGGACGGGTGGGCATTGAGAGTAGCTGGCCGAAATGACGAGGGCGGTGATGATGATCGACTGGGTTCAGGTGGGGAGTACATTTGAAGTGCCACTGCGCATGTGCGACCGGCTGGGGCTGCTGATAGGCATTCTACGGAGAGGTGAGCGAAATTAAGAGGTGGTCGCAGTCTTTGATCCGGGTCATCTCGCGATCGACCTGTGCGAGGATCGCCGCGGCATGTTCCTTTGGACGTTCAACAGCGTCGTGGGGCGGCGTCAGATATAAGATCACCGTTGTCTCGCGACTTAAGTGAGCCTGAGCCCCACAATACGGCTGTTACGGTATGGTCGCGTACTCATTGATAATAGCCCATATACATACCCTTTCTTGTCGTAAAACAATTCTTTGCCCTCGTTGGCATCGAGTCGCGAAAGGGAACTTGCTCTCAAAATTGACGAGGTGCTCCCATACTACTTTTGCTTGCTGCGCCACGAGATGATCCTGTGAAAATCTTAGAGCCCATCTGGAGGCGAAGTCTCACGGATCGTTGTTTGCAGATCGTAAACATGAACAATCACATACGTAAGCGTTCTGTCGTAGGTTAACCGGATAAGACCGTTACAGTCAACTCTCTGATAACCCATACCCCCTCGGGATAGGCCCGGGGCTATGGGGTATTGAGGTGTATGGGGTTCCATAGAGACAGGAGATGGGTCACGTGTCGGAATTTTTTCACGATCTGTATTTACAACAAAAAAAGATGTGGTTTCTTCAAGCTACTCATCGTCCCTGCCGCCTGAATGACACCAGAAGAGATTGTCATCTTTATCCATCGTGTAATGACTAAGAGCCAATGCCATTTGGAGGCGTGTTAGGACTGGGTCTTTGAGTTGTTGGGTGCATCTGTCATCCTGACCAGTCTGGCCCCCTTCCCATGCCCGTCTAACCTCCATGACTGCATCAAAAAGTCTTTTCGTTGTCTTGCTGACTGAGTAAGGTGGGTTGAGCTCTGAGATGCCAGTCATGCGGTGCGTGTTGCAACTGACTGCCACCATTGTATACCGTCAGCAGGTGCTGGATATGGAAATGTCCGCTCAAACACTTGACGAAATCTCCTAATTTAGTCGACTTTGGGCGTTAGGCGCCCATACTTATGGGTTATTGACCCTCAAAAAGGCATGGGTTATTGTGTTTTGAGGTGTATGGGTTATGCCTACAAAATCCCCACATACCAACTCGGGATATCAAAAAGGGTATGGGTTATTCAGGTTTATGGGTTATTGGGGTATATGGATTATCAGAGAGTTGACTGTACCATTAATCTCCGAGCAGTCCCTGCACCGTGACATGCCGCACACAAGACACTATCTACAGAGTTCCCAGTTCTCAGATCTGAGCGCTCTGAGCGCTGGGAACATTACATTTTTTTCGATGAAGAGAATCAGCTCGAGATCCCAGGATTATTCCCGCTGTTCGTTTTTGCACCCAACCAACAGCTCGCGCCAGCACGACATTCTCTCATCCACATCCCACTCGCGCCCATTTTTGCAAGTATTGAAGCCGACCAGATGTCTTTGGTTTCGTTCACACAATTTTTTCAACCCGGACATTCGTTTTGCCTCCGTTTATCAAACAATATCAAGTTCCAACTACCAGCATTCGTTTCAGACGACCAGCAGCGACACATGCACTACGTAGCAGGACCGGTCAGACCCTCGCCCATGCCCGTCCTTCGTTTCAGAAATCATGTGCCACCCCTCGACACTTCCAGCACACACGAAAACTGCGCTGCAGCCCCAAGCAGAGTCTTGAAGCAGAGATCACTTCCACACCGTTGTACCACCTCGCCGATATCTTGCAACTCGACCCGCGAAGTATGGTGACCGACAGCGACATTGCGAGTTACCGCCGAGCATCCCGCCTACCAGATGTCACCAACATGCAGACTACGGAAGCGCATAGAAAGGGTCACTGCGATCTCAGCGTTCGCAACCCCTGCGGAAGTTTGTGCGAATGTCGCATTTTGACTGCAACGGCAGCGCGCCCCATATAGGCAGCCCCGTGTGCGGACGCATTGGCGAGCCGAAATTACTTGCCACGACGACTTGAATCACTTACCGCATTGGCCAGTTCCGCAGCGAGTACCTCAGCCGCCGTGACAGGTATGTTGCCGCATGCATGTACTAAAGATTTCGAGCCCCGCGACAAAGTACACAGGGAATGCAATCTGGTGTCAGGAGAGACTCTAACTAACCAAGTCATCCCGAGCGCAGGGGGTTCCAGAGATTGCGTCAAACTTGCGTTCACAAGTCCCGCAATACCGTTACACTACCTACGGTAGAGGCAACCCAGAATCGCGAAGAGCGTGGTATACCTGGATGTCTTGAGCACAGGCCCGGAGGCCACGGTCACGCGGCTGCCCATAATTCTTCCCGGGACCATGGATAGCTCCTTTAATTGTAATCGGCGTTTGTCCCGTAGCGGTGTGCGCAAAGGAATGCAACCAAGAGCAGCGCAGACAGTGAGAAACGTAAAGTTTGACAACAGTGTGCTCATGCGCATGCCGACATCTCCAGTACTTTCAAAAATCGCCGATAGCCTCGGTGCGCGACAGCATTTATAGGTCCCTTACTGTATTGATAGCCGCCAAGCCAGGTTCCGATCGACTGGAAATGGGCTATTTATCGATGAGTACTATATCATCCCCGAAGACCGACAAGGCGAGTTCCTGGTGTCTTCCATTAACCATGCCCCCAGTGGCAGCGGCACACGAATGGGTGCAGTGCCTTCTTTATCCTAACCTTGCCCAGGTCCCATCAATAAATAATCCTGTGCCTAATTTCAAGAGGGCCGCCTTTTATAAGACCACCTCAGGATTCTGGCTGAACTCTCGCTTCGTTTCCGCTCGTTACCTTCTCGTTAGGACCCGCTCTAATTTACTAGACATTATGCGTCTCTTCCGCATCCTCCCAGTTCTCAGCCTCCTTTTTGGGACCGGCAGGTCCTCTCTTCAGTCGCGTGAGCCGGCTGCGCATCCCCTCGATGCGCGTGATCTCCTCGACGTGTGCGCGTCGGTCCACACGCCGCTCATAGCCCTCCGCCTCTACATCTCTAGTCTTCGCATTCTTGGCCAGCCCGGTCAGTTCGACGTCCTCTCTCTCTTGACCGATCGTGTCCTTATTCTTAAATAAAAGATATGTGCCTTTGTCTGTCTGGTATCCCTCTTTTCCTGGAGAGCAATCCAATCGGTATATTGGCTGTCCAATTTTCCGGAGAAACAGCCGTAACAGACGTCTTGACGAACATTGTACGCAGAAGATGCTAAGATGTGCCTTGAAATGCGCCTGATCATTGTTTTTTCTTTCTTAGATCCTAGAAAGTGCGCCTAATTCGCTCTGTAGCTACCCCGATCACAGCGTGCCTACGTGTCTCGACGGAAGTCCCTGCGGGTTCACCTGCACCGACGGCTTCACATCCTCTCCTTCATCGGACCCAACTACGTGCGCCTGCAGCGCGCCCAACGTGGTCTGCAACGGCGAGTGCGTGGCTGCCGGCGCGTGCCCCACCAGCAGCCCCCTCAAAAGGCGCTGGGTCGGCAGCGGATCTTGCACACAGATGGGGCACGATTGGGCAGCCTGCGGCGTATTTGGAGGTGGTGCCCGAGCGTGGGAGTGCGTCGATACAGCGCACGATCTGGAGAGCTGTAAGTTGTGCTTGGCCTGGGCACATCTTTTTCTAAATTAATTTTTGGTTAGGTGGCGGATGCGTGCTCCCCCTGACGCCCTACTCGCCTATCGGCCAGGACTGCACTGCCATCCCCGGTGTTGCAGACGTCGCTTGTCATTCTGGCGAATGTATTGTCCGACGCTGCCTACCGGGATACGCTGTGTCGCACGACGGCAACAGCTGTACGTCTAAGCACGCGCACTCGCACGTCGCCACGCCGGAGGAAGACGACGAGTACGTGCAGGCGATACGCTACGGACTCGAACATCGTCCCCTTTAGAGGAAATGAGCGATCAAGATTCAACTTTGGGTACTAACGCGGTCTTTTCGAGCAGAGCAGAAAATAACAGCTTTTAACTGGACTATAATAGCTCCCGGGCCCCCACTGTCTCCGCGATGTTCAACACTCCCTAAGATATACCCTCGTTACTCTTTCTTTATCATTGGGTTTCGTAGTGATTTTTCGGACGCTTGTCGCACCCCGTATGGGTGATAGTTGATAATGTATCTTGGCAATGACCGGGACGTCCCGTGCTGGTTAAGAGTATAGGTCAGCGTTTACAGTATCGACCGAGTGTGATTGTGTCTGTGGGTGATCTCTCGAGGCGGCGATCATCAAGGTGATCGCTTTCTTTCAGAAGTACAGTTTGGACGATTTATTGAGGGGCGCAGGCTTGGTGAGGACAGGGTGTGTCCGTCAACGTGCATCTCCGTACAATACAAGACCGTCCGTCCTCCGAGTCGGAACATTGTCGCGTATATTATACGGTGCGTGCTGCCTTCATACGATGCGGCATGTTTGAAGCTCGGAAGAAGGAAGGGCAACGTAGATAGCCCCCATACCGTAACGTATTGTACTACCTTATTGTGGTAACGGTCGTACAGTATAGGAATATGGTAGTACCGCTCACCCGCGCTCACCCGTGATGACGCCGCCGCGGCAGTGCGGCATCGGCGATCCTCACGAGTCACCACCAACTCGATCGAGTTCGCCTGCTCAGGGCTCCTGAGTCGGCGCCAGTGATCCCCCAGAGATCCGTATCACTGGCCCTGATCGTTTGATGGAATAGAGGCTATCAAAGGAGAACTTGCCAGCCAAACTCGAGAGAACAATTTTGCGGTGTGCGCGCTAATACTTCCATGTCATGTCCTGCGAAATAATGAAGGAGGGTGGGATTCTGAAAGGCGTAACCCAAACAGGCGCGTAGTAGTACAGTGAGTATTGGAATTTTTCGTTCCAAAATGTATTTGCACAAATTTGGGAGTCAGTCAAACCTACAGTACGATGCGCGCATGGGGAGGTCTCTCTATTACTACGAGACCCCCACTTTGGAGGTGTAACACAGTCATGATGTCGCAGCTTGATATAGCTTATAGCTTGATTCCCGAGGAAGGGAAGGGCACCTCGCCGTTCAAACGTTCAAAACTGAATGCAGTTGCGCACCACCCGAGTGAATGCACAATGGAACCGAGCGAACGGCTGTGCGAGTGCGAGCCGATTGAATTTGGGCTTTCCGTCCCAGTACCGAGCTAGACGAGCTAGATAATCTCACGCCTCAGTGACATTGCAGTAGATCAACGTTCAACGCTCAGCGCTCGACTTCCACGGTCAGGTCTCCAAGTCATTGCGAGAGCATCAACTTCAGGGGCTTCCCAAGTGAAGAAGGGTAGGTTGTACGTTACGGCCTCTGCGTTCTTCCCCTTACACAGGTACCGTACGCTAGGGTATCTTCGCGCATGTGTTCTTCGAGTTCCAAATAAATCATTGCTACAATACACGAACTGAATCAGTAACAAAGGAAAAAAAAACGTAATAACGTCCACATCATAACACACGAACGCAAAAAAGTATAGGAGTGAGGGGGGGCTGAATAAGGGATATCGAAGAACCTCTCCTGATGCAGCGCCTACTAATACGTCGCGCCAGACCCACCGACCACCTGCTGCTGATGTAGCGAAGGCGACGCAGTCGGCGTCTGGCCACCACGCGGTGGTGAGACCTGAGGCGCTGGAGTGTGCGCGTGCATATGCGGGGAGAGCGATTGTGCGATCGCGACAGCTTGCGGGCTCCGTTGAGCTGCCGCCCACGGGATTGGTCGCGACGATGCAAGTTTCAGGTTCATATTGGCCAAGTTCATCCCGACGTTAACACCGACGGCCCCCACTGGTAGATTGAAGTTCGCTCCATTGCCGACGACGTGCCCGATGTAGGACGCAGGGCGTGAGCCGTTGACGGCGATGGCCATATCCTGCTGGCCATTCGTGAATGCGTTCTTCAACTGAAGTTGCTGCACGGTGAGCCCGTTCTGCTGTGTGCCATGGTGAAGATACGTCGTAGTCCCATTTGTCATAGTAGCCGCATAGTTGTTTTGCATATGGTAACCATTAGGAAGTGAAAGCGCATGGTGTGAATGAGTTGGTTTGGTCGGCATAGGAGAAACGGTAGACAATGAACCAGTTGTCGTTTCGGTGGAGAGAGTGGCGGACTCTGGCTGCTGAGTAGGGGTGGAGGACGACTGCGGTTCTTCAGACTCGTTGACGGAAGGAGGAGCGGGGGTGGGACTGGTTTGGCCATTGATGGCTGTCGGCGTTGGAGATGACTGCGGAGAAGTCTGAGGCGCAGAAGGGGTGATTGCAGTCAAAACGGGTGTCGCAGGAGGGCGCAGGCTGCCGTTGGACGAGACACGCATCTGTGGAACGTTTAACGCCGAGGGCAACTTTTTCATTTGCTGCTGCATAGAAATGGGCGTCCCTGTCGTCTGTGGCATCCCAATAGCGCCTTGCAGTTGCTGTTGGTGCTGCTGCATCGCTGCGGCCTGGGGAGTCTGAGGGACGAGGGGACGCGGACCAACAATGATGGCGTCGCGACGAAATGCGGGAGCGATTCCGGTCCGATAAGGCAAAAACCCCAAAAGACGCCCGTCAGATGACGGTGTATAGATCGTGGGGTCTGTTGTAAGCCGTTGATGGTCATCTTCTTGGTAAAGAGACATTCCTTTGAGTAGATACCTGACAAAGCTATCAGCGACGTCATACAGTTCAAGTAGGAAAGACGTACTTGGGATGGAACTCGTCCACAAGCGCCCTATCTTTTTCATCGGGACCATCATTTCCGACAGAAGGCTCGTCGTCTGCATCAAATAACCAACGATCGCGAATCCGCCACGAAACCTCCCTATTGGTCGCACGTTGCTCCTCAGTCTCCTCTGATCCCGCAGTTGTGCCATACGTCGAACGTCGAGGGTATCGCACTAGTTCATCACGAGATGGAGACCTTCGAGAGGTGTGGCGGTCCACACGTAGTACACCTCCACGACCTCGGCGTACTCGGACGGCACGCCATCCTAGAGTGGGCGGGTGGTCGTCGAGAGACGCCGACGAAGATGACGACGGTTGTGGTGATGATGATCGAGTCGGCTCAGGTGGAGGGATCCATTTAAAGTGCCGCTGCGCATGGGCGACCAGCTGGGGCTGATATGCATTCTGCGGAGAGGTGAGTAGGGATTAAGACTGTGATAAGTAAAAGGCATACCTCGATTCCGTCTTCCCAATGATGATCGCGGTCTTTAATCCGGGCCATCTCGCGATCGACTTGTGCGAGGATCGCTGCAGCACGTTCCTTTGGACGAATAACGGCGTCGTGGTGCGAAGTAGGAGATATAAGATCGCCGTTGTTGTCGCGCGACTTGAGCCTGAGCCCCACGATACGGCTGTATGGTTTATTAGCTCGTGTATTTGTCGACAATAGCCATATACATACGTTGGTTCTGTCAGTTTCGGCTTCTTGACCACTTTCTCTTTGTCGTAGAACAGTTCTTCGTCTTCTTTGGCATTGAGTAAGGAGGGAAACTTGCGCTTAAGATTGGCGAGGTCCTCGCGCTTCTCCCATACCGCTTTTGCTTGCTGCGCCGCCTCGCGCTTCAATTGCTCGCGCTTGAGAACACTGGTCACAAGCTCGGCGGCAGTGGCGAGCTCTTGCTTCAAACGCAGAAGCTTTTCTGAAGAGGACGCTTGTGAGGCGCGAGTCTTGCGCATCGCCTTGACATCACGCCGCCTGAAGCAAATATAAGACTCGTTTTTGATATCCGACTCGTCGTACTAGAGCGAGAATGCCTCAGATGAAGAGAGGTACGACGATGCGTCAGACTCACGTTAAGGGTAGGGATTATGCGATGACCGCCTCGCTCAATTCGGCGCTCCTTCCAGTAAGGGTAAGTGACCTTCGCAAAGCGAAGTAGCTGCTGTGGTTGCGGAATCCA
Organism: Lactarius sanguifluus; assembly: GCA_021527775.1. NCBI lineage: Eukaryota > Fungi > Basidiomycota > Agaricomycetes > Russulales > Russulaceae > Lactarius > Lactarius sanguifluus. The sequence goes on along the minus strand of JAKEYF010000063.1, from coordinate 77,971 downwards.
CAATGGAACGGCGAAGGCAGCGAACGTGTCGGGGGTCAACTTGTTGGAGAATGTATCTTGGTATTCGGAAAACGGCGGGAAAGGTGAGCCCTGCTCGAGACCCTATGAACGACGAGTCATTAGCATTGCAGGCTCGACTGCGAATCGGGTGACGCGATGACGTACGTGGTGCAGAAACTCGGTCTTCTCGTGTGTCACCTTCTCGAACAGCCCCATCACAAGTTCAAACTCATCCTCCGAGATGACGATAGGCTGTGCGACGTCGGGCTCCTTGCCTTTCGCCTTCGCACTGCGCTGGGAAGTCCTCGTTGTTGCTGAGACGGCACCTTGGGCCGATGTTCCTTCGCCACGAGCTTCTTCATTGTTCTTTTCGAGCCACTCTTTGTCTCGCTCGTCCATGAGATAAGTGAACCCATGCGAGAGGGCATCTTGTGTGGTCTCCTCGATCGACTCAGATGTCTTGACGTAGGAGAACGGTTCGCGCCATCGGTCGGGGGGGTATAGGGACTCATAGTCCTCCACGAGGCCAGTATTGTCCGGTATTGGGATGAAGACGTCCTGCTGTTTCGTAGTGGTCTTATCACTTGGACCACGGGATGGGCGCGCGGATGAGTTGCGGTGCGAGGCAGCGGATAGCACAGCTTGGAGATGGTGTTCCTATTTTGGGAAGAAAAAAATATTGGTCAGCATTCCGCGGGACAGAATTCTCACGGTGGCAACCAATAGGAGCGTGCCAGCAGGCACCTTTCAACGAGAGGGGTCCTAGGGCATAATGCAACGGAAAATACGAGCTCACATTGGCATCTTCTGCGTCAACACCAGCAGTAGACACAATCCGGGCCTTCTCCTCGTCCTCATCGAAAGCCAGAGGGTCGGCATCGAGGCTACCCTGAACGATGTGCAGGCGAGTCTTGTTGGTAACACGGTTGCGGTTGCGAAGGGTGGAGGGACCGGGGTTGTGTGCACGGGGCATATCATGGATAGAGTCGAGGTAGGATAAATTATGAAGTGTCGTCTACGCAGGATCCGTGTCGGCTTTCGTTCACTTTGGCGGGCCACGGCGCTGCGGGGAAAGAACCGAGCGTGGGAAGTTGCTCCGATGTTCCGGCCCGAAAAAGCAAAATGATGGCCGCCCACTTTTGTTTGGTTATGTGGACGCATCCCTTTGTGGCGCTTACCTTGGCACCCACACAGCCTGTGTCTCGTCTGTTTGTGGCTATTCTAAGTTAATAGTCAACTCTACGTCCTCTATTCCACACTTCGAATTTGCTTGCGGCTCGCGTGTCATGCTTGAGATATGATAATGACCCGCCGAAGCGCCGAACACCAGTCAAAAATTCCGAATGACTGGCCGTCCGAATGACGATCGCCTATCACTGAATTAACCAGTAGAACTGAGGAACCTAGCAGAGTAATGGATAAAGGTGAAACCGGACGATGGATGAATCAACGTACGCTATGCAGATAAAACACAGGACGCTGACTGTTCAGGTCAACGTCCGAATCGGGCGAAGTTGTCCGAACAGATGTCATAGTGTGGTAAAAGGCTGGTTCTACGTAAACATAAGCCATTTTAGCTGAAGAAAACGGAGAGAGAACAACTGGAAACGCACATCCGCAATGGCTCCGACAGCAGCGATTTCTGAGAAAGGGTCAAGAGCCGAATAGTATGTAATCTCCAAGGGCGTACCAGATCCACCTATTCAGCTGGTGCAAAAAGGCGTTAATATATGCGTTCGATATAGAAATAAAGGCACTTGAAACATACCTTTCCCCCTTCACTTTGTCCATCAGACCTGACCTGATGGCTGATTCACAAGGAGCCTCGAAGACTAACGAAATAGGTTGAGCACGGCCAACTCACGCCCTATCGAAAATATTCATAAAAGAGGAAATGGAATACCTTTGGGCATTAAACCGAAAAGACCTTGGGGAAACAAAGAGGGGATGGGGCCACGCGTATGCTTGGGTCACCCGCCACCCTGCGCATATATCCGACTTTGATCCAAGGGAGTCACGGAGCATCACAACGGGGTCGGATGCAGGTGTTGAAACGAAATTTTAATTGAGAGGGATGGTCTGCACATCGTAGTCGTCCCAAGACAATGAGGCAATGAGAACACATGGTGAAGCAGCTTGGTAAACATTGGACTGTGGTCGCCCCTATACCACGCAAAAAGTCAACATATGCACAAATTCCACTAGAGCCCAATAAAAGGGAAAGAGTAAGAGGTGAGAGGAAAATACCCACATATGCAGGGAAAGAGGACATCGGAGGAGGGGAGATTTATACTTGATACCATGTTGACGACATTGTTGGTGGTAAGGAGGATTTTAAAGATTGAAGAGGGTGGAGAAGGGGAGCGGGTTCAGGGCGGCTAAGGTAGCCACTGTGCCCTCATGTTCTCCGACCCTATTCCGCCATCCGGTACCCATCTGGAATCCGCACGTTCGTCATAAAGAATTGGGTTGCACGTGAACACACCCGGCCCCGTGAGATGTGAGCGTTTCGATGGAGAGCAGATGATTATGCGCGGAATTTGAGAGGAGGGAGAAGATTGGAATAGTGGGGTGTGGTGAAACGAGACAAGGACGAGGAGGGCAAGGTGATGTCCTGTCGCACGGTACGGCCATAAGCGCTCGAGAATTCTATTGGCTGTTCCGAAGATGTAACTCGATCTTATCTTATCTATTCACCATTTGGCCTTAGGAGCCACAGAACTCTTCTATTACAAACACACTTCTTGATTCACAATGGCCTTGGACAGACAAATTTTATGCAAGGGATGACGGTATCATTCCGCCATCACAAGTTACGATCTGCACGTTGTGAGCCACCTAGCAAGCCGACACACTGGGATCACAAACTTTGTCTGTCATGTATGAGTTCGTCACCAGCAGTTCCACTACTTGAGCGACCTCTTCAGGCTGACCAAATCGGCCCACAGGCACGAGATCCTATTTCGACATTCGCAAACCAAAACGAAAGTAGTAAAGACTCCACATACACGATGGGCAGCAGTTGGGTTTTTGAACATCACCGTGTTGGCAATCAGGGCTGGAGCAACGGCATTGCACGTCTATTCAACGACAATTAGTCCAAGTAGGGGAAACGGAACCCAAGGTCACGCTTACAATTCCCTTTTTACTGTATTGTCTAGCGATCCAGTGCATGATACCGTGTATCGCAGCCTTCGAAGAGGCGTAATGAGGGCCAATAACCCCGCCAGTGGCTGCGCGAACCACGAGTCAACAATTCCCAGAGCTAGAGCACACGGCGACGACTCACCCGTGGCGATGCTGGAACAAAATACGATTCTGCCATATCCTTGCTCCTCCATGTGCGGAACGCAGAGTTGTGTCAACTACGTGAGATGGGCGAGTTTCCTTCGAAATGATAATGGAAATCAGTTACTGACCAAGAAAGCGCTGCCCGCATTTACTCGCCAACACTTCTCGAACTCATCCATATCGACGTCTTGTACTCTACCCGTGATGCCGAGCATGGTCCCTGTCATCGCAGCATTGCTGTACAGGATATCCGGGTGTCCGAGTTCTTCGACGACCCTCTTGTGCATGGCACGCGTGGCATCAAAGTCGGCGAGATCCGCCGAATATGCGGCAACGCGCACGCCAAAAACACCCAGTTCCTCGACCAGCGCATTTATTATGTCGTGCTCTGTGAAATAATGGAGCGCGAGATGGACGCCTCGCGCAGCAAAGAGACGAGCTGTCGCCTTTCCTATACCCCCCCTGCGCATCGTCAAAAGACGATTGGATTGCCGAAGATGGGATTTCTGCTTACGAGGCACCGGTTATGAGGGCTAGCTTGCCCTGGATGGGGATCGGAGAGTACGTGCCAGCCAAGGATTCAGACATCGGGGAGATCGTTCAGAGATACAGTAGATTGTTATCCTGATTTTGCGAGCAAGTTTAGCTTAATTGTTTAATTGCCATGAGAAATCACGAGACGAACGACGACATTAGCGCCGATCGAAGTGATGAATTGCCTGGCACATAAGGAACCCACTCCCGTTTAGATTGACTCATTTGCCAGCGGACATCATCTTAACCATGCTCCACTACGACTTCCCTTTGGTCCCCTTCCTCTTCGCCACTGCGCTCTCAGTCAATGGCCTTCGAAAGCGTTCCCTTTCCCCCTCAGGGGCAGCCGCGGCCTTCCTCACCGGCATATCCATGCTCTCCCTGCCTCTCCGCACTCCTGGCATAGTCCTCATCGCCTTTTACCTCCTCGGCTCGAGTGCAACGCGCGCGGGCCAACTACGTAAAGCCACGCTCGAGGACGGCCATGATCACGCAGGATATCGCACCGCCGCGCAGGTGTTCAGCAACTCCGCCAGCGCACTTATCGCGACCCTCGCCTGGGGTGCCCTGCATGGTCCCGGTTTCCCCGGAGTCCGTGTCGCAGAGGCGCTCTTTGGTGTGCGTAGCGTGCCGTATGTCGATGAGGTGTGGTGTCCGCTCGACGCGGCCATTACAGATGGCTGGAGTCGGGCGCTATTATTCGTTGTCCTTGGGTGTGTTGTCATCCTCTCTTTCTCCCCCGTACCCCATACCCAGCTCATGTGACCAACCCGAACCAAAAAAAAATACACAATTTCCGACGGCTTTCCGACGACCCGCTCGAAGACATTTTGCTTGCTGCATGGGCGACACGCTAGCGTCGGAGCTCGGCATTCTTTCAAGTACCCCGCCGATCTTGCTTACGACTCTCAAGACCGTACCCCCGGGCACGAATGGCGCACTTTCACTTTTAGGAACGGGGGCCTCTATCGGAGGAGGCATGGCAATGGGCTGGATGATGTGGGCTGCACTGTCGGTAGAAAACGCCGCGTGTCGCGATCAGACCGGCGATTTGTTCCTACTCCTGCTTGGGTGGGGCGCGATTGCTGGTGGGTTGGGATCACTCGTGCGTATTCGGGTTTAGCTATTCTTCGGATTCTTGCGACTGACCCCCGACTGCGAACCCAGCTCGACTCACTTCTGGGCGCTACGTTGCAGCGGACGCAATACTCAATCACGAGCAAACGCATACTGACAGACGCGTCGATCGCACCAGAGGACGGGTCTGAGGTCAAAGATGTCAGTGGTATCGACGTGCTTTCGAATAACAATGTGCGTATATTTGGACGTACGCGACGGCGACGTCTTACGCTTAAGTCACTTTCTAGGTCAATCTCATATCATCAACCTTGACCGCCCTTGCCCTCGGCTATTTCGCCTAAAATCCGCGAAACAGATAAGTCCAGACGAGATTTCTATGCCGCCGGTGCTATCTTTTCGCTTGTTGTCCAACCCCCGTGTGCTATGCTGCGACGATTCAGAGTCATGATCGTGCCATGTTACGCTATCTGTATATCTTTGCCCTCCTCCCAAAAGGCGGTTTCTTCTGTATGACTAGACGCCCTTTGCACCCCATTCACCTCCATTTCCGCCATCCATCAATTTCATTTGGCCGGCCCCCTTTCGCGATTCATACGTGTGGGCTGTTCCCTAATTATCATGTGTTTGATGCGGTGTAGCTTCCCGGACACGCCAGGAGATGTTGCATTGGATTTATACATATATTTGCTCCACAATTGCCATAACAGCCTCTGATTGCTCGAGGTTCCGAGATAGCGCGACGTGTGATAGCTTAATTGACACGTATCCCCCAGAGACGCGTCACAACTTGATAACTGGCTGAGTGGGCCGGCATGATAAGTGCACAGCTGCTTCGGATAAGTTCGGTAACTGTAGGCGACTCGAGAAACCCGGTCGAATGAGCGCTCACTGTGACCCGTCGGTCTAGACCTGGCCTCAACTGCCAAGATAACGCGTTGACAGCCACGCTTGGTGGCATTCCTTGGAGCCGGTGGTCCCGCATCCAGCCACGCCCCGCACACGATCATCGGTAGCCAAGTTGATTCACTGTGATTCTTGCCACGTACAGAACAACACCCTTTTCGGGGCAACGCCGTCAATGCGTTGTGTTAGACAGCCCACGCACTGGAGCCGCGACACTGCCGCAGGTTCTGTCTTGGCACGGAACTGTCGACAGAAAACAAACCCGAGACGCCCGTCCATCATACAAATCCTCTCTTCGTTTACCATCACAGGACCCCCCCTCCCTCTTCTTCGACTCTGGATATTGGAGCTCGGCTGAGCACCTAACACACTCCGAGCCCGATTCTTATCGTCATGGCGTCCCAGGGATCCATCCCCGACAAGGAATTACAACCACCAACCGTCAGCAACACACCTCCCCTCACCTCCAGGGACCGCTTCTGGCAACGTCTCTCAGGGAGGACCAGGCGCAAGGTGGGCTGGTGGGAGAGTGCCAGAGCCATATTCTTCGTTTCCTGTAAGCCGAGAGAAACGTTCCGCTTTGCCACCGTGGCCACCTGTCCTACCGTATATGGGGTTCACACTGTTCACACTACGCAGGGATCAACGCGTGGCTCATCTTCATTCCTTTCGCCTGGGCGTCCCACTTCAGTGAATGGGGGCATGGGACCACTTTTGCACGTATGTCATGGAGATGCTTTATTCTCGAGCTGGATTTATTTATTCTTTCAAGTCTGTTTCCTTGCTATCGTACCACTCGAGAAGCTCTTCGACTGGGGCGGAGAGCAGATGGCAATGTACCTCGGGAAGGACCTAGGCGACTTGGTCGTCGTTACCCTGAACAAGTATGCCCGAGTTTCCCTTATCAGTGTAGTATGGTGCTGACACTTGGTCCCTAGCGCCGTTGAGGCCACCCTCGCAATAATCCTTCTTCTCAAATGCGAGTACGTATCCAGTATACCTACCGGAACCACGACTGACTGGCTGGTTGCCACAGGCTCAAACTTCTGCAATCCACGATTGCTGGTGAGTGATTTGCGTTACCCGCCACGGGACCAGCACCCCATAACGGGCTGATCTACCCAGGCGTCGTCTTACTTCACCTGCTACTCATCCCGGGTGTCGCGTTCTTTACTGGCGGCGCCAGAATATGGGAACAACAGCTGCACCCTCACCGCTCTCAGTTGAATCACACGCTCCTTACAGTCGGGTGGGTCGACTCTTCTTCTCGGGTTTGGACGACAAGATGCTGATAATCCAGGGCAGTGTCTTGGCGCTCACCATTCCGGCTGCATTCTTTGCCTCCATCGATACCAATACTAACACCGGTTCCGAAAGTACCACTGCCATTTCTGACGGAGTCAGAGATGACTTTCTCCGCATCAGTCGTGGTTTTGCTGTCATTCTCCTCGTCATGTGCGCCTCTTCTCGCTCTTTTTTTTCTAGTCGTGGTGGTGTTGACATTGGCTTTCCAGCTATGTCGGTTCGCGTTTCTACCTGCACGACCCCCCGGGTGCGAACAACGCGTTAACACACCATCCTGACATCCCGGAGGAGGTGCTGATCAGGGAGCGGGAGCTCGAAGAGGCAGAACCGGATGTGAACCCTTGGGCGTGTCTCATTTTGCTGGCCATCACCGTGGCACTCATGGGTGTCACGGCCGAGTTCGTGCGTCGCTCCCTCCTTTCTACTCTTCATGCAAACGTGCCGACCGCTCCTTCCCATAGCTCGTTGAGAGCATAGAATTCGTGCGCGAACAGGACAACATCGAAGAGGAGTGCGTTTTCCTTCTTTCTTATTATCGCTCTGCGTACTGACAACGCGGGCTTTGTATCATAGGTGGTTCGGCATCGTCCTCCTCCCGGTCGTGTCCTTCTCGGCCGACGCTACCGTCGCCATCACCTTTTTCGTCCGCCAGTCGCTGAAGTCGTTCTTCAACGACAAGCCGCAGCCCCCCGAGACTCTTGCCCAGGCACGCGCTATCGACATGAGCATCCAGTTCCTGCTCTTCTGGATGCCGTTTGTCACGCTCCTCGGCTGGTGGACCAACAGGCCCGTGTCAATGCTCTTCGGTAGGCTACCCCTTCCTGCCCTTCACAATACTAAAGAAACGCGCAGATTTGTTCGAAGTCACGCTCCTCGTTGGCGCGTGCTTCCTCGTGAACTATGTCACGGCTGATGCCAAGACCAACTGGGCGGAGGGCACCATCCTCATTGCGTTCTACGCCATGATTGTGCGTTCCTCCTTCCTTCATTCTTCATCGGACGCACCATTGACGGCGGGCTACATAGGGACTTTCGGCGTGGTACTACACAGGCCAAAATGAGGTGCGGATCATGAACTCGTGCACGAGCGTCGCGCTCGCGCTCGTGGAGGGCGTGGACGATTCTCACTAAAAAGAGGGGAGTACTTCTTTGGTTTCCGCTTACGGCTGCTATACCTCACCTGGTTGCGCGCTGAGAGACATGTTGATCCTTTTGCGCTTGTTATACATGTCATCCTCGCCGCACCCCCTCGTACAATCGCTGCTATTTTACAATACATTGTCATACCACCTGCAATGGATTCTGTGCATCTGTTACTTTCCGCATTTATTTCCAAAGGCTGACCACATGGGCTCAATTAATATGAGTTTGTATTTCAAATAATATTAATAAAATAGAAATTATTTTAAAAACAATTTATATAAATTAATATATTTTTGTTTTTGACGGCCGAATGGTAAAATACCATACTATCGCTTCACCGGTGTTGCAAATTTTGAGGAAAATCGCGAATAGCTAGTGATCGGCTTCATCTTTATTAAAATAGATTTTTGGAATGGGTACGATAATTGCTCACCTATATGACCCTGGTTCCAATGTGAGGAAAAAGTGGGACAGAAATGAGTCGGAGGAAAGCCGGAGAGGACCACCCCAAAATACGGGAGTTGCAAACGATTGGTCACTCTTTTGTCACGAAAGGTGGCACAGCCGATTCGTTCTCCGCTTCGGCAAACATCAGCATTGTGATGGGACGCGCAAGGGGGTGATGCAGGACTTTGATGCAACATTGATTAAAGGTGAACTACGTACGCTAGTGGACATGTAACTAAAAGTGAACTAATGTTTATCAAGTTGAAATGTATTAAAAGGGCCGAAATTATGTAGTGGTAGCGTTGGGGCAAACAGCAGATAAGAATGAACAGGCCACGGTGGTGGTGGGGAACTGTCGGAGAGCTCAGGGCTGAGCGCTGAGGCCTGAGGGGCTGTCGTGATGGCATGCGCCTCTTTCCATGCAAAGAGGTTCTAGTGAGGAGCCAGTTATCTCGAGAAATGCGTTGATACCCTAAACCGTCCCTGAATGCTAGGAAGAAACGGTTTATGGAGCGCGCAGAATTTGGGGGGTGTGAAGCGTCGCGAGGTATCGCGCAGGCCTCCGCGGGGCGCGAGATGTCGTACATGGGTCCGCGGCTATCGCGGACGCGTCGGTGTCAAAAGGCTAAGGCCGCGCGCAAGTGCGGCGACGTCGGGAGAGGGAACCGGGTCGGCTGGTTGCAGGTGGTCGGAAACGGTCGTGCACGCTTCGGCGCGGTGCGAAACTTCGTATAGAGGGCCGCCGGGGTCGGGAACGCGTTGCGCTTGAGTCGCTAAGGCCGCGCGCGAGTGCGGCGTGCTGGAGAACACAAAGGATGAACCTCACTGAGCTCAAAAGTCCGAGGGGAGAAATCTACTATTAGAAATCTGAGGTGTAAAGTTGTAGTTACATGTGCTATACTGGGGAATGTAGCCTAAGGAAAGAGGGTGAATTAGATGAACAGGGGAAAGGGGAAGCTAAAACGCGAAGGGAAGCGTCCGGGAGAAGTGGGAGGCCAAGTGCTCAGAGAGCGCAGGAAAGCGGCGGAGCGCGGGAACGCGGCGCTTAGAAAGCGCAGGAGAGCGCAGGAAGGTGCGGGCGAGTGGGTGAGCAGTATAGAGAGAACGTAACAAAGCTATAAAATGCGAAAATACCCCTTTTCAGGCCCAGGGACTCGGAGAGCGTGGTCGTATAGGTCGTATCAGCATATTGCGACAGACACGTTCTGCAGGTGGAGTGGCAGAGAACAGCGGACAGGACAGCGGACTTCCAAATTTGGTGCAGTCAAGCGACAAGATGTCACGCCAACTCACACAAATCCACTGATGTGCTCATATCTTCATTGTGGGTACACTGGATGACACGAAATTTCAGAGGGTGGTTGAATAGTATATATACATCATGTACTGAAGTTTCTGAACTATGGGGTGCAATAGCAGGTTCAGCCGAGATGACTTTTCTCGGTGTTCTCACTTTTTTGCACAATGCTTGTGAAATCGCATGGCAAAGATGTACAATTTTCCCCTTTTCTTGTGTGATTCGTCAAATATTAGTACCTACCTATCATATCACAGAAGGATCAATAATGAAGGTTTTCCGATCTCTTAAAAAAGTGTGTTTTGCAACTCTCCTCCATTTTGCATACCAGGTCAGGTGATAGTACAGGGGGGCTTTTGAGAAATGCCTTGTCATCTTCAGGCCTGAGATCCACTGGCTTATTGCCTAGTGGTTTCGACCATCTGCTTATTTCCACAGATGATCACGTCCCATAGATGAAAAACCAAAAAAGCAGTAGGATTTCTAGTAACTTACACATTTACAGCTCGTATCGGACGAATTAAGAAGAGGTCCATTCGTGTCCTCTTCTGCAATGGCGGTGGTAGTGGCGGTTGTAGCCCCAGGCCCCGGGCCAGTGGGTAGGTCCCCAACATCTGTCGTCCAAGCGCCCCCACGACATGCTGGACGACTTCCGTGAGCGCGATGCGTACCTCCCTGTCCTCGCGTCGTCATGCCTAGCGCACCGTGCACCGCCGCCGGGCGACACTGGCGTGCCGAATGCCACGCTCAGGCGCGCGCCGGGGCACGGGAGGTACTTCCATGGCGTATGGCGACCTTCTGGCACGAGCTTGTCGAAGCCTGCCTGTGTGTATGCGTTTAGAGACAGAGGGAGAGAGGGTGGAGAAGGAGCACACCGGTTATCCACATGGGCGATGATTGTGGGAAGACGCGGGGTCTCCATTATGATACGGCCGCTGGCGTGGGGAGAACGTAAGAAGTCAGAATGGGGGTCCTATTTTGGGGAGATGGAGCGAGAGGGGGGAGAAGCACATTCTTCACTTGAAGCGCTGTAGACGCGCGAGTCCCGTCGGGGGGGTCCGTCGCGTACGTGTAAGGCTGGCATACCTTCCCCTCTGCGAAGAGGTGTACCTACAAACTCGGCAAAATATAGATGTCGATGAGATGTTTAGGACGGACGCACCCACGCACCTGCGCGCAGCTATTCGATCGCGATGTCGATTGCGGGCTGGTATATGCCTGTGCCACGGAAACGTCTCGAGGACCTGGCCCTTCCTGAAGAAATGCGGAAAAGACGCTGCGGGAGCGGTGAGCTCACGACAAGGAAAGGAAGCGGGTTGGTGAACATGATGTCCGATGCGCCGAGGGTCCATCGCGTCATGTAGGATTGCAAGTATATGCGCGCGGGTAGGATGCCCCAGGTGAGCGGGTCATCGAGCAGTCATCGAGCCCCTGCAAGCGTGGATTGAGGCGGGCGGTCCTGCTTTGCGGACGCGTGCAAGAGAGCGGGAACGGCGCACGTGGATGTTCACGTGTAGGTGTCGGGGGCATTCGGGCCGGCTAGACAGACTTAAGTAAGACGCTTGGTAAGACGAGCTCAGTCGTCTCGTCGTTCTATCATAAGAAAACACCCTTCGTACATATATACTTCATACATACCTCAGCTGGTTCTCAAAATGCTGGGGTTAGTAGCTTGCTTTACTTCTCGTATATTTAGGGATCGCAACGGGTATGGCGAACCCGCACGGGTCACGGCTAGTGGCCTAAGGGTGCCAGTGATCTGGCGGCGCGTTGACGGCCGTTCCTTAGGCCTTAGAGCTGGTGATCCCGCATCCAGCCGCCTACGCCTTTGCCCCCGCACATGATTGCTGGTAGCCAAGTCAATTCACTGTGATCCTTGCTACGTGTCACACTGGCACCCTTTTTCGGGGCAACGCCATCAATGCGTTGTGTTATGGACAGCTCAGCCGCGACATGGCATGGAACTGTCGACAGAAAACAAACCCGAGAGTCGGCGTCGGCGACACCCGTCTATCATACCAATCATCTCTTCGTTTACAATCACATATAACCCCCCTTCTTCCTCTGGACATTGGAGCTCGACTGAGGCAGTTTTTATCATGGCTTCCCAGGGATCCATCCCCAACAAGGAATTGCTACCACAAACCGTCAGCAACGCCCTTCCTCTCACCTCTTCTCACCGCTTCTGGCAACGTTTCTCGGGGAGAAACAGGCGCGAGGTGGGCTGGTGGGAAAGTGCCAGAGCCATATTCTTCGTTTCCTGTAAGCCGAGAAACGTTCCGCTTTGTCACCACCTGTCTTACTGTACCGTATTTGGGGTTTACACTTCGCAGGGATCAACTCGTGGCTCATCTTCATTCCTTTCGCCTGGGCGTCCCACTTTAATGAATGGGGGCATGGGACCACTTTCGCACGTATGTCCTGGAGGTGGTATCTTTTTCGAGTTGATTTATTTATTCTTTTCAGTCTGTTTCCTTGCTATCGTACCACTCGAGAAGCTCTTCGACTGGGGCGGAGAGCAGATGGCAATGTACCTCGGGAAGGACCTAGGCGACTTGGTCGTCGTTACCCTGAACAAGTATGCCCGAGTTTCCCTTATCAGTGGTATGGCGCTGACACTTGGTCCCTAGCGCCGTTGAGGCCACCCTCGCAATCATCCTTCTCTTCAGATGCGAGTATGTATCCAGTTTATCTACCGGAATCACGACTGAGTGGTTGGCTACAACAGGCTCAAACTTCTGCAATCCACGATTGCTGGTGAGTGATCTGCGTTACCCGCCACGGGAGCAGCACCCCATAACGAGCTGATCTACCCAGGCGTCGTTTTACTTCACCTGTTACTCATCCCGGGTACTGCATTCTTTACTGGCGGCGCCAGAATATGGGAACAACAGCTGCACCCTCACCGCTCTCAGTTGAATCACACGCTCCTTACAGTCGGGTGGGTCGACTCTTCTTCTCGGACAAGGACGATAAGAAGCTGATAATCCGTGCAGTGTCTTGGCACTCACCATTCCGGCTGCATTCTTTGGGGCTACCGATACCAATAACAACAACGGCTCCGAAAGTACCACTGCTATTACTGACAAAGTCAGAGATGACTTTCTCCGCATCAGTCGTGGCTTTGCTGTCATTCTCCTTGTCATGTGCGACTCTTCTCTTCTCTTCTCTTTTTTTTTCTAGTCGTCATGGTGTTGACATTGGCTTTGCAGCTATGTCGGCTCGCGTTTCTACCTGCACGATCCTCCGGGCGCGAAAAACGCGTTCGCGCCCCATCCTGGCATCCCAGAGGAGGTGCTGCGCAGGGAGCAGGAGCTCGAAGAGGCAGAGCCGGAGGTGAACCCCTTGGCGTGTCTCATTTTACTAGCAATCACCGTGGCGCTCATGGGTGTCACGGCCGAGTTTGTGCGTCGTTCTTTCCTTTCAACTCTTTATGCAAACGTGCCGACTGCTCGTAGCTCGTTGACAGCATAGAATTCGTGCGCAAACAGCACAACATCGAAGAGGAGTGCGTTTTTCCTAATTATCACCAGCCTGTCTGCTCACCACGCGAGCTTTGTAGATGGTTCGGCATCATCCTCCTCCCGATCGTGTCCTTCTCAGCCGACGCTACCGTCGCCATCACCTTTTTCGTTCGCCAGTCGCTGAAGGCCTTCATCCGCAACACGGCGCAGCCCCCCGAGAGCCTTGCCCAGGCACGCGCTATCGACATGAGCATCCAGTTCCTGCTGTTCTGGATGCCATTTGTCACGCTCCTCGGCTGGTGGACCAACAAGCCCATGTCAATGCTCTTCGGTAGGCGCACCTAGTAAAAACCCTCCTTCCCCGTACTAAAAAGAAAAAAACAAACAACGCGCAGATTTGTTCGAAGTGACGCTCCTCGTTGGCGCGTGCTTCCTCGTGAACTATGTCACGGCTGATGGTAAGACCAACTGGGCAGAGGGCAGCATCCTCATTGCGTTCTATGCCATGATTGTGCGTTCCTCCATTCTTCCATCGAATGCACTATTGACTGCGGGCTACATAGGGACTTTCGGCGTGGTACTACACAGGCCAAAATGAGGTGCGGATCATGAACACATGCACGAGTGTCGCGCTCGCGCTCGTAGAGGGCGTGGACGATTCTCACTAATAGAGGGCGATACCCCTTGGTTTCCGCTTGTGACTGCTACACCGCACCTGGTTGCGCTGTAAGAGACATTACCGTGGACCATCGCATATTTTGATCTTTTCCGCCCGTTCCTCGTCGCGTTTCTTTCTACAATCGCTGCGACTTTACATTGTCATACCACCGCACCTGCAATGGATTCTTTGCATCTAGTCTGTTACTTTCCGCTCGTGTATTTTAAGTATTTCAGTTGGCGGGGCGAGCGGAGAATGGGGATAACTACTTATACGAGCTGTTTTTGGTATTTCTTTGGTGTTTTTAATTTCGAAAACAATTAAAACACCGATGGGAGTTCCCGAACCAAAATCCCGCCCACTCAATCTATTTTTGGAAAGCGCTCTATCGATATGAAAACCGCTATAAACTCGAGCAGCCCTAGCTCACCCCCCCCCCCTAACACGTCACGTGACATCACGTGACTCATCGCACACACCAACACGGACTTAACATCTTGGGAAATAAGTTATGTTAAATTATGTAATTAAGGTTACGTGATCAGGTACGCGAAAAGTTACACAATGTACGCGATGTGATTCCTCAGATGCCGCCCACCACCACTTCCTCAAATGATGACTTTGTCCCCCGTCCGAGAACCGGCCACTTGGCCTGATTAATTGAGCAAAGTAGTGCAACTGTGTGAATTGTTTTTTGTTTTTGTTTTTTTGTTTTTTTTGGAAAAGCGATGGCAAGAGCGATCAAGAGAGCGATGTAGTGAGTTCATATTGGGCCGGGCCGCAGAGGGCTCCGCGCGGCGAAATGCCAAGTCGAAGATAACTTATGCTTTCTCGTGTTCGCCTCACGCACTCGCCCTGCTGCCTCGCTCTCTTGCCTCTCATCGACCGCCACCGCCCTCTCAATCCTTCACGACTGCTGTGGTGGTTCAAGTAGAGCAGTGACGACGCCGAGGAGCAGAGAGAGAAGCAGCAGGTGAGTAAGACCTCTGCCCTGGTTTCTGTTTCTGACTACGTCCTCGTATCCTTCCAACGCACATCGACCCTTCCACTTTACGTGACCTTGAGAGTCGCGTTCACCCGACTTCGCTGGTCCAGGGCCATACCCTACGGTTGTTCTCCCACGAACTACCGCTGCGCTATTCGCACCCGGTGCGAATCTTAGTAGCACTCGAGTTCGTTGTCCTCTGAGAGATCATAGGCACTATTGCGGAGCTTCCTGGAGTACGTCCTGGACTAACGGGTAGAGCTCGTGCGCAGGAACCTTTATGCGGCACTCGTCAATTACTTTCATCTCGCGACAGATGACCCCAGAAAGGCCTTGTCAGAGATGCGTTTCAACGCAAGACGAGTCGTTGCGCGGCAGTCTGGCGCCTCCGCGGCCTGGCTCGTCAACAAGCACAACCTCGACAGGGAGCCTAGCAGTCCTCAACCTGGCTGCGGTTACTATCTCACGCGATGCAACAGACGGAACTGAGGTGTGACAGTCGCCCACATACTCGACTGTCTCATCGACCTTTCGCGCGGCGACAAGCAAGGAAATATTCTATCAACACTTTTCCGGCACTGTTTTCTCGGAGTCTTTGTCCGGGACATCAAGTACTCCGATCGGAGGCTACAGGCGGTTCTCAAACTAGAGCCCGGTACGCACTCTCGTCCACTCAACTTCCTCCGGCTGAGAGTAATTAGTCGATATTCTTTCATTAGACGACCTCAATTCGCTTTATGTCTACGAAGCGAAGATGTCCCTTCTCACCCACATTGCACAAACATGTCAAGGGGCCGAACGATTGATAGAAGCTACGGTGCTCCCCGCACTAGCGATCTACGATTTTCTAGACACTTGCCCCGATGTTGATTCATTGGTGCGCCTCTTCCCAGGTTCCGTTGGCTCATCCTGATTTGACACGTTGACCAGATCAGGGTCATTTCCTTCCCTCCGTCATCCAGCGGTATCACCAGTTATTCCTGCCCGCTTTACAACTCGTCGATGCGATCATGGTGCGAATCTTAGTAGGTCCCTTCGCGTCCCGACTCCCGCGTCCCTCTTCTGTGTGACGCGTCCCCTCCTTCACCGCCCGTGTCTCTCTTCCGAAGGACGTTCCCGTCTTTCCCAGCCCACCAATCGCTTACCCTCTCGCCGCCTGACACGCGGCCTCTCATTCGGCCTCTACCTCGCCGGCGTTGTTTGTCTCCCCTCAGACACCTCCCGATGCTGTCGCCCCCTTAGCCGTTCTCCTTCCCAGACCAAAGGCTACTCACGGTCAATTCGCGTACGTTCCGCGCTGTCTGGTAATCACGTCGTACTTTTTAATTATCTTTTCTTTCTCTTTTTCAGCGTCTTTCGTCGCTTGACACCCCTTCAACCCAAGACCGCTCACGGTCAATTTGCGTACGTGACACGCTGTCTGGTAATCACGTTGTACTTTTTAATTATCTCATTTTCTTTGTGAACTCGTGGGACTTGGCGTATTGTTTATTCATGCTCGTTCTTTTTTCTTTTCTTTGTGAACTCGTGGGACTTGGCGTACTATTGTTTATTCATGCTCGTTCTTTTTCTTTTCTTTGTGAACTCATGAGACTTGGCGTACTATTGTTTATTCATGGGGAGCAGGGTCGTGTACAAGTACCTTACGTGTTGTACGGCGTGTTGTACGGCGTGCGCCATGTTATGAGTCAAGTAATTCTAACCGGGGTATATTTGTGACTAAAAAGAAGTCGGAGAATATGCGGCGATGTGCTTTATTACCAAAATGAGCCCATGTGTTGCGTATCAGGTGTCGCGATCACGGCATGGACGTGATCGAAAGAAGAGTGCATTCGTGGTTTCCCTTTCCCATGTCGACGGGGAGGCAGCTCGACTCGAATTTGAACGTCTTTCCCGACTAAGACAGTTTTGCGCGAGCTTGAGGAACCCAGCACCCTCCCTTTCCAACGTCCTCAAAAACCGTGGGTCTTGAAACTGGACTTGGAATTCGAGGCCGTCGCAGAAATCTCGGATGATGTGTATGTAATTTTCCATTTGTTCTTTGACCGTTTTTTTCTCGACGTTGCCTCCAGTATCAATTAGCATGTCGTCGTCGTCAGACGGGGGATCCGAGTCGTCCATTTCATTTCCAGCTATGTTCAGTCGAGTATATACCTCCATGGACACCTTATCGTCACCATCACCATCACCGTCACCATCACCATCACCGATCGTTGAACGATCTTCCTCGATTCTCGCTGCGACCGTTGGAAGGGGCTTGAGGGACGGATGGGACCAAAAAGGTGAGGACTGGTTTCGCGTTACTTCGAGGAAAAACCGAGGGTCGACCGGATGGAATTGTTGGACTAAATGCTTGCATATCAGGAATCGACTCACGACGAACTGCGGGCAGGTGCAAACAAATCGGTTAGCGTTCGGTCGGTATTTCTCGTTTAATGGCATTGTGATCGGTGTTCTCATAGCTTTCTTCCACGCAGCCTTGAAGTCTTTTCTCCACTTAGGCAGTTCACGATAGCGGCCGATATCATTGAATACGACATCGATTTTTCGGTAGTATGTCGGTGCGAGTTTCGTAAGCAAGACCCACGCGAGTAGGTCAAGGCGTGGCAGACTAAAATGGTTGAGATAGTCCTCCTTCACGCGCCGCCAACTACACGAGATTCGGATGGTGAGTAATGATTTCTTGTTATCAAATAGAGGGTTACTCATTACTCACTGTGCTTCGACAAACATTGTCGTCTTTAGGCGTGGTATTTCCCTTGGCTCTGCGCACCGTGCCCACAGCTCCCACCTCCCACGCCGATACCAGTTTTCCCAAAGGTAGGCCCATAAGTTCGGCAAGTCATGGAAAACACAAAATTGATAGATTTGCTTCACAGCCCACGCCTTAATTCCCTCAGGGGTCGGAGCCGAATACCCTGGGATAAGAGGGTGCGCACAGAAATGGCGCTCCATCATATCGACGATGGCCGCACGTTGTTCGATGGGGCAAAAGGTGCGTCGTCCTGTCACTGTCTCTTCATCGGGGTCTGACTCAATTTCGACGACTGGACCGGTTTTACGAATTGTTGAAACGGCGGGGATTCGGATGGTAAGCTTTTTGTTTTCTTTTTGTTTTGTTTCCGCGACCTGAACCCCATCATCCCCAGCAAGTCCACGAGCCTGTGGACTGGGACAACCGCCAGTAAGTGTCGTTCCGCCCGCGTTATCCCCTGTGCCCGCGGGACGACGCACAAGGTCTTGCAACGATCCAAGGCGACTGCTGGTAGGTTTGTTAAGTGATCCACTTGCGCTTCCTCCTGTGCCTGTGATTGAATGTGGAAGGGTGTTCAGCAGCGCGAGGCAGGTGTTGGTAAGTGTTGGCCCACTCAGGTTCTCCCCCACGTCCGTGTCTGAACAAACAGGTTTTTTTCAGTGATTCAAGGCGAACGATGACAGGTGTCAGCTTACCAGGGTTCCCTTCCACACTCAAGTCCGCATGCGCAAGGTTTTCCAGCACAGCCAGGCGAGCGACGGCAAGAGTCGGCTTGCCTGCAATCCCTCCTGCATCCGCATCCAAATGCGCACGGTTTTCCAGCAATCCAGGGTGAGCGTGGCTACCCTCCAGGTGTTGAGTACTTCGGTTCAAGGCAGGAATCCGAAACTTGATGGAATTTGGGCCTCCACTGGTAAGTGCTGTTTTTGCGTTCTCGCTTTGTATCGCTTGCTCATGGATCTCCCCAGGAACACTTCCCTCGTAGTCATTTGGATCCGCGCGGCCGTGGGGTTTGAAGGCAAGGTCAATGAATGGATGTTCGCGCGCAGCCCGATGGGCGTTATATGGTGAGGTGGGTAGGTTTCCTTTAATTCGTCTTTTAATTGCTTCGCGCTGATGCCACCAACAGAGTTGGTGTTTTGCCTCAGGCCAAACACGTCGACTTGTGCCAATTTCGGCCATATCTTTGTCTGTGTGGACAAACTTCGGGAACACGCCATATTCGTCGCGCAAGATTACTGCCCAAGCCTCAAGTGCTCTGGTACGTTTTTGGTCTTCTACTGAGGTAGCTGTCGTCAAGAGACAATATGATAGTGGGAACCCGGCGTTGTCATATTCCCCAAGGATGGTATACAGCTCAAGGTGTTTAGAATTCGTATTGTCTATTTGTTTTGTTAGCCCGTCTATATCTGACGCTTGGTGTGTTTCTTACAGGTAGCATCCATTCCAATTTCGACAATCGTTCCACGAAGTGACACCATTATCTTTGTCATCACCCATGCGACTTGCTCGACGCCTTCCATTGCTGGAAGATCAAGGAGGGCCGCATCGTCTTTGAGCTCTTCTAGAAGGGTTCTTACTGAAGGTAATTGCTGTGTACCACGTTTCCAGAGTGTTTCGCTCATTGTTGTCCAGGCCGCGTGAACCTGATTAGCGGTTACAGACGGGTAAGTGGACTGAACTCTTTTTGTGATCTCATTCGGGCATGACCACTCTAGACCTTCTCGTATCAATGCAGCAGCTTCGGGGGGTAGTGCGACGTCGTAGTAGGGTGTGTGCCTCATGTAATGTTCTAGCCAGATGGTGATTGTGCGTGTATTTTCTTCGCTTTTTGGATTTGCGCGATACGATATGTGCAACTTGCTCTTGCAGTTGTAACGGTGCATACCCACTGTATCTCTGTGTTTTGCTCCCTCCCTCTGACTTGGTCGGGCCACTTGCTTGCGGCGTTCATCCTGGCAACACCAGTGTCGCGTTTTATGGCCATGAACCAGTGTTAGATTGTCTCTGACTCTATTCAGGTATGTTATTATCTTTTCTTTAGCATTCGGAACTTCTCTTACGTGAAGCGGTAACCAGTGGCTTTCCAAATCTCATTCGCAATTGCTTGAACCTGGGCCCTATCGGAGGTCAATGGATCTGCAGGTAAGTCACAACTTGCATGAAAGAAAATCCGATCAGTTGATTTAAATATGTTTTTAATCTTCTTCATGATCGCGTCCTTGTCCTTAAACTGGACAGGGACATATGCCTAGGTGATTTGACGGGTAAGGGTCCTTTAGAATAGGGTTGCCGAAGTCCGGTTCCGTCCGGTTCTTCAAGTTTTCTGCTGAACCTCAAACCGGACTTCAGGTCCGGTTCGGGGAATCTGTTGAACTTCAAACTGGACCATCGGTTCAGGTTCACCTGGGTCCAGTTCAGGTTCAGCAGGGTCTGGACCTCGAACTGAACCACTTTATACTTAAATTTCTGTTCAGCGCAGCCTCGTTTTTTCACCCAGACTGCTTGAGTCCAGACTTGCACTCTCCCTCTCCCTCGCTCTCCCCTTGGGCGTTGCCTGTGTGACGTGTACGACAGTTAGCGGGTCCCCGATTCCCGGTGCATGCGAACAGGTATGAAGCTGTGGCACCCTGCCATTGGCCTTCTGAACATGGATGGCACATATGGCACATATTATGATTTACACCTGTTATTTCTATCCCTTGTGGCAGTCATCGCGAAGTTGACGACGTGAACCCACTCCATCTCATGATTGGTGTGCTACTGCCTCACACCTGCTCGCATTCATCGAAATTGGATTTGGAGGGCCCTCAGTACAGTAGCTGTCGTCGCACCCAATGCGTGAGTCCGGGCTCGAGCTGGTGAGTCCTTATCACATCCGCCATTCCCGCCCCTTGCAGCGATCATGGTTCCGAACTCACTCCATGTCATGATTGCTGCAGATTACAGCTATCGGTGTCTCTGGTATTACTGCCTCACGTCCGCTAGCATTCAATGGAATTGGAGGGCCCTAGCCGTTGTCACACTCACGCCCCAGCAAATTGTGAGTCCCGACTCAAGCGGTGAGTCACGATGTCATATTTCCACCCTCTGCAGCCATCATCGCGAACCCCGCTCCATGTTATGATTACTAAATCCCCCAGGCCATGCGCTTTTCCAACTTGCACGCCACGTCGCCACAGCAAATATGCAGAAGGCCACGCAGAGTACTACTGCCTCGCGCCCGCTATCTCGATTACTCCCAAGTTGCTTTGGTTTCAGCCTCGGTGCCCTTTGGACCCATTCACACGATTCACTACTACAACCTTTTGCCTCGATCTGCTCCCCATGACCCCGTTTCTACACCTCACGTTTGTTGACACGTCGGATACCTTGTGATTTCCGTACAGCTTGTATTTACGATTCTCAACGGGCTCTTAGTATAAAATGTGCCCCTTTTGACTCTGAATAAAGTATCCTACTCTTCTCAAAACCGTCCGCCCAACTTTCAGCACTGTGCTTGCTGTTTATTTGCCTCGAACTCGGCCCTCTACCATCTCCGACTTCTCGGCGCGAGCACCTCCATGTGACGTGACACTGTACGAAGCCGAGTCCGTGTGAGTCCGAAGGCGGAGAGCGATTCCGCTGGGAACGAGAGAAGGGCCAAGTCCAGAGCGGTTCATGCCAGCGAGTGCCAGTGCGAATGTGGGCGGACAAGAGCGAGAACGAGCGAAGACGAGACGAAAACGAGGAGCGGGATCAACCTTCGAGTGCCCGTGAATGGGCCAGACTTCCGGGGAAATCACGCAGAGAGAGGGGGGGAATGACAATGATCCATTCAGTAACAAGGGTGTAGATTTTAAGTATAAGCGAACCCGTAGCTACCACGGAAAAGGTAGTAAGAAGGTAGGGGAAACGGAGAGCCTGAGTGAGTGGCATAGTGGCATAGCTGGGAGGGTGAACGAGACGCGGAAACGATGGGAGTCGGGACAGACGAGCGGCGAGACGAGAGAAAGGAGCCGAATTCGAGAGAGAGAGATATGGTGAATAGGGGCTAGCATCCTACACAACAAGATTAGTAGGGTACAGAGAAGATAATAGACCCGCGCCCTTGCCTGAGACATTCGATGGCGATGGTGAAAGGGATTGGTGACGACAGGGGGGGTCACGAACAAAGGCGACCGATGACGCGCTGCCTGTTTGCGAGTGACCTAGGTGCGGGAAATTGGCGCCATTGTCCATTTGTGTGGTTTTACTGTACTGTATGAGAGCGGGTGGGAGTGGTAGCCGTGAGAACGCAAAACTGATATGGCTAAGACTGACAATGAGCAATCGAACGTCTATTGCTACCCCAGCCACCAGCCAGCCCTAAAGTCATCACCAGCGATGCTGCTGCCTCAGGTGAGCCTCAAATCATGCCATTGCCACACCAACAGGTGACAGCCGCGACAACGACTCGGACCACACCACAACTTGGACTACAGCAAACTCGAAGTGACCAGCGACTCGGACGACAATGGTTGCAGTGGGCAAGTGGCAACTGAATGTCAGCAATAGTGACGAGCGACAGTGGGAAACAGGGTGGTTGGTGGAGGTGGTACCTGTGGATGTTTTGTCCTAGCTACATACTAGTATCCAATAGACGGCCTGGGTTGTTTCTACAATTTCATGATTCATGATTCGTTCTAGCCTAACAGACCCAGTTCGGGTTCGGTTCGGGTTCAAACCAGGTTCAAAGTAGTTCTGCCATCCCTGAACCCCGAACTGAACTTATGGTCCGGTTCTGCACAACTGCTGAACCTTGGACTGAACTTCAGTCCAGTTCGAAAAAGTTCAGGTTTGAACTTCGGTTCAGAACTGGACTGCAGCATCCCTACTTTAGAAACACAGATACTAGGTTTTTACTCACCTTACTTGGCTCCGTATCACTTTCAATATAGGTGTATTCAATGGGGTCACTGTTGCCTGGAGCTACAGCTGGTGAGTGGCGGTGACCTTCATCAGCTTTGTCTCGTTTCCGCTTCTTTTGCATGCTAAGTTTGCTGACGCTTCAGCATTTCTCACAGGTCTTGTATTGGTAGCCAACTGGAAGGGTGGCCTTGCACTTTGATTGGGTACACTGGTTCTCGGACGGGGGGTGAGGACATCATTCGATGTGGGGGGCATTTGGGGAATCGGGGATCCAAATTGTCGCATACATTGTGTACGACTTTTCGTGTACTGGTCACGTGACCTTGATTACATAAATTTTATAATTACATAATTTAACATAATTTAATAAATTTATTTCCCAAGATGTGTTAAGGTCTGTGTTGGTGCGTATTATGTGTCACATGACGTGTTAGGGGGGGGGGTGAGCTGGGACAGCTATAAACTCGTCGCGTCAATCAGTCTAACTGCTCTACACTACAGTTCGTATCGGACGAATTCAGGGTGTAAGGGGCTCCTTTTATGATGGTAGCTTAGTGGCGGCTCCCAGGCCCCGGACTAGAGGGTAGATCCTCGACGCCTGCCGCCCAAGCGCCTCCACGTCGCGCTGGACGACTTCCGTGAGCGCGCTGCGCACCTCCGTGTCATTGCGCCGCCGTTCCTCCTCCGCGGGTGGCACTGGCGTGCCGACCGTTACGCTCATGCGCGCGCCGGTGCGCGAGAGGTACTTCCATGGCGCGTGGCAGCCTTCTGGAACATGAGCTTGTCGAAGCCTGCGTGTATGTTTTCTTTATGGAGAGCGTTTATTCTCAGTAACTAACTATACAGCTCGCCAGCTTATATATTTTCTCGCCAACTGTTATTATGCAAGAGCTAATACACCATGCATCCCTCCCGGCGCCATACCATACCTAAAACGGAGACTCGAAGACGGAAGGTATCTATCGCGAGATCTATCGTTATGAAACTCACTGTAGCTAATAAATGCACCTTTATTTGATTTGCAGTAGTACAAAAGGGCGTGTTTGGGCAGACCCAACTGTTGACAGCGTTACGCTCGCGGCGTTCCTTGCGGCCGATGGTACTCCATCCATGCCTGCTGTACGCCTTTGCTTTGCACACGATCGCTAATAGCCCAGTGAATTTTTGCTACGTGTCGGCCTTTTCGGGGCTATCATTGTGTCTTTTAAAAAAAAACAAAAACAAAAACAAAAAACAGACACACACAACTATTTGCGCTATCAACGCGTTATGGACGGGTTCCGTCTTGGTTCCGTCCTGAGATATAACTGTCTACAGAAAACAAATCCAAGACGCCCGTCCATCATACAAATGATCTCTTCGTTCACCACCACACAACCCACCCACCCTCTTCCTCTGGACGTTGGAGCCCGATTGAGCATCTAACACACATCGAGCCCCGTTCTTATCATGGCGTGCCAAGGATCCATCCCCGACAAGGAAATGGTGTCGCTGGCACACGCCGTCAGCAACACACCTCCCCTCACCTGCAAGGACCGCTTCTGGCGTTTCTCAGGGATGAACAGACGCAAGGTGGGCTGGTGGGAAAGCGCCAGAGCCTTTTTCTGCGTTTCCTGTAGGCCAGGAAAAGTTCCGTCTTCGTCACCTGTCTTACTGTTGTACACTACGCAGGGACCAACTCGTTGCTCATCTTCATACCTCTCGCCTGGGCGTCTCACTACGGTGACTGGGGGCATAAGACCACTTTTTCACGTATGTCATGGAAATTATTTTCGAGTTGATTTATTTTTATTTCACCCTTTCAGTCTGTTTCCTTGTTATCGTACCACTCGAAATTCTCTTCGACTGGGGCGGAGAGCAGATTGCAATGTACCTCGGGAAGGACCTAGGCGACTTGGTCATGGTTACGCTGCACAAGTATGCCTGAGTTTCCCGAGCTTTGAATTTATCGGTAGTAAGGCGCTGACACTTGGTCCCTAGCGCTGTGGAGGCTGCCCTCGCAATAATCCTTCTTCTCAAATGCGAGTACGTATCCAGTATACCTACCCATGCATGGCGGAATCACGACTGACTGACTGGCTGCCACAGACTCAAACTTCTGCAGTCCACGATTACCGGTGAGTGATCTGCGCTACCCGCCATGGGACCATAACGAGCTGACCTGCCCAGGCGTCGTCTTGCTTCACCTGCTACTCATCCCGGGTGTCGCGTTCTTTACTGGCGGGGAACAAAAGCTGCATCGTCGCCGCGCTCAGTTGAACCTCACGCTCCTCACAGTCGGGTGGGTTCACTCTTCGTCTCGGGCAAGGATGACAAGATGTTGATGACACGGGCAGTGTCCTGGCGCTCACCATTCTGGCTGCATTCTTTGCGGCTACCGATATTAATAATAACAACGGCCCCGAAATTGCTACTGCCCTTTCTGACAAAGTCAGAGATAACTTTCTCCGCATCAGTCGTGGCTTTGCTGTCATTCTTCCGTCATGTGCGCCTCTTTCGTTGTTTTAGTCGTCCTGGCATTGACATTGGCTTTGCAGTTATGTTGGTTCGCTTTTCTATCTGCAGCACCCTCCCGGCGCGTTGACGCCCCAGCCTGACGACCCGGAGGAGGGGCTGCGCATGGAAAATGAGCTTAAAGAGGCAAAGCCGGAGGTGAACCCTTGGGCGTGTCTCATTTTACTAGCAATTACCGTGGCGCTCATGGGTGTCACGGCCGAGTTTGTGCGTCATTCCCCCTATTTTCCGTTCATGCAAACATTGTACCAACTGCTCCTTCCCCCGTAGCTCGTTGACAGCATAGAATCTGTGCGCGAACAGGACAACATCGAAGAGGAGTGCGTTGTTTTCTCTTATTATTACACCGCATACTCACCACGCGTACTTTTCCCCTTTGTAGGTGGTTCGGTATCATCCTCCTCCCGATTGTATCATTCTCCGCCGACGCTACCATCGCCATCACCTATTTCATCCGCCAGTCGCTGAAGTCGTTCTTCAACGACAAGCCGCAACGCCCCCAGAGATTTGCCCAGGCACGTTCTATCGACATGAGTATCCAGTTCCTACTCTTCTGGATGCCGTCTGTGACCCTCGGCTGGTGGACCAACGAGCCCATGCCTATGCTCTTCGGTAGGCTGCCCCCAGCAACAACCCTCCTTCCCTGTACTAAGAATAAAACGGGCGCGCAGATCTATTCGAAGTCGTGCTCCTCGTTGGCGCGTGCTTCCTCGTGAACTATGTTACGGCTGATGGCAAGACCAACTGGGCAGAGGGCAGCATCCTCATTGCGTTCTACTTCATGACCGTGCGTTCTTCCCTCATTTTTTTCCCCATTGAATGCACTGTTGACCGCGTGCACGCGCTACATAGGGACTCTCGGCGTGGTACTATACCGGCCAAAATGAGGTGCGGATCATGAACGCGTGCACGAGCGTCGCGACCGCACTCTTAGAGGGCGTGGAAGATTCTCACTAAAACAGGAACCGCCTTGCGGCTGTGCACCGCACCTGGTTGCGTTGAGCAGTGAGAGACATTACCATCGACCATTTTTTTCACTAGTCACATATTTGGACCTTTTACGCTCTTTCTACACGTCACCTTCGTCGCAACCTTACATTACATTATTATACTACTGCGCCTGCAACGGGTTCTGTGCATATATTACTTTCCACTTGTGCATTTATTTTCAAAAGTAGCCCATGACTTTTGTCACGGGCTCGACACCATAATACAGTGGGGCTTTTGGAGAGACGCCTTGTCCGAGTCTACGTCAGGCCTCAAGCTCAAGCCTCAGGCCTCAGGTCTACTGGTTTTAAACTTCAACAGCGTGTCACGTCAATCCCCATCGAATTGCCCAGCAGGTACGACAAAAAGCAGTAGATTTTCTACACATCTACAATTCGTATCGGACGAACTAAGGAGGGGTCCCTTTCATGTCCTTTTCTGCAACGGTGGTGGTAGTGGCAGCTGTAGCCCAGGCCCCGAGCCAGTAAGAAGATCCCCCGACACCTGCCGCGCAAGCGCCTCCACGGCGCGCTGGACGGCTTCCGTGAGTGCGATGCGCACCTCGCGTCGCCGTGCCTCCTCCTGCGCCTCCGCTGCTTCCCCAGGAACGCCGTCTGAGCGCGTCGTTGTGCCGAGTGCGCCGTGCACCACCGCGGGTGACACTGGCGCGCCGAATGTCACGCTCAGGCGAGCGCCGGGACGCGGGAGGTACTTCCATGGTGCATGGCGGCCTTCGGGCATGAGCTTGTCGAAGCCTGCGTGTGTGTGTGGGTGGGTCGAGAGACAGAGGGCGGAGAAGGAACGTACCAGTTATCCACATGGGGATGATTGTGGGAGGACGCGGAGTCTCCATTACGATACGGCCGCTGACGTGGGGAGAATGTAAGGCGTCAGAGAGTGGGTGTCATATTTTTGGGAGATGGGGCGAGGAAGGGGGAGACGCACATGCCCCACTTGAAGCGCCGTAGGCGCGCGAGTCCCGTTTGGGGGTCCGTCGCGTATGTGTGAGGTTGGCATACCTTCCCCTCTGCAAAGAGGTGTATCTACGAATTCGGCAAAATATAAATGTCGATGAGAAGACGGATGTTTCAGGACGGACGTACCCACGCGCCTGCGCGCAGCTTTTCGATCGCGGTGTCGAGTGCGGGCTGGTATACGCCTGTGCCACGGAATGTCTCGAGGACCCGACCTTTCCTGAAGAAAGTGGAAAAGACGCTGCGGGAGCGGTGGGCACACGACGAGGAAAGGAAGCAGGGGGTCCTTACGGGTTGGTGAACATAATGTCCGATGCGCCGAGGGTCCACCGCGTCATGTGAGATTGCAGGTACATGCGCGCGGGGAGGATGCCCCAGGTGAGCGGGTCATCAAGCCTGCAAGCGTGGATTGAGCGCGGGCGGTCCTGCTTTGCGGACGCGTGCAGGAGCGCGAAGGAACGGGAACGGCGCACGTGGAGAGATGGTTAGAGACTTTGTGCGTGGGGTCAGCATCAGTGCGTGTGTGGAAAGAAGGAAGCACAGTCACCTGTGACCAGGCCCTGCCCGTTCTGTCTCTCGGGGCTGTTCAGGGCCTCGAGGAGGTGTGGGAGGCCACGGACGGAGATGGAACAGAGTCCTGAGTGGAGGTATGCTTTGCATGAAAGCCCAATCGCGGCGACGGTTGCCGCGGAGAGAATCTGCTGCATGCGCTGCTGCACGACGAACCAGTCACGAACCAAGTGACTCCTCGCCCCGGGGAACCGAGGCTCTCGGGCCGGACAACGAGTCTGGCGCCGCAGTGGATCCATCCCTTGATCTCTATGACGACTATAGGAGAAAGATTAACTCTCGTGGTGCTGACAAGGGTGCTGATATTGAGGCTCAGCCTCAGGAAGAAGGTCTGCAATACAACTTCTGTTGTGTTCTCCACTCACTCCTTGAGACAAAGGGGTGCTCATTTCACACTTGGCAGTGATAAAACCAAGGGGGGTCAAAAAATAAAAAAATCGCACAGGGTCAGTAAATTTTTTTAAGGGGTCGAGCCTTAACCCCCCTGGTGTACCCCCCAAAAAGGAAAATTTATCCAAATATAGAACCAATGCAGTTCACCTCTCACATTTCTGAATGTGCTGCACCCATGTGCAGCCTTAGTTATTAAAGAGTGATGTCCCCTTGAACCTTGCAAATATCCATATGGCATTGTGCATCACGTGGAGGCATGCATGATTGAATGGCCCAGAGATGGACGAGGCACAGCGACATGTGGCCTGTGAGGGCTATGGCAGCAATGGCCATTGCAAGGGGCAAAAAATTACTCATATATTCAGCAAGAAAAGAATGATCTACGCCATGCTAGGTGTAAGTAAGGGAGCCAGGATGGGTCAAGGGGGGTCAAATTGTGTTAAAAATTGCATGGGGTTGGTAAATATTTTTAAGGGATTTTGGTTGACCCCCCCCCCATGTACCACCTAAAAAGGAAACTTATACCAAAAAAGGAAATTTTGGGCAGCCACAAGTGAGCAGTGTGACCCCAAGATGGACCTGACAGTGAGAGGAGGGCTTGGGAGAGCTTATAAGCAACAAGTGCATGCCCCTTGTGCACCCTCTGAACTAATAAGACAGCCCAAAAAGTTTTTTTTTTTCAGGGATTTTGGTTGACCCCCCAACCTTGCCCAACCCCCTTGATGTGGGTCATAAAGTGGAAAATATTAAATTTTTTTAAGGGATTTTGGTCAACCCCCCCTGGGTCAGGGAACAACATTTTTGACCCCCCTTGGGATGGGGCCAATGATGTCACATGCGCTTGCATGCCTTCCGTTGTTGTGGTCTTTGACTTGTTGTTGGCATATGGTTGTTGTAACCACTGTCACTCTGCATTGCCATGCTCACAGTCCTAATTTCTCTGTTGTGGTTGTGGTTGTGGTTGTGGTTAGTGTTTAAAAGTTCAGTCAGGTTTGGTTTTTTGCTCTTTTTTCAGGTAACTGAACCCTGACCAGTTCACAAATATGAATATTACATGCGAACCTGACTGAACCTTTGGTCAGGTTCGGTCAGGGTTCAGTCAGGTTACCGGTCAGAACTGGTTAGAACCAGTTTTTTGGGGGTAACCTGACCTGACTTTCGCAAATCTCAGCGAACCTCTGTGAACCTGACTGAACCTTTGTGAACTCTTAGCGAACCTGACCTGAAGTCAGGTCAGCTGCAGTCAGGTTCCAGTCAGGTTCCAGTTATTTGCAGTTACTGTTACGTTCCTTCGGACGTTTCTCTAAATGCCTGTTTGCTGCTGCTGCACGTGCTCGAACGTCTTCAGTATCCCGTAGGCAACGGCTAGGGCGATACGCAGGGTGTGGCCAACCAAGGCAATGACAATGATGAAGGTGATAATGATAAGATACAAGGCGTTGGCGACGACTAAGCACGACGGCAAGCGGAACGCTTAGTGGCGATAACCGGCACACTAGCACAGATGACAAAGGAAGGGATGGTCAATGAGGCGATCTAGCTTTATACAATCTCCACACAGGGAAGGATTGACACAAGATATCAAAGCTAAGGACTATAACGCATCCTCAGCCCTCTACTTATACTACAGAGGGGAGCTTTCAAGCTCAGCCCGAATCCGAAATCCTAATATACCTATCCAATCGCATAACTCGCTCTCGATTCGCATCAGTCAGCCATACAGTCATGGGGTCACCATCTAGACTGCGTCCAGGCTCAAGCTCATCCAGACTCACATTCCAGCCTCAGCCTAGGCGCAAGCTCATCTAGGCTCTTCCGGACCGTTCGAGGCAGGTCACATGCCGGGGTCACGTGACGGCCGATAACTCCGACCTATTCCCACGCCTCCTGATAGTCACGTGATGGCGGGTAAGGGTCACGTGTGCTCACCGCGCGTCCAACTTGTACGTGATCTTGCGCGGGTGGTTCCGTCTTCCACTTATCCAGCAAGTCTTCGAGCACTGCTGTGGCTCCGCGGACTTCTCTCTCCCACTGTGGGTCATCTTGCGTGTACTTCTGGTCGCCGCGTGGGTCTTGTCCCAGCTGCGCCGCAACAGTTACCCTGACCTGACCTGCGAACACTAGTTGTGGTCTTTGACTCGTCGGTGTATGGTTCTTGTGACCACTGTCATCTTGTTGCAGTCCTAATTACTCCGTTGTGGTCGTGGACATCATCACTATGTCATTGTCGTCACTGCCTTACCAACATCACTGTAATGGTGTAACGCCACCATGGGCATTTAGTCTGACTTAGACTACGAAAGGGCGTTCATGACTTAGCAGATCGGCCTTGCTACCGGCACGTGACTTGACACGTGACCTGAGGTTAAGTACATGGCGCTTAACATGGCACATGACTTCGAGTATACCAGGATGTCGGAGTCACTGGATATGGCGAGAGTAGATAACAGTCAGGAAGGGAGACAACGAGGAACGCGGCCAAAAGATGAGAGACAAGTGGTGATTGAAGAAGACCAGGATGGCAATCCTGAGTCTTCAACTACGACTACTTATACATGTATGAGGCAGCTTTAAAGCTCCTCTCGAATTCGTACGACTAATAGCTAAAGTAGCTCGAACCCCACTACAGCTGTACTAGTAATGAGTCATGCCCTAAGGCATGTGATAACTGAGTCCGCTGACTGATACGAGAAGTCCATGACACATATATGCTTACTATGGGGTCATATCCATATAGTGAGCGTCCACTTTGATCGGGCTGTGACATCACCCCCTTTTCAGCCACAACGACCACGACACGTATGCATAGGGCTGATCCCTGACATCCACCCCTCCTGCGTCTGTGACACCTGCTCGATAATGTCCGCCATCTCCAACCTGTACTTGCTCTTCTTCAGCTCCAACTGGACCCCTCCAAGCGACTGCGCCAGAGAATGGAGTCTCTGCTCGACCCTCTCAGCTTCGTGTTGATACTGGCGGTAATGTTTCAACTCAGCTTTGAGACCCCTATCCTTCAACTCGTTGATGGCTTGATTGAGGTGGTGCTGCCCTGCGTGCCTGCTGACTAGAGCGTGCATATCTTCGGGCGCATAGTGGGGCTTGCCATGCTCTTGCACGTGGGGCTCGGCGTACAGCGGTTTGGTGTAGACCTTGTCACTGTCCTCGATAAGCCCGATGATGAGGGGGTTGGGTCCATCCACGACCTGGACATAAGTGGCCTGCTGCGTGTTGCCTTGGGGTGTGGTGATGGGGAAGTGGATGAAATCGTCCCCTCAATTATGTTTGAAACCGTGGGGGGCAAGATGGGTGCGGCCAAGCTGGTGGCGCAGATGGGTGGCGGTGTAGAGGGGGTTTGCCTTGGGCGAGATGGCAGCCTGGTATAGGGGGTGTCCCGTTGTGTCGCATGCGTAGGGAGTTTCCTCCCGGTGATCAGAATCGGTGGTGTTAATAATGGACGGGTGCTCAGCTGGATACCACTCCTTCAGCTGCTCCAGGAGGTTGTAGAGAGCTCGTGCATCATCGCATCAAATTGGTGACGTAGCTTGAGGCACGCGGTTCTCTTTGTCGCTCCCATCATCCGTCGTTTTGTGGCTAGGTCGAGCTGCTCGAGCCTCCACGTCTCCGCCGTCACCTTCCACTCCTCCCATATCTTCGTCTTCCGTGTCTTCGACTTTCTGGAGCCGGTACTCGACTCGAACCGGGCCAGATCCAGGTGAGGGAGGCGTACGCCTTCTGAGAGTGTTGTGAATCCTACCAGCTTTGGCCTCCGAGACGGGGACGGTGTTGAGTCGGTTGCCGTCGTCGTTGAGGAGCCAGTAGGTGGGCTTGGCTTCGGGGTTGTCGAGATCCGTGATGGGCTCGATGTGCACAATAGCGTTGCACATTTCTTGGTGGGTGAGGTTGCCTGCTGCGTAGGCAGGGACAGAGGGGGCAGTGGAGTGAGTGGGAAGAGACATGTGGGTTGTGAGGATGCCAGTGTGGAAGAACGATGGGGACTCAGCATTGGTTTGACTGGCCTTTATAGCTGTGGGGTGAGTTGCTTCGAACTCCGCTATAGCATCTTCTGCAAACAAGTCAGCCTTGTTGACCCACTGATTTTCCGAGTCAGGGTATCCTTTCCACTTCACGAGGTATTGAAGTTTTCACCCCCTTCCAAAGCGTCTTGAGTCTAGAATCTGTTTGATTTCGTATTCTTCTTGTCCGTCAACTAGATCCGGTGGTGGGCGCTGGAAGTTTTTCCCATGCATGGGCGTATCTCGGTATGGCGTGAGGAGATCGATGTGAAACACGGGGTGAATACTCCACTGCATGGGAAGTTTGAGGCGATAGTTGACAGGGGACATCACCTGCATGATCCGAAAAGGCCTGTGTCTTTGTGTGGCGAGCTTGGCAGTCGGCTGATTAGTACATAGATGACGTCCTTCTAGCCATACCAGGTCTCCCTCTTGGTATTTAGGCGTGTCTTGATGCTTGACCCACATGGACTGGGCTTTTCGTATCAGTTCCTGGGCGTGTCGCTGTGCTTCTCGGAACTGTTGGAGCCTCGTGTTTACTGCTGGGATGGGAGATTGCTTATCCATCCAATCGGCACGTGGGTTGTATCCCATCATTAGTGCAAATGGGGATGTTCATGTCGCCTCGTGGGGCCAACTGTTGTGCGCGAACTCTGCCATTGGTAAGAAATGCACCCAGTTATCTTGCCACTCGTTAGTCCAGAATTGAAGATACTGTTCCAGCCATTGATTGGTTCGTTCTGATTGTCCATCTGTTCGCAGATGGTATGCCATGGATATGTTCTGATAGATGCCGAGGATCTTACATAGTTCTCAGGTGAACTTGGATGCGAACCGGGGGTCTTGGTCACTAATGATTTTTGCCGGTAGTCCAAACCTTTGGAATATGTGAATTACGTACAGGGCAGCGGTTTCCTCCACGGTTATCTCCTCGACACATGGGATGAATATGGATGCCTTGGTGCAGTCGTGATTGGTGACTGTAAGGATTGAGTCGTATCCCTGTGATATGGGCAGCTTAGTGATGAAGTCGAGCGCTATTACTTCGAAAGGCTTAGCATCAGGGACTGGGGTGATAGGTGCCAGAGGCGCCCGTGTTTGGTTGGTTATTGACTTTGTGGCGTTGACATTCTGCACATCCCTTGACGTACTCGGTGATGTGTTCCAGCATCCTTGGCCACCAGTAATGTCTTTCGACGATCCTCGCTGTTCTTTTGATTCCCAGGTGTCCATACGTGGGGGTGTTGTGATGGTTCCGTATGATCACGTGGATGTCGTCTGTGTCTCCGGTGATGACCCTAGCCCCTTGTCGGTACCATACTCCATCGAACTTTTTGAGTTGATGGGGGTCTACCCATGGGCGTAGCTGTTCTTCGTCTTGTACGTGCGACTCAGGGAGTTAGGTAGTCATGGTTTGCGCGAATACCTTATTGGGGAGCACTATTACTCCCTCGTTGTCTCGGTTTCCCTGGTTGTAATCGGGTCTCCTGGAGAGTGCATCCGCGCGTCCATTGCTGGTTCCTTTGATGTGATGAATCTCAAAGTCGTACTCCATGAGTTTGAGTACTTCTCGGGCTACGCGTCGACTTATCTTTTGTGCAGATCTCCAGTGCGTGAGGTTGAGGTGATCCGAGAAGATCTTGATTTTGTGTGGTGATCCGGCTAGTAGGGGCCTCCAGTGTCTGAGGGCTTTGATGATTGCTAGTAGTTCCAAATCATATATGTCGTAGTTGCGTTCTGCCTCATTGAGGGTGGCCGAATAGTATCCGATGGGGTGTCGTTTCCCATCCTTCTTCTTCTGTAACAGTACACCTCCTACTGCAAAGCCTGACACGTCTACTTTGAGTTCGAACTGATCCGTAAGGCAGGGGTGCGCCAGTACTGGTTCTTGAGTGACCAGTGTTTTGAGCTTCTGGAACGCCCGTTCTTCTTCCGTGCCCCACTGCCAATTGGTGTCTTTGCATGTGAGCTTGTTGAGTGCTCATGCGTGCGTGGCAAAACCGCGAATGAAGAGGCGGTAAAAATTGCAAAAACTGAGGAAGGAGCGGACTTCTCTAACCTTTGTTGGGTGTGGCCACTCTTTGATGCCCGAAAATTTTACCAGGTCCATGCAAGTTACCCCCTTTTCAAGGATTACCCCCAGGTAATCCATTTGCGGTTGGTGGAAGAGGCACTTCTCTGGTTTGAAGTAGAGGTTGTGGTCCATGGCTACTTGAAGAACGTTGCAGACTGCTTCGATGTGCACTTGAAGGCCCGCTGTTTCGTGAGTCGCTATGCTGATATCGTCCATGTATACCCGTATGACGGTGCCTTTGTTTTTGTGTTTGGTGATGGTGGGCCCCAAGATCTCGTTCATCATTGTTTGAAATGTCGCCGGCAAGTTGGTGAGTCTGAAATACATGACGAGGGGTTCGAAGAGTCTGTACTGTGTTTTAAAGGCTGCTTAGGTTCGTCTCCCTGCTTGATGCGTATGTTGTTGTACCCCCATCTGACATCAAGTTTCGTGTAAATGTGGCCATTACCAAGATCGTTAATGAGTTCTGATATGAGCGGCAATGGGTATTGGTTACAGATGGTGCATGCATTGATCTTCCTATAGTCTTGGACTGGTCATAACTTCCCATCCTTCTTCTTTATGAAGAAGAACGATGAGGCGTATGGTGATTTGGACAGGCAGATGTATCCCATTTTGAGTTGTTCTGCCAGCCATATCTTGAGTTGGCCGTCTTCGTCTTGTGTCATGGGGTAGACTTTGCAGTCGATCGTTGCTGGTGTGCCTTCTTTGAACTCAATAGCGTGGTCCCATGGTTGCAAGGGTGGAAATCGGTGTGATGCTTCCTCGCTGAATATCTTCGCGAAGCGCTGGTAGGGTGCCGGAATTACCATCGCTATCGTATTCTGGTTAGCAGTGATAGCGAGCTCCGTAGCGGTGGTACGCAGCTGGCACTCTTCCTTGAGTTCTTGGACTATGTG
Organism: Lactarius sanguifluus; assembly: GCA_021527775.1. Lineage (NCBI taxonomy): Eukaryota > Fungi > Basidiomycota > Agaricomycetes > Russulales > Russulaceae > Lactarius > Lactarius sanguifluus. The sequence continues at coordinate 42,795 of JAKEYF010000063.1, read as the reverse complement.
TTTGTGTTTGTCCTCTGTGAAGACTCTACCAATACAGCCCTCTTCATCTGTCGTTATTCCCGCGATTACGGTGTGTCCGTCTTTGGGATTGATGGAGCATATGACGATGGGAAGTGCGTCTTCGTGTATGGTGGCGTGGTTCCAACTGATGGTGTGTTCGTAGGTGGCCAGCCATGGGTATCCCAGTACGAGGTCCTTGTTTCCAATGTCCGTGATGAGGAACCTCATAGTCCTATGATTGCCCTTGGTCTGCACGTCTAGGTCTATGAATAGTCTTTGAAGGTCCAGTTGCTCAAACTGGAAAAAACCGGAACCAGACTGGACCGCAACTGGAAACAACCAGACTTTTAGTTACGGTTGGGGCCCGGCACAGAAATGTGCAGTTGTGGTCGCTGCGATTACGTTGCATTCTCCGACCGGTTGCGACCGACTATGACTGGTTGCAACCCGGTATTATAGGTAGAATGAGTATTTTATTTGGACTTCTAATATACAGTACAAAAACATGACTACTACTATACTAAGCTAATAACTATGAGAATGATTGCCCGTCGTCATCGTGTCACGTAGTCGTAGTTGTGGTCATAGCCGTCGCCGTCGCTGTCTTGGTCGTCATCATTGCCGTCTTGGTCATTGTCGTCGCCATCTTGGTCGTTGTCGTCATTGGTCTTGCTGTTGTTGTTGCCGTTGCCGTTGACACCGCCACCTTGGTTCTTGTTGCCGCCTTGCTGTCGACTGTCGCCCGGGCATTGTGGTAGTCGACGTTGCCTTGTCGTGGTGTCATGGTTGCCATCGCCGCTGTTGCCGCCATTGTCGGGGTTGGGGCCACTGCATTGGCAGGGCCCTGGTGGCTGTCAGTAGCACATGCAGCTCAGGGCTGCATTGGGGAGGCATGGTCATGGTTGGTCGTTGTTGATGTTGATAGATAGCAAGATAGCACAGCACGTTGATAGTGCATGTGCAGTGAACAAACTGGCAGTACCCGGGCCATTCGTTACTCATGCGTACTCACGCTTTAGGGAACTGTGACTTAGCTGTGATGGCTGAGTGCCTTTTACCAATGACGACATCAACGACGACATCAAGACTTTGCCGATGAGCCGATCAAGCCACCAACCGATGCCGCCACCGCCCCACCACTGGCACCTCAAGTCCGATCTCGCCTGGGCTGCAAAGGCGAGGTGCGATGCGCACCACCTCCAACCCAACAACGGCGACGGCGAGGCGAAGACCGAGGCAACACTGAACAACAACGACCACCACCATGACCATGACGACGACAATGGTGACAACGGTGACACAAGCCACATGGCACACGACGCAACACACGACACACGACGCAACACACGACACACACGACGCGACGCACAACGGGCAGCCGAGGACCAGACGTGACGATAACAGTAACACGATGATGGCGGTGGGGGGGGACTCGGATGCGGCATTATTAGAAGTAGTTACATTGTGTAGTAGTTACATTTCGCTATGATCATACTGTACCAATTACACATGGCCGCTGCGGGCTGCGTTGCCTGGTGCCCCGGTTGAAACCGGTCAAAACTGACTACAACTGACTGCAACCGGGTTGGGTTACAACTGGTTGAGAGGGATTGAAAATAATGAAGCAACCAGTAAAAACCGGTTGGCCGCAGTTGCAGTTGCAGTTGCAAAATTCAGGCTGGAGGACCAACCGGTCTTGGTCCGGTTGCTGCCAAATTGGGCAAAAAACCGGACCCAACCGGACTTTCAAACTCTATCTATGAAGTGTGTAATGGACCCAGCTTTGTTTTCCATGTTGTTGATGTTCCATATCTTCTTGGGGCGTTCCAGGGTTTGTAGTCCAAGCCCCATGCGTTTGGCGAACACTGGTCTTATGAAGTTGTCGGTGGCTCCTGAGTCGACGAGCCCTTTTATGTCGGCCATTGAGTAACTTGTTCGAATCAAGACTGGGATTCTAAGCGAACAGAAGTGAGTCATGATTACAGAGTTACAGTTGATTGCCCTCACCCAGGCCGATGGGTTCAGGCGTCCCGAAAATCCTCCCTATTCCACATATCTTGGAGTATCAGGTCCTTCACTTTGTCACTAGCCCCCCTTACTCTGTCTATCCATTCTTTTGCCATTTGTTGAGGGGTAGCCGTGCTTGCTACTCACACCTCGGACGGCTCTTGACTGTAATAGTCTGTTTCCGCCTTTCGATTAGTCGATGGCTGCCATTGTGTCTGGCGCTGCTTCCTGGGGCGGGTGCAGTTTCGTGAGATGTGTCTGGGGTTATTGCAATTGTAACAAATGACTTCCCACATATTTTGGCATTGGCCGCCTCCTCTTCCCTGTCCCAGTCCTCCCCTAGGTTGGAATGGAGTCCTCTGATATGGTCCTCGGTTTGGGTCTCCCACCTCCACAAGTCGTGCACGTGATCGGTCTGCCAAAGTGTCCATTGCGTTAGGATCGTACCTTGGAGGGGGGTTTCGTGGCACGTTCCATGGTATTCCTCCAAACCTAGGCTGAGGTGGGAAACGCAGTGGGGCAGTCCTAGTTGGTGTGGTGATGTTGAGCCACGCTTTCAAGTGGATGTACTGCTTCTGGCGCTGAAGTGCCGCATCCTTCCATTCATTGAAGGTATGGGGTTCGTCCATTTCGTATATGTAATGCCACCACGGGCATTTAGTCTGACTTAGACTGTGTAAGGGCGTTCACGACTTAGCGAATATTCCTGCTACGGCATGTGACTTGGCACATGACTCTGTCGGGGGTACATGGTGTATTCCGGGGCACGTGACCTGTCAGTATACCAGGACATCTTGGTCACTGGATACTGGTAAAGGCGACTTGGCTCAAGGGAGACAAGCGAAGAGCGCGACGATGAGACGAGAGACAAGTGGTGATTGAAGAAGACCAGGATGGCAATCCTGAGTCTTCAACTACGACTACTTATACATGTATGAGGCAGCTTTAAAGCTCCTCCTGAATTCGTACGACTAATAGCTAAAGTAGCTCGAACCCCACTACAGCTGTACTAGTAATGAGTCATGCCCTAAGGCATGTGATAACTGAGTCTGCTGACTGATACGAGAAGTCCATGACACATATACACTTACTACGGGGTCATATCCGTATAGTGAGCATCCACTTTGATCGGGCCGTGACAAATGGCCTGGCCATCGGTCTGTTGTCATTTGTGACTGGCATTAAGGCAGGACTTGCATACCATGTTGGGTTGATGTCACAGCGGCATCTCTTGCAGTGTTGACACTGCATTGTAGCATTGTAGGGGCTTGGCATCTGTAAAAGTGGGACCTGTCAAAAGCTGTCAAAAGCAGTCAGAGACTGGTCTCTGACCGCTTTTGACAGCTTTTGAGTCTTGACAGGTCCTGCATTTACAGATGCTTGCACTGGCATGCTGTGTTGTGATGGCATGATGGCATGGCATTGTGATGGACCAATGGTGTTGCAGCGCGACATTGTGATGGGTCTTGCATGCTGTGATGGGGTGGCAAAAGTGGCAGATGCCCATGGTGAAAGGTGTATATGGTAGTGATGTCAACGAGTTACAGTCAAACGAGTGGACTCATGAGTTTGACTCGTCTTGCGCATCACATGATGAGTACTCGCACCTATGAGTACTCATGCCTGTGAGTATGCATGAGTATGAGTTTGCATTTTTTTGAGCACGAGTACTCATGTACTTGCAGACATACATGACCTGTTTATGGGCCAGCATATATTTGTCAAGTCAGCCCTATTTTGTTTGCAGAAATTGCTACTGTAACATGCAGCCTAGTACTAGCTACTTGTATTGTATATGTATGAAATTCACGACCACGCTCGCCATCCGAATCGCCCCGCCTTCCCCATTGTTGTGCCAGTGGTCAATGGGCATTTGCCCAGTCATCATGGTTGATCGTGGTTGCATCGTTGCCTGAGGCTTCACGCTGGTCGCCACTGTTGCCTTGCCCATTGCTGTTGCTGGTATTGTAATTTGGTCGTCGCCATCGCCTGTCGTCATGCTGGGGTGTTGTCGTTGTTACTGTCGGCGTCGTCTTGCTGTCGATGTCATTGTTGGTTGTTGTTGGTTGTTGATCTTGGTCATTGTCACCCACTGTCATGGTCAACAGGCATTGTGGTCGTTGAGTCGTCCAAGGCATTGTTGTGGTTGTCATTGTGTCTGAGGCTCGTCCAATGTCGCCGTTGCCTGCCATCTTGTTACTCGTGGTATCGATGCACATGGCTTGGCCTACTTTCAGCCCCCCAGACCAGTCCGCATATAGCGTGACTGGCAATCACCAGGTGTGGGAACTTCGGTGTCATCTGGTTGGCTCCTACAGTGAATTGCTTACACCATTACCATGTGTACAACCTGGACGACGATGGCTGTGGCAGCAAACCCTCCACCAGTAGTCTTTGAAAGTCCAGTTGCAGGAACTGAAAAAGACTGCAACTCAACTGAACTGCAACTGGAAAAAACCGGACTTTTGGTTGCAGTTGTACCTAATCCTGACATCAGCAAACCCTGGGCCACTACAGGAGTCTGCAGCAGCACTACATAGTGGCCATAGTAGCCCACAGTTCTTGTAGTGCTGGTAGTGACGTTTATGTTCTGTGTAGGACTGCTGTAGTCTACCACAGTCTACCATATCCAGGCCTACTACCACAGTCTACCACAGTCTACCATAGTCTTACCATATCAACCCAATTATTGACTACAGTAGTCTGTGGAAGTCTGCAGCAGCACTCCATAGTAGCCCACAGTTTCTGCAGTGCTGGTAGAGATGTTTATGTTCTGTGTAGCACTGCTGCAGCACTGCCACAATCTACATGCAGTACCTACAGTCTACCACAGTCCACTACAGTCTGACCAAGCTCACTATATCAATCCAGTTACTGACTGTAGTCTTGATGCCAGCAAGTGCTGTAGTCTATGATAGTCTACCATAGACTACTGTAGTCTACCATAGTCTCCCTTAGTCTACCGTAGTCTTCCATAGTCTACCGTAGTCTCCCATAGTCTACCGTAGTCTTCCATAGTCTACCGTAGTCTCCCATAGTCTACCGTAGTCTCCCATAGTCTACCGTAGTCTCCCATAGTCTACCATAGTCTGCCATAGTCTGCCATAGTCTGCTTGCTGTAGTCTGCCATAGTCTGCTGTAGTCTACATAGCCTTATTGTAGCCTTATTGTAGCCTACCATATCGCTACCATAGTCAATCATAGCCTGATTGTAGCCTATCATAGCCCTCTCATATCAACCATAGTATACATGGAGGTCTGCTCATAGGACTATTGGTACTACAAATTTGTGACATAAAAATGATATATTATTCACAATTAATAAATACATTGGGAACTACTACTACTGTAAGCAAGGCGCAGCCGTGGCGGTGGTGACAGGGTCGCAGTCGCAGGGCCCGGGGTTGGAATGTGGCGTGGTAGGGCTTCCGTACGACGTGGCGTGGCGGGGTTTTCTACGCTGTGATGGGGATGGTGCCACGACGGGGGGACTTGGGTGTGGCGGGCGGGCATGGTGAGGGAGCGTCGCGGTGAGGGAGTCGCAATGTTGGTCACAACCGGGGTCGCGGCGTGGCTTGGGCGCCGTGTTGGGGCGACGTGGCGGGGTTTTGCGTTGGGGGTGGCGCCACGGTGGGGCTTGTGCATGGAAGGGTAGCAATGGTGTCAGGGTGGCGGTCGGGGTAGTGGTGTGGCAGCGGGTTGGCATTCGCGGGGTCTTGTGCGCTGTGTCGGGGATAGCTATGGCGGGGCTGGTATGCAGCAGGTCAGTGTGGTGGCGGAATGGTTAGGGTGGTGATGAGGTCACACCTGTGGCGGTATTGGGGTTGCAGCATTACGCCGCGGCGGTGGCTCAAGGGGACAGTAATGTCCTGTCCTGCAACAGTTAAAAGTGAACGGAAAAGAAAAAGAAAAAACTTATCGATTATGTACATGTCCTGGTGGGCGCAGCGTGGCCACGGTGTCGGTAAGGCGGGTGAGCGAGGGTGAGTGCGAGAAGGGGCTTTGCATGCGTTTTTACCGTTGTCCTGTAATGCGTTGGTTCATGGTGGAGCAGAGAAAAAAAAACTCAACTGGATTTGTCATGAGGTGTGTAAGCGGGTCGGGCACACGTCGGAAAGGTGGGGGTGGTTTTGAGGACATAGCCGCAGAGGTGAGGGTTTAGGGCTGCAACACCAGTGAGAAACGGAGCGAAACCAAAAAAAAAAACTTACACAGTGCTGAAGCCCAGATCGTTGTCCACCAGTCGTCGGCTCCGTCTTCGTGCCCGCAGAGGGCTGTGGTCGTCCCTCTTTGCGTAGGCCGTGGAGGTGGTTGGTTGCCTGTGGGAGTATGTAGGTGGTCCTTGAAGATATCCGTTAAGAAAGAAAAGAGAAAAAAAGAAAATCCCTCGTGGGGGGTGTTCACGCGGGAGTCAACAGTTGCACAAATAGACGGCTACAGTACCGGTACACTCAGTGACACCTTCCCACGCCACAGATTAAGCCCCCGCTCGACCAGGCGCTCGACACGTCAGCACAACAGTGTCCCTTTCTTGTCCTCACCATGTTGCCTCAAAGCCTCTGCTCCGACGCTGCCACTCTATGGCCCCACCACTCCATTTGCAGGCATCATGACAGTGACCATGATGTCACTCATGGCCAAATCCTGGTGCGTTGAGGTATGTTTTTTTTTTTTTCTTTTAATCGTTTTTTGCAGAGCATTGTCAACACAGCCATCATGTCATTGACGTCCAACGTTCAGCTCGTTGGCTGTGTTTCTTTGACCCAGGAATCCCGCTAAGTGTTTTTCTTATCCTTTAAATTAACTAACTACATTGTTTCTTTCTTCTAGATTTCAAACACCCTGAGGTTCACACGGCGTGCAACCATGACGCCACGACAACCGACGCAGCCTGCAAGCCCCCCTGCGTCGCTAAGACGCCAACACGGCGGCGCGCAAACCTTGCCGTGCACTACAGCACCGACACAGCAGCACGCAAGCCCCGCCATGTCACCACGACACCGACGTGGCCTGCAGTCCCCGCCGCGTCGCTATGACGCCAACACGGCGGCATGCAAGCCCCGCCGTGTCACTGCGACACCAACACGGCGGAACGCAAGCCCCGCCGTGTCGCCACAACACCGACACAGTGGCATGCAAGCCCCGGCATGTTGCCACGACACCGACGCGGCCTGCAAGCCCCGCCACGTCGCTACGACGCTAACACGGCGGCATGCAAGCCCTGCCGTGTCGCCACAACGCCGACGGCAGCAAGGCAAGCAGCGAGGTGAGGGATACGATAGCCTTTGTAGTTTACAAGTAGTACAGTAATGTATTAAACATACATGCTAAAATAGATTGGAGATCACTCTTCTTGCAGTTTCTAGCAGTACCCTACGCTTCCGCACTTGCTCGCACTTTCTCGCGCTTCCCCGCTTTCCCGCGCTCAGCTTCCCTCTCTTCCTGGACTCTCCCCTTTGCATTTTAGTGCTCTCCTGTTTATCTGATGCACCCCATTCCTTAGTTTACATTCCACAGTATATAGCTCATGTAATTACAACTTTACACCTCAAGTTATAGCAGAGACTTTCCCTCACAGATTTTGGACTTTTGAGCTCAGTGAAGCTCATCATTTGTGCTCCTCAGCATGCTGCACTCATGCACGGTCTTAGTGGCTCAAGCATAATGCATCCCCAACCCTGGCAGCCACCCATATGAGGTTTTGTGCCGCACTCACATGTGCACGACTGTTTCTGACCACCTGCAATCAGCCGACCCCATTCCCTCTCCCGACATTGCTGCACTTGCGTGCAGCTCTAGCCTTTCAACACCAATGCACCCGTGACTGCTGCGGACCTATATACAACATCTTGCACCCCATGGGGGCCTGCGCGACTACTCATGACACTTCACACCCCCCCAACCCTGCATATCTCAGACATGCTCCCTAGAAATCACTACATGTCTAGACACTATAGTATCTACTGTAACTGCAACAGCTACCATATCTACCACCACTACCAGGTCTACAACAGCTACAAGTCTGCAATTACTACTGACATCTACTATACCTATAATAACTACAGCATCTACAGGTTTGCTACCAAGTGACCCAATCAACTACCAAACTTGAATAGCTATGATGTCTACAACACCTATAGTCTCTACCATGTCTATCAGGTATTTCAGGGTTTGCTACCAACTCTCTACCAATCTACTACCAAATAACTATGGTATCTACAGTATCTACAGTCTCTACCATGTCTACCAGTTTGCTACCAAGTCTCTACCAAGTCTCTACCAATCTACTACCAAATAACTATGACATCTATGACATCTACAGTCTCTACCATCACTACAAGAATTTCTGGGGTGGCCCAGGGTTTGCTGATGGCCCGCCTAGAATGTATCAGTTGCAGTTGCCCGAAATGGCAGCTGACCTCCAACCGGTTGCAACCGGTTGCAACCGATTTCTTAGTCAGCAGGTGATTGGGCTGAATTTCTGATCGAAATGAGCCTAAGATCACCCAAATCGGCCAAAAACTGAGCAAGTTATGATCAAAACAATCATTTTACTCATAACTTTTGCTTTTTTTGGCTGTTTTACCTAATTATTTTTTCATTATAAGGCAGTTGCACTTAGAAATTTATTATAAGTACCTATTAATACTAATTATAAGTGGTTTTGACTCAGTTTAGACCAGTTTCAGATAGATTAAATAACATTCAGTTGGGTCCAGTTGCAACTGGTGCAACTGGTTTTTTTGCAGTTTTTTGCAGTTGCAGTTGAGGTTGCAACAAATTTCATTTTTTGGCAACCAGTTGCAGTTGCAGTTGGACCAAATATGGTCAAAAAACCGGACCCAACCGGACTTTCAAACCCTATCCACCAGCACGTGGCCAGCCACATGATGATGACAAACCCACCGGGGCCCATTGATGCTGACATTTCTAGGTCAACCATGATGCCTAGCAAGGTGACAAAACAAAGGTGATGGCAAAGCCTGAGGCAAGGCTACAACAACTACAACCATGACAACCATGACAACTGTGACAACCACAACCATGATGACCACGACCACGACTATGGCAACGACAATGACGATCATGATCACCACAACTATGACCACGACGATGCGACACAACACAACACAGAAGGCGACACAGTGACAATGCCAGTATGCAATGGCTGTGGGGGGGTAGCAATGCTATGGCAAGCATACTTGTAGTAGTTGATGTTATTCCTAGTTTTTGTTTATCTGTATTATCTGAGTCCTGAGTGCCTAAGAAAATAACGAGTACTTGCAGATTTCAAGCAAGTACTTGTGACTCAAATGGGTACTCGCACCACAAGTACGAGTGTTGGTCTGAAATATTTGACGAGTACTCGTGCTCATGAGTACTCACACTGATGAGTACAAGTTGAGTACAAGTGGCCAGTTGGGATTATCTGATGAGTACTCATACTTGTGAGTACAACTTGTTGACATCCCTAGTACTATACGGTGACCACAGGCTTGCATGCAGTGAGAGGGAGGTGGGGATTGAGATATGCGTGGGAGAAACAATAATAGGTCATGAATCACTTGTTCTGAGAGAGATAGGACCACATACTGTGAGCAAATTGCTGAATGTGCTGGATACTGAAGTGGCAGAAAAAATATGGCAGGATGGGTGCTGTACTTGGAGCGCATGTACCAGCTGTACATGCAAAGAGACCATCAGGAGCAAGATGGCATGCATCAGTAAGAACACATGTTACTGCCAGGGATTTCCCAACTTTCTGCTGGTGCACCAGCAGGAAAGTGGTGCAAGCATCTGTAAAAGTGGGACCTGTCAAAAGCTGTCAAAAGTGGTTGGAGACCGGTCTCTGACCACTTTTGACAGCTTTTGACAGGTCCCACATTTACAGATGAAGTTGGACAAGTTGGCAAGTTAAATGTAACATTGCTCTATTTTTTAATACCTTTTTATTGTTAAAATAAACTAATATGCAGAAAAAATAAGCCATTTATAATGATATTATAACCATTTAAAAGATAATATAATAATTGTAATCAGTTCCAATTTTTTCAACAGATAAACCATTTATATTTCAATTACAACAATACAAAAAAAACAAAAGCTAAAATATGTACATTGTAAGTACCCCACCACCACCACCAGCTTCATCCTTGTGGTTGTGGTCATGGGCTGCGTGGCAGGTCAGCATAGCGGGGTCTTGGCGCACCATGTTGGGTTGGCATGGCGTTGGGTTGGCAGGTGGTGGGGTTGTGCGCACCATGTCAGGGTGGTGTGGTGTGGGTCAGTGGGCCGGGCTGTGTTGGGGCAATGTGTGGTGGGTCGGCAGTTGTGGGATCTTGGCGTGCTGTGTTGGATTGGCGTGGTGGTGAGTTGGTGGGTGGCATTGGGTCGGTGGGTGGCAGGGTTGTGCGTGCCATGTTGGGGTGGTGTGGGGGTCAGTGGGCTGAGCCTTGTGTGCCGTGTTGAGGCGGCATGCTGGGTCAGCGGGGGTGTTACGCATCGTGTTGGAACAGTGTGATGGGTCAGTGGTGGCAGGGTGTTGCATACCTTGTTGGGGCACGTGGGGGTGGGTTGGTGGTCGAGGTCTTGCATGCCGTGTTGGGGAGGCGTGGTGGGTTTGGCGATGGCCAGGTGTTGTTGGGTGGCATGTTGGGGCAGGAATGAGTGGAGGTGACAAGCGTGCACGAGGGGAGGCAATGGCCTGCAATGTTGAGTGAGTGGAAAAAAAATAAAAATGAACATATCTTTGTGCATTGGGCCAAAGCCTGGCTCGTCCTCAGCCACGTCTTCCATCTTGCATAGCCATGGTGTTGCGAGCCATGTGGGGTGGTGTGTTGGGGCGGGGATGAGTGGAGGTGGCGAGCATGCACAAGGGGGTGACAATGGCCTGTAATGTTCAGTGTGAGCAGAAAAAGAAAAAGAAAAAGAATGGAATATACCTTGTGCATTGGGCCAAAGCCCAGTTTGTCCTCAGCCACATCCTCCACCTTGCAGAGCCGTGGTGTTGTGAGCCATGTGGCATGTTGGGGTGGGGATGAGTGGAGGTGGTGAGCATGCACGTGGCAATAGCCTGTGACATTCAGGGTGAGCAGCAAAAAAAAGAAGAAAAAAAATAATTCATATCTTGTACATCAGGCCAAAGCCCAGCGTCCTCAGCCACATCCTCCATCTTGCACAGCTGTGAGGGTGGTCCATGTGTAACAACAGCATGATGGTAAAGAGAAGAAAGACTCCCTCAGGCTCAAGAGAGAAACAGGTGATGTTCAAATTCAAGACTCAAGCGTCTTCATGCCACAGATTAAACCTCTGCTTAGGGTTTGAAAGTCCAGTTGGGTCCGGTTTTTTGACCATATTTGGTCCAACTGCAACTGCAACTGGTTGCCAAAAAATGAAATTTGTTGCAACCTCAACTGCAACTGCAAAAAACTGCAAAAAAAACCAGTTCAACCAGTTGCAACTGGACCCAACTGAATGTTATTTAATCTATTTGAAACTGGTCTAAACTGAGTCAAAACCACTTATAATTAGTGTTAATAGGTACTTATAATAAATTTCTAAGTGCAACTGCCTTATAATGAAAAAATAATTAGGTAAAACAGCCAAAAAAAGCAGAAGTTATGAGTAAAATGATTGTTTTGATCATAACTTGCTCAGTTTTTGGCCGATTTGGGTGATCTTAGGCTTGTTTTGATCAGAAATTCAGCCCAATCACTTGCTTACTAAGCAACCGGTTGCACAACTGCAAAAGACTGCAGTTGCTGATGCGTAAAACTCTGCAACTGCAACTTTCAGTTGCAGTTGCTACCAGTTGAAGTCAGGTTGGGTTGCAGTCTTTTTCAGTTCCTGCAACTGAACTTTCAAAGACTACCTCTGCTCAACACAATGTTTTTCACTACTGTAAGTTGTGCTCGTGTCCACCAGTCAATTCTCTCACTTTACTCCTGCCTGTGCTCCCACTTCCAGACTCACCCTTTCAAGCCCATCTCCTATCCTCACTCATGGTCAAGATGTGGCTGATGATGCACTGGGCTTCATCCCAGTGCATCAAGATATGTTTTTTTTTCTGTCTTGTTTGTTTTGCTAATGTTATTTTTTCCTCACCCTTTCAAGTCCCTCTCCCATCCTCACTGGGCCTCACTTGTGGTCAAGACGTGGCAGATGACACACTGGGCTTTGTCCCAGTGCATCATGATATTCTTTTTTTCTGTCTTGTTTGTTTTGCTAATGTTATTGTTTTCCTCACCCTTTCAAGTCCTTCTCCCATCCTCACTAGGCCTCACTTGTGGTCAAGACTAGTCTTTGAAAGTTCAGTTGCAGGAACTGAAAAAGACTGCAACCCAACCTGACTTCAACTGGTAGCAACTGCAACTGAAAGTTGCAGTTGCAGAGTTTTATGCATCAGCAACTGCAGTCTTTTGCAGTTGTGCAACTGGTTGCAACCAGTTGCTTAGTAAGCAAGTGATTGGGCTGAATTTCTGATAAAAATGAGCCTAAGATCACCCAAATTGGCCAAAAACTGAGCAAGTTATGATCAAAACAATCATTTTACTCATAACTTCTGCTTTTTTTGGCTGTTTTATCTAATTATTTTTTCATTATAAGGCAGTTTCACTTAGAAATTTATTATAAGTACCTATGAACACTAATTATAAGTGTTTTTGACTCAGTTTAGACCAATTTCAAATAGATTAAATAACATTCTGTTGCAACCAGTTGGGTCCAGTTGCAACTGGTTGCAGCTGGTTTTTTTGCAGTTTTTTGCAGTTGCAGTTGAGGTTGTGACAAATTTCCTTTTCTGGCAACTGGTTGCAGTTGCAGTTGGACCAAATATGGTCAAAAACCAGACCCAACCAGACTTTCAAACCCTAGTCAAGATGCAGCAGATGACACACTGGGCTTTGTCCTAGTTAGAGATGTCAACGAGTTATACTCGCGAGTATGAGTACTCGTTGGAAATTCCTGAAGAGCCACTCGTACTCAACTCGTACTTGTCGGGACAAGTACTCGTGAGCACAAGTACTCACCAGATTTCCCTGACCAAAACTCATACTTGCAACGCGAGTACCCATTTCAGGCCACGAGTACGAGTACTCGTGTACTTGTACTCGTTTGAATTCTACGAGTACTCGTTTTGGGCAAGTACTCGTACCTTTCTCTCCAGCACACAGAGCAGGTCATTTATTTGAACATGTAATATTATACTACTAGCTACTAGCAGCGGGAAACATTAACTACCACTAGTAGTATCCCTGCCGCAGTGTCGCTGCACCCTGCCGCCATTGCGTACTAGTGTCATTGCCACTGCTGCCATAGACTGTGGTCGTGGTCGTGGTCGTGGTCATGGTCGTGGTCATGGTTGTGGTTGTGGTCATGGTGGTTGTGGTGGTTGTGGTGGTTGTGGTTGTGGTCGTGTTGGTTGTGGTTGTGGTTGTGGTGGTTGTGGTGGTCATGGTCATGGTTGTGGTGGTCGTGGTCATGGTCGTGTTGGTTGTGGTTGTGGTTGTGGTGGTTGTGGTGGTCATGGTCGTGGTTGTGGTGGTCATGGTAGTTGTGTCGTCATTGTCGTGTCCGGCCTGTCTTGCTGTCGCCGTTGTGTCATCACCTCGCTAAAACACCGTCAATCCATCGTTAATGGGGTGCCAGCAGAGGTTGTCATTGTTGTGAGACTGGCCACGCGCTGGTGATTTGCTGCCACTGCCGTTGTCGTCGTCCAGGTGTACAAGGTGGTGGTCGTAGTCAGGCCATGTGTAAGCAACTCACATGGTGTATAGTCAGCGAATGACCTTCCCACACCTGGTGATTGCCAGTACTAGTTTCGCAGGCTACATGCAGACCAGCCCACGGGCTGCAACACTTGCAACAATACCACTACCAGGCTACCAGCAACAGCAAGATGGCGACGCCTTGGACAACACGACAAGATGGGCCAATACCCATTGACCACAGCATTGGGGAGATGCCCTACCCCGACCACGGGATGATGCCCATCGACAAGGACACAATGGCGTGTCCATCGATCATGATAACGGGGCGACACGATGTCAACCAATAACAATGACAGGAAGACGCCAACAATGACAACAATGGTGATGCCGACAACGACGGCGACAATGACAACGGGCGAGCGACACGACAACTCGGATGGCGGGCCCTGTTGTATATAGTAGTTTACAGATAGCATATTGTAATTGATATGAAATAAACCGATTTTGCAAAACTGTAATAGCAACCCAACAAAAGGCTAGAACAATGTTAGGACCACAAGTACTCGGCGAGTACTCACGCTCGGAAAACTGTAGACTCGTACTCATGCGAGTATTCAGGCACGAGTACTCGTCATGTGATGAGTCAAACTCGCAAGTAACTCGTTTGGCAGCAACTTGTTGACATCTCTGGTCCTAGTGCATCAAGATAAGTTTTTTTTGGTTTTTTTTTCCTCGCTAATGTTACAGGTTATTTTTTCCCCACCCATCACTGCAACCCATCACCGCAACACATGCAAGACTTCCACTATCGCTGATCTGCTGCCCCAGCAAGACCCTGCCACCATTGCCATGCCATGCCAATACCATGTGCAAGACCCCACAACCACCAACCCCACAGCATGTCGACCCACCATGCCACCCCAACACGGCACACAAGACCCCAACCACCAACCCACCACCACACTGTCTCAACACAGCACACAAGACCCTGCCATTGCTTGCCATGTCCCCTCAACGATGTGTCACGCAAGACCCTACCACCACCGACCTGCCATGTCACATGTCATGCAAGAACCCACCGACCTGCCACGTCCCCTCAATGACACAGCACGCAACACCCTGCCACCGCAGACCTGCCACATTGCCCAAGACCCCACTGACCCACCATGCCACCCCATCGCCACCACCTCAACTCCAGCCACATCACCTCACCTCACACAAGACCCTGCCACCACTGACCCCCCATGTCGCACAAGAACCCGCCAACCTGCCACATCCCCTCAATGATGCAGCACGCAACACCCCGCCACTGCAGACCTGCCACATCGCCCAAGACCCTGCTGACCCGCCACACCACCCCATTGCTGCCACCCCCAACACACCACATGTCCCCACAACTGTGAGCCTGTCATCACTAGTGATTGGCCCAGGTATGGGTAACCCACCGGGTATTGGGTTGGGTATTGCTGGGGTACAGGTATGGGTGGCCATCTTCAAACCTGAGGCAAACCTGTACCCATACACAGGTTCCCATGGGTTATGTGCATTGTTGCACCAGCACTCGTACGCCATCAACATCGCTTTCCCCCCCATCACCTCCCATCACCTCGTACGCACACACACACTGCTCTCTCCCCCCTCTCCCTGACTCACCCCTCCTCTGTCAAACCCAGATCACCGACGCCAAAGACCTTGCAAATGGTTGCTAGGTGCCTGACGACAGGCCGCACATCCTTGGGCTTGTGTTGTACCACTTTCCTCCACCCTCCCTTCCCCTCACAAAGATGCAAATAGTACGAGGCTTTTTTTATGATTATTTCTTTTTTCCTGTTCATCTCTAACCTGGTGTAGGCTGCAGGACAGTGGCAGCCTCGTCATCGCCTTCGCAAAGGCCTCCTCCCATCGCCTTCACACCTCGCAACATGCAAGTACCCTACCTGCCTGACCTACTGCTTCCACCCCTCAGCCTGCCGCTCCGAGTCACATATGTGACTGCAGGTCATCCCATTGTCACCGTCTTGCTGTACTTGGCCCCACTCAGATGAGTTTCTTTTTTCACATTTTGTTTTTTTCTTACTCATTTTGATTGGCCAGGACCTCCTGCTCCTGCAAGCGTAACAACTTCGCTGCAACTTCAACACCACCGCACCCGCATGTGCACATGCTGCCCCTCGACCCTGACCCCACCACCTCGACATGGCCACGACACCCCCCATACTGACCCTACCGACCTGACCATGACCTCGACCCCACTACACCGCCGCCACCTCAACATGGCCCTCCTGCCACCTCGACCCACCAGCGCTGTGCACCTCAACCTGCACTGGCGCCATCTCGACATGGCCCCTACCACTACCTCGACGCCAGCATTGATGCTGGCATCATTACCACCCACCAGCGGAGGCTACAGCAACGGTGATGTGGAAGCTACGGTGGCGGTGACACAGAGGCTACGGTGGCGGTGACACAAAGGACGACGACGACGACGCGAAGGACGATGACAACGTGAAGGACGACAACAATGTGAAGGACAACGACAATGCGAAGGATGATGACAACACGAAGGATGACGACAACGCGAAGGATGACGACAACACGAAGGACAATGACGACGACGGTGCTGTAGTACTGTAGTATTAGTGTATATAATATCAATACACTTGATGTGCATATGCACATGTGACCCAAAAACCCGCATGGGTTTTCATACCCATGTGACCCATCTAAACCCGCACCTGAACCTGAGAAAAACCCTACCCCTCATCACGGGTACAGGTTTTGTCTGGGTTGGGTACAGGTAGCTCCAAAAATACCTGGGGGTGACCTGAGCCAATCACTAGTCATCACCACCTTGGCCCACCTTGCTTACAGTAGTACTAGTCCCCTATGTATGTATTAATTCTGAATAATATATTAATTTTGTGGCAACTTTGGTGTGACTGTGACCTGGTGTGACATGACTAATATATGATTTGATTAATGTATGATATCACTAATACATGGACTTGTATGACTTTCTGAACTTGTGCTACTTGCTGGTCATTGCTCTGTGAGGAGATTGTTGAAAATTTGACATGGCCTGCCAACTGGTCAACTTTATAATTTTAGGGGAAACTTGCTTACCTTTTTAGCTGGTCCCAGCTGGTCCCAGCTAAAAAAGCAATGTGTGAAAACACTGATGCACTGGTGGGTGCATTGTGAGGCATAATGGGTCTTGTGCACCATGATACAGTGGCAGTGGTGGCGAGCTTCCATGAGAGGGAGGAAGCCCAGGTACTACAGAGGAGGGACATAGTGAGAAACACAATGGAACCAAAAAGAAAAAGAAAAAACTTATCTTGATCACTGGGCTGAAGCCCAGCTTGTCATCAACTGCCTCTTCCTGTTGGTTGCAAGTGGCAGCAGAGCAACAGGACAGGGGCAGGAACCCAACAGATAAGCAGGCCAGCCTTCTAGATGCCCAAAAAGTAATTTTTTTTAAGGACTTTTGGCTGACCCCCCCCCAGCATTGGGTCATGGAACCACAGTCTGAACCCCCCTTGGATAAAACTTTGGGAGCCAGTATAATTAATGTGATGATCAGGCTAGCTCATCAATTTAGTCAGGCCCAAACAAAAGGACCTTCTAATTCTGGTGGGCTTCCTGGTATTATCCTGGTGACTTGGATCTAACATGCTACAAATAAAACAAGTGACAATCATTGACCTAGCTACGATAATACTCCCAGCAACACACACAACCAATTCTGACTATTCCTGTGTCAGCAGCTTTGACTTTTATGCTCATATGCCCCAAAACTGTGTGACAACATTGACAGACAGGGCAATGACATCTAAGGAGATCTTTGAGAGCCTGGGTGTCATGATCACATGACATTTTGCCACGTACGCTGATACGACTGTGCTCTCCCTGGGCCCTGAAAAGGGCTATTTTCGCATTTTATAGCTTTGTTACACTCACCTGTGCACTCCTGCATTCTGTGCGCTTTCTAAGCACTGCATTCCCACACTCTCTATGCACTCGGCTTTCCCCTTATCCCAGACTCTCCCCTTCGCGTTTTAGCTTCCCCTTTCCCCTGTTTATCTAATTCACCCTCTTTCCTTAGGCTACATTCCCCAGTATATGTTGATAAGTGACCTGTGCGCACTTAGCGGCTCAATGGACACGCAGATAATGGACTGCTTTAGATAAGATATATTGGACTTATGTAGATTAGATTATTATGATCTTTACAATCTCGGCCTTTCTTATCTATGACATCACTGTACAATGACATCATGGACCCCTCTGGACTCCTATTGTATTTCGTCCTTGTACTCATTCCCTTTGTTTTATCTTTATTGTGATGTCACTATGATATCATAGTCTAGCCCTTCCTTGTTCTTTGCGCCTTGTTCTCCATTTACACACTCCTTTGTGTCCCTCTGTAGAACAACGCTCCTTGTATTCTGTGACCCTATGTTACTTGTGTTGTACTAGTGTCACGCCTCTGTATAGTATAAGTAGAGTACTCTGTACGCTCTGGCACCACACCAGTTCTCATCTGTTGTGTGCCAGGTATGTCTCCTCTCTTGTAATAACACCAGTTCTCATCTGTTGTGTGCCAGACACTCTCATCTGCTTCACTGCAAGTTTACTCTGTTGCTGCTTCCAGTCACCCTCTATATCTCACCACAGTCTCCTCTCGTCACTGTGAGTATAGTCCTCTATGTGCACTGTTCATCAGGTTATGGGCCCTGGTGCCCAAGCCACTCCACTTGGCTGGTCACTGTGTTCCTAGGATCACACACCAGGCTGAGGTCTGTCTGGGGACTCACCCTCCTTGCCCAAGCCACTGTGCCCTGAGGCGTCAGGTGCCAGTTGGTGAGGCCCCTCCACTACTATACACTGCCCAGTAGTCCTACTTTCATCCCTACTGTATTCCTAGCCCCTGCGCTATGCGCAAGGAGATTGGATCTGGTAGCCCCTTAATACATATCCAGGTGTGCATGGCCCACTGGGCTGTGTATTGTGGAGCTTAGCGCCAGCTGTCTCTGGTGCTCCACACTGGGCGCAGGATCTCCTCACCATGGGAGTGTAAAACCTGGTTCAGACTCTGGGGGGTGTTCACCTTAAGGTGTTCTGCAACCAGATACCTGCCTTGTAGCGGCAATGGGAAAGGATGCAGTAAAGCCTTCGGGTGATGAGGCAACCAACAGGCCGAGAAGGCTGAGGTAGACAGCCTTGGGCTCTGAAAGAACCATTCCACTATCCCCTCTGGTGCACTCTAGTGAGCCGTGTCTTAGACACATCCTGGCTGGCAGCCGGCTCCTAGTACGCGAAGAGGCTTCCACCCTGGGCGTAGCCCTTGTAACACTGGCATGTTAGTGGAGGCAGGACGCATTAGTGTTCTGGCCTTACAGAATCACAGACAGGAGTAGCTACCCCCTTCACACCTTGCAACTGTTATGAAGCACTATCGCTGACTGCTCCTCGGCGATAGATAAATCATCCCCATGTCTTCTGCACACTCATCTCGCGCTGCCTCACCCACCGGTGCTGCCAACACTGGTGCGGCTGCAGGCGCCACGGCGGGAGGCTCTGGCCTTCCCCCCATCACATCTGGATCCACACCCTCCATGCGCCTCTCAAATGCATATGGCACAACCTTTGGCATGCCTTCTGGCATTCGCCTCGATCAGTTTGACGGTTCGAATTGGAACGAGTGGTCTGGGACACTTGAGGCCATCCTCACTCTGCATGAGGCTGAGGATGTGTTCACCTATCGTGCCCCTCCCTCTGGAGTCACTCTTGATGAGTGGGAATCTATCCAGTGTCGGTCTAAGGCGTATCTCCGCCTCTACCTTAAGCCCGACGTCTACTCCCTCGTTTCCGATCCATATGCCTACCCCACCTTTGCCTCGAAGTGGGAAAAGCTGAAGGACGTCTATGCTGGTGCTTCGGGCAGCACCACCATATTTAATCTGTGGATCCAGTTAACTCAAGCCCGCCTCGATGACTCCGCACCCATGGCCTCTCAGTTGGCCAAGCTCAATGAGCTACGGGTCGGCCTTTCCAACGTGCAGATGGGTGTCACTGACACCCAATTCTGTCTCATACTTCTCCACGCCCTGCCAGCCTCCTATGAGGTGTTGGCATCTACCATCCTCGCCAGTGGCGCCCCCACCAAACTCAAGCACGCTGAAATAATTGCGCGCATAGTTTCGGAGGAGGCGCGCCGCTCTGGCCCCTCTGGGTCCTCCCTCAATAAGGCCGCCCCCATTAAGTCAAGCGGTGGCCGTAAGAAGAAGGATCATTCCCAATTGACGTGCCACTACTGTAACAAAAAGGGGCACATCAAGCCTGATTGCAGGCAGAGGAAAAAGGATGAGGCTGCGGGGAAGGCGAAGGACACTAGCAACAAGGCTGCCAATAGTCATGTATTAGTACCAACCACCGCCTCCATTAAGGAGGTCGATGATGAGCCCGCCATTAACTGGGCGGACAATGCAGTTGGTGTTGCCTTGTATGCTGCCTCGCGTGTGCGTTGGATGATGGACAGTGGTGCCACACACCACATCACACCACATCGGTCTGACTTCAAGGACTACACCCCGTGCAAAGGCGCTGTGCGCCTGGGTGATAAGTCCACAATCGACCAAGTTGGTGTAGGCTCCGTCGTCTTCACTACGAGCCAGGGCATTCCTATCACCCTAAGTAATGTGCTACACCTACCTCAGGTGAAAACACGCTTCCTGTCGACGCGTGCTCTAGCACAAAGGGGTGCGGAAGTGGCCTTTGACAGTGGCTCATTTAAAATATCTGTCAGAAAAAGCTGTGTAGCTGTTGGCTACTTGGAGGACAACCTCTACTGGTTGGACGCTTCAAGCATTGGCCTAAATGCTCACATCAAAGGTGCTGCCACCACTATTGATATCTGGCATCAGCGCATGGGACACCTCTCCCCTGCTGCTCTCAAGTCGTACGGTCCCTCTGCCACTACTGGCATGGACATTGACAGCTCTACCACGCATACTGCTGTGTGTCGTGGGTGCGAGTTGGGTAAATCCACTCGTCAACCTTTCTCTGCATCCTCCACCAAAAGGACAACCCGTATCTTTGAGATTGTACATAGTGACCTAGCTGGTCCAATGCAAACTCAGTCCCTACAAGGCTCCGCGTACACCGCCACCTTCATAGACGACCACTCCAAGCATGCAGTGGTGTACTTCATTAAGTCGAAGGATCAGTTTGTGAAAGCGCTGCAGATGTATTTGGCCTGGGGTGAAACCCAGACGTCCCATAAACTGCGCGCACTCCACTCTGACCGCGGAGGAGAGTACATGGCGAGCCAAGTACAGGACATTCTCAAGCAGAGAGGGATAGAGCATCACCTTACAATGCCAGGTTCACCACAGTCGAATGGGAAAGCCGAGCGGTTTAACCGCACCATTACGGACAAGGCAATGGCCATGCTGCACACAGCTGGCATGTCTAAAGGCTTCTGGGAGCATGCTATGAGCACTGCGGTACACATCTATAACCGCTCTCCCACCCGTACGCTCAAGTGGCGCACACCCTACGAGCTCTGGTACTCTGGCAAAGTACCAGATGTCTCTCACTTACACGTCTTTGGATGCAAGGGGTACATGCACGTACCCGCTGATAAGCGTCGCAAACTGGATGCGAAGGCCATTGAGGTCACGCTTATTGGGTTTGAGCCCGAATCTAAGGGCTATAAGCTCTGGGACCGCCAAACCCGCTCTGTCCGTTTGTCCAGGGATGTGACATTCGACGAGAGCAGCTTCCCGTCCCTACAGGGTGCTGAGACACACCCAACACCTACGCAAGTGGCCTCACCACCACCACCTGTATCAGTGATTGCCGTACCTAGCACGTCGGCGTTACCACCACAGCGAGCACCCTCCCCTGCACACTCTAACAGTAGTGAGGAGGAGGATGTTGAAGACCTTCTAGACCCCAAACCAGAGCGCCCCCACACGCCACCACCACCTGCACCACCATCTCTCCCTGTTACACCTAAGCGTGAGCAGCCCACTCCCACTTCGCCACCGCCGCGTCAAGGCGCAACACGCATTATGCGCCATGTCCCTCCTCCTTCTCCAGACATGCCTGGAGGATTTGAGGATCGCACACAGCGTAATCAGCTGTTGCGTGAAATGGACAATGCGCCTAGACGCTCTGCCCATGCACCTGTGCCCAACCCCCGCTACTTCACTGTGGATAACACGGCCATGCGCGGCAGACGGCTGGGATATGCGGAGCTGTTGGCTGCAGCTTACATAGGTAGAGATCCTGCATCCTATGCAGAGGCCATGCGGTCTGTGGATGCAGATGAGTGGACAACGGCGTGCAAGTATGAAATGGATGCGCTCGCCAAGAATGGCACATGGGAGTTAGTAGATCTCCCGCCTAATCGCAAGGCAGTAAAATCCAAATGGGTCTTTAAGCTCAAGGCGGATGGCCGCTACAGAGCTCGCTTGGTGGCTAAGGGGTTTACGCAAATCCCTGGCATAGATTTTGATGAAACCTTCTCTCCCGTCGCACGATTCGAGTCGCTGAGATTACTTCTGGCGTTGGCCGCACTGGAGGACTGGCACATCCATCAGATGGATGTCAAGTCTGCGTTCCTCAATGGCGTGCTCGACGAGGAGATTTACATGGAGCAACCACAAGGGTTCATCACCACTGGTTCAGAGATGAAGGTGTGTCGCCTAGTCAAGGCGATATATGGTCTCAAACAAGCCTCCCGTGCATGGAACTTGCAATTCCATGGAGTGCTACTTGCACTCGGCTTTAAGCGGACGTTCGCTGATGCCAGCGTATATGTGTTGCCTCAACGAGAGGGGGATGGACCACTCTTCGTTATCGTTTACATTGACGACATCACTATACTAGGTGCCTCTCTGGAGAGGATTAAGCGTCTTAAGTCAGATCTTTCTGAGCGCTATGAGATGACAGATCTCGGGGAGATAGAGTCATATCTTGGTATGTGCATTGTGCGCGACCGCTCCCTCAGACGCATCGAAATAGACCAGTCTGGCTATGTCAAGGATGTCCTTGAACGCTTCGGCATGTCTGATGCCACTCCACACTCCACACCCTTGCCCGCTGGTGCTGACGAGCACCTTCATAAATATATGGGTCAGGCTACTGCCTCTGACATTACACACTACCAGTCACTCATTGGTAGTCTGCTGTACGTTCAGATTGGTACTAGACCGGACATTTCCTTTGCTGTGTCACGTTTGGCGCAGTACGCAGCGAATCCTTCCCCCCAACATCTGCGACTTGCGCAATATGTTCTGGCTTACTTAGTAGGCACTGTGGGCATGCGTATAGTTTACGATGGCGCCAGTGGAGATGGCCTTCATGGCTATTCTGATTCTTCCCTGGGTGACCAGGTTGATGATAGACACTCCACTTCGGGTTATGTGTTCCTATTAGCCAATGGTGCAATAAGCTGGTCGTCACGAAAGCAAAAGACAGTGGCCCAAAACACTACAGAGGCGGAATACATGGCCATGACCGATGCGGCCAACCAAGCCGCTTGGTATCAGAGCTTCCTTGCGGAACTCGGGTACGAGGTCGACGACCCCATCCCATTGCATGGTGACAACAAGGGTGCCATTGACTTGGCCTTAAACCCTGTCACTGGGAGGCGATCAAAGCACATTGCCATTAGGCATCATGTCATTAGGGAGTACATCGAAAAGAGGACCATCACTCTTATTAGAACCCCTACTCTGGAAATGGTCGCAGACGGCTTTACCAAGTCGCTCGCGCGCACCCTGCTCCAACAACACAACGTTGACATGGGCTTGTGCTAAATCCTAGATTGCTGATCACGGGGAGATGTTGATAAGTGACCTGTGCGCACTTAGCGGCTCAATGGACACGCAGATAATGGACTGCTTTAGATAAGATATATTGGACTTATGTAGATTAGATTATTATGATCTTTACAATCTCGGCCTTTCTTATCTATGACATCACTGTACAATGACATCATGGACCCCTCTGGACTCCTATTGTATTTCGTCCTTGTACTCATTCCCTTTGTTTTATCTTTATTGTGATGTCACTATGATATCATAGTCTAGCCCTTCCTTGTTCTTTGCGCCTTGTTCTCCATTTACACACTCCTTTGTGTCCCTCTGTAGAACAACGCTCCTTGTATTCTGTGACCCTATGTTACTTGTGTTGTACTAGTGTCACGCCTCTGTATAGTATAAGTAGAGTACTCTGTACGCTCTGGCACCACACCAGTTCTCATCTGTTGTGTGCCAGGTATGTCTCCTCTCTTGTAATAACACCAGTTCTCATCTGTTGTGTGCCAGACACTCTCATCTGCTTCACTGCAAGTTTACTCTGTTGCTGCTTCCAGTCACCCTCTATATCTCACCACAGTCTCCTCTCGTCACTGTGAGTATAGTCCTCTATGTGCACTGTTCATCAGTATATAGCCCATGTCACCTTAGATTTCTAATTAGTAGACTTCTCCCCTCGGACTTTTGAGCTCAGTGAAGCTCTTTCCTTGCATTCTCCAGTGTGCTGCACTTGCGCACAGCCTTAGCGACTCGAACCCGACGCGTTCCCGACCCTGGCAGCCACCTATACAAAGTTTCATGCCGTGCCGAAGCGTGCACAACCATTTCCCACGACCTACGACCAGCCAACCCTGTTCCCTCTCTCAACCTCACCACACTTGTGCACGGCACAAGCCCTTCGATACAGACACGTCCGTGATCGCCACGGACCCAGATATGACACCTCGCGCCCCATGGAGGCCTGTGCGATACCTCGCGACACTTCACACCCCCTAGACCCTGTGCTCATCTTAGACTGTTTCCTAGCGTTCAGGGACAGTTTAGGGTATCAATGCATTTCCAGTTTCAGTTTCCAGACTCAGTTTCCTTTTTTAGACTATGACTCCTACTGTATGGCTAGTGTTGTGGCAGCTTACATGAGCAATCCTCGGTCTCTACATAGTGCTACAGTAGTGCTACAGTAGTGCCATAGTGGTCCATAGCATCTGTAGTGCTATAGCAACGTTTATGTTCTATGTAGAACTACTGTAGCTCTACTGTAGTACAGGCCTACTACCATAGTTCTACTGTAGTACCAGGCCTACTACCATAGTTCTCTCGTAGTACCAGGCCTACTACCATAGTTCTCCCATAGTACCAGGCCTACTACCATACTTCTCCCATAGTACCAGGCCTACTACCATAGTTCTACTGTAGTACCAGGCCTACTACCATAATTCTTCCGTAGTACCAGGCCTACTACCATAATTCTTCTGTAGTACCAGGCCTACTACCATAGTTCTTCCGTAGTACCAGGCCTACTACCATAGTTCTTCCGTAGTACCAGGCCTACTACCATAGTTCTTCCATAGTACCAGGCCTACTACCATAGTTCTACTGTAGCATTACTATAGCATCCTGCAGGACTATTGTAGTACTGGTATAGTGTTGCGACGGCTCAAGGAGCCGAATGGAGCCGAAAAATTGAATTAAATTGGAAAAATCTGAAAACATTTGGGGAGATAGATCTCCTCAACGTCTATCGGCTCCTCCGCCAATGCTAAGCGATCTGAGCAGCCGTTCCTGGGTTATTTGGAAAATACAAATCGGCTTAGCCAGCTCACTTTCTGGCTCATCAAATAACTCAGGAACGGATGGTCACATCGCTTAGAGTCGATAAGTAGTCTGATAGCCCTTGATGAGAGCTATCTCCCCAAATAGTTTCATACTTTTAGCTATTTTATTTAAAACATTGAAAAAAGTGTGCAAAAGCTGGCTGGCTCACTGTCGCAACACTATACTGGTATCTTACTATAGTTGCCATAGTACAGTTGTAGTATGCACGTAGTATGTAGTAGCGAAAAAAAAATCAGGACCAAAATCTCAGGCTTTTCGGTCTCGGGCTTCCGTACGCATTCATATTCGGTATATTTGTCAGGTCCAGGTAACTCAAGTAAGTAAGGTAAGGTAACAAACAGTCCACTAGTAATGACTTGCAACGAGATGGTATATAGGATTGGATAAGGAAATGGTGCCAGTTGACCCCTGGTGAGGGTAGACCACCCTTGTTGCACGCACTGCCAGTATCCGACTCCACTCAGCCAGGAAAGCAAGTAGGTTAATCAAGGTTGACAGTAAAGAAGGGGAAGGGATTGTTGCCATGTCGATGTGAGTTCTGTTCACTGACCAGGCAAAAAAAAATAAGCACTCCTGAAATGTGAAAGACGACGATGCTGATGAACCGCCCATCTTTTGCGATCCGCTTCAGGAGGTCCTGGAGCTTCCTTCCATGGTAGTCATTCTGCAGCGTATCATTGATCAAACCCAACATAGCAATGTAGACTGGCTCATAATTGTGACTGGTGAGGTTGATCGTCTGCTGAATGCCTGACTCCCATTTGGAGAGACAGTTGGAAATCTGTTTTATAAGATAAAGGAGATACCTCAGAGGGACATGTGTACACAGGTACAGGCCATAGCAAGAGCAGATTTGGGAAGACGCGCAAAATGATTGGGGAACAAGACTGAAAGACAGTCCGATTTGCCGCTGTAATAGAACTGTTTGCAGAGTTCTATGATTGCTGGATGTGCGAAGTTCTCCGTGTGTTGCTATTCAATAAATTAGATTTGGGCGAATATGATGCAAGGGACTTACATTCTCGTTGAGTTCGGCCCTCCTTAAAAACTGGGAGCCTCTGATTACTGCCTTCACAGCTTCAGAAATTACTTGCTGTTCTTGTACGCAATTGTGACCAAATGACAAGCGGGGTTCGAGTTCCTTGCTGAAGCACTTCTTGACTACCGCTTGTGCCATGTTCTTCATGCACCCACGGTGGGTGGAACCATCGTTGTAGACCTAGTAACCAACTAAGCTAGTAACGACAGCAAAGACAATATAAATGATACTCATGAGAATGATCATGTCATGTTTATAAGTGCAGTAGATGGCTGTCAAATGTTGGCAAATGAAACAAGACTTAACGAGAAAGAAGGGCGTATGGTCATCGATTGTCACCAGTCCATCCTTGAGGCGTCTGATTACCTTGAGGATACATTCATGTGCGTATTGAAGGCCATCTTTGTGGTCTGGAAAGGGGGAGCCGGTCTCAGCGTGGATGCATAGTGTATTATAATTTTTGGCAGCGATGAGCACATCGCGCCAGACCCCAGAATAGAAACGGAGATGAGTGGGTTTGGCAAGTTTGACTGGCTTGAAAGTGCGAGTGGCGCGAGGTACTGGGTCCATATCGTCGTCACTTGAGTCAGAGTTGTCTTGATCCTCAAGGGAAGTGGCGGTGTGGTGGTGCTTTGCCACATTACCAGGAGTGTCACTTGTGCCACCCAGAGGCTGGCCTGCACGGGCAAGAAGTGCATCGGGATTGGGTCCTAATGGCCCCATTTTTTTGTTGGTACACTTGGAGCACGCTCTGTGAACCTTGGCCTTCACCTATGAGCATTTCACGGCAATAAACAAATTTCAGAATAACGAACCCACGTCGTACTTAGTGTTGCGACAGTGAGCCAGCCAGCTTTTGCACACTTTTTTCAATGTTTTAAATAAAATAGCTAAAAGTATGAAAATATTTGGGGAGATAGCTCTCATCAAGGGCTATCAGACTACTTATCGACTCTAAGCGATGTGACCATCCGTTCCTGAGTTATTTGATGAGCCAGAAAGTGAGCTGGCTAAGCCGATTTGTATTTTCCAAATAACCCAGGAACGGCTGCTCAGATCGCTTAGCATTGGCGGAGGAGCCGATAGACGTTGAGGAGATCTATCTCCCCAAATGTTTTCAGATTTTTCCAATTTAATTTAATTTTTCGGCTCCATTCGGCTCCTTGAGCCGTCACAACACTAGTCATACTCATCAAGATCTTCAGGACTCAACAATGATTGGGATCTTTGACCGCCATGACTGGTGGAGAGAGGATCGCGGCCCTCCCGGCTCACATGGGGTTGGATATGCTTGTCGTATGGAGGATGTGGGTTTTCTTCTGGGTATTAGGACCAGTAATAATATTGGTAAGAAGCTCGTCATTGCTCACCTGGGCTTCTAATGGTGTTGCGATGTAATGTTGGAGACCTGAGGAACTGCTGGGCCTGCCTCTCATCCTCATCAGGTGACGCCTCGTCGATATTAAATTCTATCATAGATTGTAAGCGACAGGAGGCTAAAAAATAAAAAGTAAGAGCTGACCAGATCCTAACAGGGAACGTGAACGAGGAGCATAAGTATATGATGACCAAACATACCGTCCTCCATTGCATGGGGAGCCACCTCTCTGTCATCCACATGCAGATCACCTTGAGCATCCACTGCCTCGTCAGTGGGGTCCACTCCTCGTGCGAAGCCGAAAGTGGAACTAGGCCTGCCTTGCAGAAGCGAGGGTTTGAGGGTAGCCAGTGACAGTGGGGGGTCATTCCGGGTTGGCTGATCAGCCTAATATTAAAGGTTTCAGGTAGGGACACAGGAGTTGTAACGCCACCACAGGGGCGTTAAGTACGACGTGTACTTCGTTAAGTCACGGGCAGTAACAGGAAAGGCGAGAGTCAGTTACGACTCAGTTCAGGGATGAACAAGTGTCACTTGGTCTCCGTGGACACAAGGACAATAGCGGAGTGCGGCTCAAGCATACAGGCAAGCGAAGATGGGGAGTCAAGTGAAAGTGCGACTCAAAGGATCGGGTCGTGAGAATAGACAGTGGTGTGGTATTACACAAGAAGTCAAGTCTACTGTACAAGCTAGGTAGCGTGAGACTTATATACGAGTACATGATGTTTGTCAGAGACAAACATATGGCACGATCCTAGGATTCGGGTCCTAAAGAGCTAACAAGGGGAAAGTGCGAAAAGAGAACAAAGGAATTCTGCGGGACGACGTGTGGATCAGAAGTCGTCAGCAGGTTCTGGAAGTCGCGCCACGGGGCATCATAACGGTCATGCGCTAAGCACGAGATAAGGGCCGAGGCGCGGATCGAAGTGGATCATATCATAAAAGTACAACTGAGGTCAGACATCGAGTGCGAGTCACGAGAAGCGAAGGGGCATAGGAGAACAGAAGAAGGAAAACGTAACATTACCCCCCCTTCAGATTTGAAGTTGCCACGACTTCGACTAGTCGCTGGTGTAATAGCAATCTTCTTCGGGGATAACGGTAGCAGGGTCAGGAGAGGGAGAACGGGGCAGGTGTGGGAACGTAAGAACATGTGGCGCCCCCTGCGACCACACTTACGGCACCCCTCATACTGAGGGCAGTCGATCTCATTGTGCGTCGCCCTCCAATTGAGACACTTCCCACACCAGCGGGTGTGCGTCGTGGGATTCTCGTACCTGGTGGACATCGGGGATAGTCGCCTTATGAGGCAGACGTCCACACGATGGGTGAGGCTGCCGCACCACTGGCACGCGTCCCGCCGCCCTCGCTTGGGGCAATCTCTGATGAGGTGGTCCTTGGACCGACACTCGTAACACCTGCGACGACGCATGCTGCCTTCCCCTTGAAGGCGTGGCATCTTGCTAGGTCCTCCAGTACATGGTGGTAGGGGCATCTCGTCTGCGCTGTCGGCGCGGAGCTCAGATGAATGGCGGGGGCGAGTGGGTTTCGTCATCAGCTCCACATATCGTTCGCTGATGAGGGGAATGATTTGGGCGTACTGCAACCTCTTCCATATGCTCGACATGTTCATGTCGAGGTCGAATTGGTCCTTCATCGCCTCGGCCTCCAGTCTGCGAAGGTCATCCCGGCGCACCTTGAGCGCATCTCGCGCCTCGAGGCAGGTGCGCAAGCGGGAGATGTCCACGTGGAGCGCGGGGTAGTGGAGAGAGGAGATCACCTCATCGATTATGATGTGGTGAGGGTCATGCAGGTGGAACAGGTCCACCTGTTGGTCCATGACATGTTGCGGGAGTTGGTTAGCTTGGACAGTGCGCAAGTAGACGGAGGTGACATAGCAGGGTTCCCCCTTTCCCATGGTTCCCACAACCTCCTGGTAGTCCTTGCGGTAATAGATATACCGCGCGACCTCCTTCTTACCTGGCTTTCCAATCATGAGCGGGTGGAATCGTGGGGAGGTAGGGTCGTTGAGGAAATATGGGATACCCAGTTCCCCCGACTTGTCCTCTTCTTCGTCATCGAGGAGGGCATAGCGACGGTCATGGACTGCGAGCTCAACTGTGGGACGAGGGGTGAAGACGTGGTCTATGCCAGGTGGGAACGGGGGTAGTGGTAGGTCGGATTGGTGGAGTGTGCTCAACGTGGGTGGTGAGACAAGTGGAGGTGGAGACGTGGGCTCAGAGGACTTCGGCGACTCAGCTGCTTTGGTGACAGTGGGCAGGGAGGTCTCAGGGTCAAGTACAAATTCCGGCAGAGGTTCCGGAGTGATGATACGTGAGTAGGGGGTGTAGGTGTCGTATCCCATGACTGGGATGCCTGCTTCTTGGGACGGCAGTAGAGATGTCAACGAGTGATACTCGCGAGTATGAGTACTCGTGAGAAATCTCTGAAGCTGTACTCGTACTCGACTCATACTCGCGGCAGCGAGTACTCGTAAGCACGAGTACTCGCCAAGTTTTCTGGACTGACACTCGTACTCGTGCCGCAAGTACCCATCTGGGCCGCGAGTACTCGCACTCACGAGTACTCATATTCGTTCGAGTCACACGGGTACTCGTTTTAAACGAGTACTCATTAGGCACACTACTACTACAGAATAGTTACAAGGGATACTAATATACAACTTGAAGGCCCCTGCCCGCGTACCCCCCCGCCATCGCATCCGGATCACTGCCGTCGCCTGTCGTGTTATCGCCGCACCCCTACCGCCGTCTATCGTGTCGTCGTCGTCGTCGTCGTCGTTTGAGCTTGCCTTGGCAGCCTTGCCGTCGTGTCGTCGCTCGCCGTTCTTGCCGTCGTGTCGTTGCTCGCCGTTGTTGAACCGTCGTCGGCGTGTCGTCGTCATCGTCGCTGGCGTGATCCACTGTGTCGTAGTCGCCGTTGGGATGGCCGTGACAGGCCGTCATTGTCGTGTTTGGGACAGGACATACGCTGGCAAGTTTGTGGTTGTCGTAGTTGAGCGTGGGAAGCCACCATGGCCTGTGGCAACCTTTTCCACACCCGCTCGGTGATTGCCATTTTCATACATGGCTGAAGAATCTCCGACCAATCCAAGCCACATGCACCGCAAACGACCAACTACGACTACGACAACACTACGACAACATGCCTCAAGTCCGCCGACGCAGCTTTGAGCTGCACGAACACCACTGGCCGCCGCCAGAACCCTGCCAACGCAGCTACGACACCAGCAACAGCCATGGGGCGAGGCCCGCGTGACGGCGGCAACACAACCACGATGGGCGAATGCCCATCGATACGACGACTGGGCAATGCCCATCGACCACGACTCAGACAACGGGTCAATCAATTACGACGACGGGGCAATGCCCGTCGACTTACGAAGGCGGGGCGATGGCCGCCGATGACGTCGACTCGGAGTCGACAATGGAACGCGCGACACGCTGGCAATGGGCCGACAACAACGACTCAACGGCACCGATACGACGACACGGATTGCAAGCACAGCAGATTATATTACTAGTAGTAGTACTGTAGTAATAGTTATATAGTGTGTGCAATAAAACAGTCTTTGCTTTGCCAACCCGGAAATGGTCACGTGACCCCGCGAGTACACGAGTACTTGCGCGATCGAAAGAGGAAACTCGTACTCGCGTGTACTCGTGGGAACGAGTACTCGCGGACACGAGTACTCGTCACAAACGAGTCACACTCGCGAGTACACTCGTTTGGCGATAACTCGTTGACATCTCTGGACGGCACAGTGAGGTTTTCGAGAATGACCTGAGATGGGGGGCGAATAGGCACAGTGGTGACGACGGGTGTATCAGACATGAGATTTCCTGGGATGATCATGGACGGCGAGAGTGGGTAGAGAGGGTGCGCCTTTTATATCTTTCATCCAGCCCCTTGGGCAGTAGGATTTTGCTGATAGAACTTGGCGATTAGGTCAGGTGCATGGAGAACGTTATCGAGTGGTTCCCACGAGCTGTCACTCATGGGAAATCCCTTCCATTGAATCAGGAACTGAAGTTTGCACCCTCGGCCATGAAGGTGAGCTTGCAACACGCACTCCACTTCGAACTCTTCTTCTCCTTCGATCAAGTCAGGTGGAGGTTGCATGAAGTTAGCCCTGTGGAGTTCTGTCTCCTTATATGGCGTAAGGAGGTTCGCATGGAACACAGGGTGTATCTTCCACGTCTTCGGAAGGTCTAGTTCGTAAGAGACCGCTGATAAGACTTTCTTAATTCAGAATGGTCCGTGGCGTTTTGGGGCAAGCTTTGCGGTAGGGTAAAAGGTCCGGAGGTTCGTCCCCTCCAACCATACTTGAGCGCCTTCCATGTAAGGTATAAAGCGCGTCTTTCCCCTTTTCGCCATAAGCTCTTGCGCATGCTTGATGCAGTCTTGCGCATGTTGGCATCTGTCACCCATCTCTTCCAGTCGTTGATCAACAGACGGAGTCGATGTGGGTTTTGATGTCCACGTGGTACGTGGTTCCCACCCCATGATCAACGAGAATGGGGAGTGCTTGGTTGTGGCGTTCAGCCACAAGTTGTGCGCAAATTGCGCTACTGGAAGTGCCTCCGCCCAGTTGTCCTGCTGCATGTTGCTCCAGTGCTGGAGGTACTGTTCCAGCCACTGGTTAGTGTGTTCCAACTGTCCATCAGTCTGCGGATGGTACGCGGATGAGATGTTCTGATGGATCCCCAACGTTTTACCCAGGTCCTTCATGAAGGCAGACGTGAAATGCGGATCTCAATCCGTGATCATCTTTCGAGGGATGCCGTAGTGTGGGTAAACGTGGTGGAGGTAGAGTCGTGCCACCCCTTCCATGGTAATCATCTCATTACATGGGATGAAGATGGCCGCTTTCAAACAGTCATGGTCTGTGATGGTGAGGATGGAGTCGTACCCATTGGATGGGGGTAACTTTGTGATGAAGTCCATTGCTACGACTTCAAATGGTTCTGCATCAGGGTCTGTGGTAATGGGGAAGAGGTGTGGTTTTTGTCGATGGGGGTTGATTTTGTTGGCCTGACACGTCGCACAGCCTTTGACGTATTCTTCCACGTCCTTCCGCATATTTGGCCACCAGTAGTCGCATCGCACCAATTCTAGTGTGTTTGCGATCCCTGGGTGGCCCATGCTGGGCGTGTTGTGGAAAAAGGTAATTACCCCCTGTTTAAGATCGTTGTCACCCACGACAATGAGAGCGTCTCCTTTCCACCAGAGACCTTGGTGCTTCTTCAGGTTGTGGGGTTCGACCCACGTGAGGACGGCTTTCTCGTCCATGTTTTGCGCTATTTGTGTCCAGATGTCCATGTCGTGCATTGACATCTGGGTTGCACATATAAATCGGTCAGCGGGGAGGACAATAACATCATTGTTGTCCTCCTCATTTGCCTCGTAGTCAGCTCGTCATGAGAGGGCGTCTGCGCGACCATTTTTTATACCAGGTACGTGCTTCAGTGTGAAGTTGTACTCTGATAACTCTAAAAACTCGCATGCCACTCTTCAGCTGATTTTTCGTGGGTCCTTCCAATACTGCAGATTGGCGTGGTCGGTGTGAATAATGATTTTGTGGGGGGAGCCAACTAGGTAGGTGCACCATGCTCGTAGCACCTTAACTACCGCTAGTAGTTCCCGGTCGTAGATGTCGTAGTTGCGTTCTGCTTCCGTCAATGATTCGGAGTGGAACGCAACTGGGTGCATGCGTTGATCAGGTCCCAACTGGTTAAGTACAGCCCCAAGGGCTACGTTGGACACATCCACCTCGAGCTCAAATGGTTTCATGAGGTCGGGGAAGAGGAGTGTGGGTTCTCGGCCAATACATCGTCTGATGTTGTCAAATGCATCCTGCTGGCCCTGGTCCCAATGCCAGGGGGTGTCTTTCTTTGTGAGGTCGTGCAGTGGGCGCGCGAGAGTGGAGAATCCGCGGATGAATTGCCTATAGAAGTTACAGAAGCCGAGGAAGGCGCATACTTCCCTGAGGCTTTTTGGAGCTGGCCATTCCAGAACTCCCCGTACCTTAACGGGGTCCATCTGGACGTTCCCGTGCCCGATGATGAGCCCGAGGTATTCAATTTCGAGTACCTTGAACTCACACTTCTCTGGTTTGACATATAGGTCATGCTCTTTGCAGAGGCGTAGTACCTCATGCAGCACGTTCCGGTGTTGGGCGTGGTCGAGGGCAGTGGCGACCAGGATGTCGTCCATGTAGACGATCACGAGTCCGAGTAGGATGAGGTCTCTGAAGATGTAGTCCATCATTGCTTGGAATGTCAACAGGGAATTGGTAAGGCCGAAGTACATAACCAGGGGTTCGAACAGCCCTCGGTTCGTTTTAAACACTGCTTTATGCTCGTCTCCTGGTTTGATCCGCACATTGTTATAGCCCCACCTAATGTCAAGTTTGGAGAACAATCGGGCTCCTCGTATGCGATCGATGAGTTTGGGGATGAGGGGGAGGGGATAATGGTTTCGGACGGTGATTTCGTTCAACTGCCTGTAATCTTGGACTGGTCTCAGTTTCCCATCTTTCTTCTTGATGAAGAAAAATGGTGACATGTAAGCAGATTTGGAGGGTCTGATATACCCTTTGTCCAGTTGTTCGGTAAGGAACGTAGTAAGTGCCCCTTCCTCGTTTTGCGCCAGCGGATATACTTTACAATCCAGTGCTGGTGGGGCGTTCGGGAGGAGATCAATGGCATGATCCCATATTCGCGAGGGGGGAAATTGATGGGACGCTTCCTCACTGAAGACTTTATGGTGACGTTGGTACTCCACAGGTACCAGCTCTTCAAACGTTCGTTCAGGCCTTTTTGCTGCCTCTCGCTGGGCCAGTTCCAAGGCCATTGTTGTTTTTTGTAGAAACGCGATACAGGGATCCTGCTCATTGTCCATGAGCTGTTCCCACGCCTCCTCGTCAAGTTCATACATCTCCAACGCCCATATGGATGCTTCTATAGGCATGGCTTCATCTGACAGATGAAGGCTGGAAATGACAACCAGTTGAAACTCCTCATTCAACGTCGCCTCTCCCCATCGTATCTGTGGCTCAAAAGCCGTGAACCAGGGATACCTGAGGATTACTTCATCTCTTCCTAAATTTGTGATTAGGAAGCGAAGTGTCCTGGTCTCTTTCCCTGTTCTTACGGTGAGATCGGTGTACTGCGTGATCTCACCATCTTGGTTGTTCGTCCCATCCACGTTCCAGATGCGGATGGGGTGCGAGACATCTTGGGTGGATATCTGTAGTCATTTGAGCAGTGTCGAACAAATGAAATTGTTGGTTGCTCCGGAGTCCACTAGGACTTGTCGTTCGGCCATCGTGTGTGCAGATTTAAACAGAACTGGAATTCGCATGGATCGATATCTGCTAGTGTACACGTTTAAGTTTAACGCTCTAGCCCAGGCCGCTGGGTTCAAGCGTCGGGAAAACCCTCCTTCCCGAATAGTTTGTCCACCATGAGGTCTCGAACCTCCTGGGTCTGTGCCTTCATCGCAGCGATCTGCACATCCACCTGCTCTTCATTCGAAAGTATGCGATTAGCAGATACAGCGACAGTAGTGATGGTGGGAGTTGATATGTCTGGAGTCAGGGTAAAGGAGGGGGGTCCGAAGGAGGAGGTAGCAGCCGCGCGCGTTCCCTTTTGTGGGCAGTTACATGACATGTGCCCTTGAGCACAACATCTAAAACATTGTCCCTCCTTCTGAAGCTGGGCCCGGTCTCCGTCGGTAAGTGCCACCGAGGCTCTGGTGCATCCAACATCCATGGCATTCGGGTTTCGGTTCTGGTTGAGGGCCTGGACCCACTGCTCTCGGCTGTGTCCACCCTTCTTTCCACGTTGGGGTTTGTTCTTTCCCAGGCGGTCCTTTAAAACCAGGTATTCAGCCTGCTGTAGGCGAGCAGCCACCTTCCAATCATCCCATGTGATCAGATGTTGGAAGCGTGTGGCGTTAATCACTAACTGGTTCAGAAGTCCATCCTGGAACATCTCCAGGGTCGTGGCTTCATCGGGGTTATACCTGGCTTTGTGGACTAGGTTAGAGAATGTAGCCACGTAGGTGTCAATGTCTTCGCCCTTCATGGTCAGAGTTTGCAAACTCTTCCGGGCCTTTGTTCGTTCCGCCGTATCGGTGTATGATTGCATGAACCGATCGCGAACGGTGTTCCACAGGTTCATTTCTGTCATCAGAACCCCTGTGTTTCACTGGTCCTCAAGCCAAGCGAACTGCTCTGTGACCCAATCGCCGACAAGGGGTCCACGGATGTAAGTGTTACGAATCCCAACCGCCGACGCTGCGGGACGCGGGCCGGAGGAACCACCTAGCCAGGCAGAGACTCCCGATGGCCTAGACGCCGCTAGCGGGACCTTACGGAGCGCTAGGGAGATCTTCAGGAAGGGTCTGGACTTATGATGGTATGATCACATGACTGGAGTCTAGACTAACCTAGAACAATAACGAATGATGGCACAATACGCATGTGACCTTCTGGTAGGTTCCATGACTGTGCATGGACCCCGATCCCAGATAGAGCGGACTTAGCTGAGTACGAACCTTATGTACCTGCATGTATATATACCAGGCTTGTCTTCATACTCGAGTCCTCAGACTTGATTTACTTAGCAATACCAGCTTTGTATCTTGGGAACCCTGCTCTGCCTTGTCTTAAGCCTTCCCCTTTACTTGTGCATCACCGTTCTCGCCTCACCTCTTCGAGCGTGTGCCTTTGACCGATATCAGTCTCCATTATCGCCGTTGTCCGATAATGCCGAACGCGTCTTCTGCTAGACCTGCTGTGGGTACTATGAACCATGGACATCGCCCCGCTGGTGGCGTTACAGTAAGAGAGGAAGGTCATCACGCGGGGGTAGGGGATAGCGAGCTGGTCGATGGTGGGGTTCATTTCTCGGTATAGGTTGAACACAAGCATAAACTGCTTGCTTTTCTCTCTGTCTCCGTTGAACTCGGGGGGTGGGTTCCCTCCTAAGCGTCCGTGTCCTCCAGGTGCGGGTGGGATCGCGGCTGGTGCGGCTCCAATGGGGGGAATAGGAGTGCCACCTGCTCCACTGCCCCCGCCTCCTCCACCACCTGCGCTGCCTCCTCCACCACCTGACGCACCTCCTCCACTAGCGCCGCCACTCGGGAGACCTCCTCCAGGAGCTGTGCTTCTGCCGCTAGGAGCCGCTGCTCCACCTGACGGGTCACCACTAGGAGTGCCTCCACTACCAACAGGAGCTGATCCTCTGCTGGTAAGGGTTGTGCTGGCTGAGGCATGGGTTTGTGACATGGACTGGGGTGTGGGTTGAGATCCTGGTAGGTCGGGGGGATTTACAAATAGGGAGGGGGTGAACATGGTTGTTGGTATGGAGACACTGGGTGAATTATCAGGGTCGGAGTCGACGTCAATCCCTTTTGGATTGTGACTCTTTAGAGGTCCAACGTTCAGTTCTAGCAGTACTGGTCCGATAGTATACCAGCTTCATTCGTTTGGCGAGTAATCAATATAAGCCCAGAGGCGTTTGTCCTCAAGGTAATGGATCTGGTGATACTCTTTCTTTCTTGGGTTGAAGATATAATATCCTTCAATGTTGTTGATTTCTGCCCAGACAGCCGCTCCTTTGATACGGTCGGAGAGCTCGTTGGTTGTAAGCCAAGTAATGTACTCAGGCTGGAACTTGGATCTGGCACGACTAGATGTCGCCACTATGAGAGACTTGACTTAATGTAATGCCACCACAGGGGCGTTAAGTACGACGTGTACTTCGTTAAGTCACGGGCAGTAACAGGAAAGGTGAGAGTCAGTTACGACTCAGTTCGGGGATGAACAAGTGTCACTTGGTCTCCGTGGACACAAGGACAATAGCGGAGTGCGGCTCAAGTGTACAGGCGAGTGAAGACGGGGAGTCAAGCGAAAGTGTGACTCAAAGGATCGGGTCGTGAGAATAGACAACGGTGTGGTATTACGCAAGAAGTCAAGTCTACCGTACAAGCTAGGTAGCGTGAGACTTATATACGAGTACATGATGTTTGTCAGAGACAAACATATGGCGCGATCCTAGGATTCGGGTCCTAAAGAGCTAACAAGGGGAAAGTGCGAAAAGAGAACAAAGGAATTCCGCGGGACGACGCGTGGATCAGAAGTCATCAGCGGGTTCTGGAAGTCGCGCCATGGGGCGTCGTAACGGTCATGCACTAAGCGCAAGATAAGGGCCGAGGCGCGGATTGAAGCGGATCCTATCATAAAAGTACAACTGAGGTCAGACATCAAGCACGAGTCACGAGAAGTGAAGGGGCATAGGAGAACAGAAGAAGGAAAACGTAACAGGAGTGAGGACGGAATGGTAACCTACAGTCACAGCCCGGCCCCGTTTTTTTTTGGCAGGTGCCATCGCATTCACAGATGTGTCAGCAGGTGTCACCATATTCTTACCTTTTTTTGCAAATTGCGGCTCGAGGTCTGGATGAATCTGGGCTGAAGTAGCAGCAAGCCGAGCAACGACACCTCCTTGGCCACGATTTATACGTTTTGGTCTCGGAGATGTGTCTGGATGATGAGGAGAGATACACATTGAGCCAGTCAGTTCCAGATCACTAAAGGAACAATGGCTTACTGGCAGGTCAGGAAGCCTTTGGAGGATGTGGGCTTGGGTCTTCGTTGTCATCCTCTCTTTGCCTCCGAACCATGGTGAACGCAATGAGCAAGGGCTTTGATGCGACGCAACAAGTATTTTTATAAGATCACATGTACAGTTGTCTATAAGTCAACCACACATAGTTATCAACTATAAAACAAAACAAAAAAATATTTAATCCAGCCAGACAGCAAAGCTGCCAGTGAGCTCTGGAAGTGAAGCAACACAGTATTCTGTTGAGGGTGGCCAATAAATAATGGTCAAAAATGTCACAACAAAAAGGATATTGCATATGGCGATAACTGGAAATTGAAGCATGCCTCAAACGTGTCCGTCGCCGAAAGACGTTGTGGAAACCGCTCTTCCTGATTATGAACCGTGCTCTACCCACTTGATAATCTGCCTCTGTCAATTGAGCTTGAGCCTCTTGTACATTCAGCATTGCCTGCTGTAGTTTGGTCATCGCAGCTTGCACCACGAGTTCGCGCTTCCATTGCTCGGACACAGCGTTTGAATAGAGCGATGACGCTTCTTCATAGTTTTGAATGCCAGTGGTCGACTGTAATAATGAACTCAGAATCAGTGAATCACTATAGAAAACAAAGCCTATGTAGTCATTTTCCTGGCTCTCTGTAACTGTAGTTGTGAAAGACATGGACGTTCAAAGTTGGTGCTAAGACTTCTAA
Source organism: Lactarius sanguifluus (assembly GCA_021527775.1). Taxonomy (NCBI): domain Eukaryota; kingdom Fungi; phylum Basidiomycota; class Agaricomycetes; order Russulales; family Russulaceae; genus Lactarius; species Lactarius sanguifluus. Next base: position 3,650 of record JAKEYF010000063.1, on the reverse strand, counting down.
GTTCCCACGACTCATCAACTCCAAGTCATCAACGTATCAACATCGTAATCATTCACAGTCCGCAATCCCCCGCAATCATGCACTGCCTGCAATGTAACCGCAATTTTTGAGATAGAAAAGCTCTCCTGTGTCATATGAACCATCCTTTTGGGTCCTGCCATAGCCACTTTCAAGAGGTTGTAAATCTTGCAGACGAACTTTGGAGGTATCAAGAATGACGGGGCCAACATCGACCCATTCCGACTTCTCTGAGTCCCGAACCTATGGATATCAACGTCGACGCAACACTGACAGCTGTGGAGGATCTTCAAGAAGATTTCCAGAATGTAGATGGCCCGGGTAAGCCTTTCATTTGGGAATATGTGGGAGCAGCGAGGGAATACAGGCATGGTACAACATTTATGCAGGGGTTCGACTGTGACCCATACTCACAAGAACGCAAAAAAAACTCTATTATCCATTCGCATCACGGGGTGAATGGGAGATGGCTACTTTTCTGCTTCGTTCTGGTCTCAGCGTGTCCTTGATCGATTCGTTTCTGTCACTAGAACTCGTAAGTGTCATTTCTTGTCTCGGATCCTGATCTGACAATGTTTGGCACAGATCAATGGATTGGGTCTATCATTCAGAAATGCCAAACGACTACAAGGACTCGCAGAGATGCTCCCAAAAGGACCAGAATGGCGATACAAACCATGCGACCAGGGCTGAACACGAGTCTGATCCGTGGCACCCGTGGCCCTCTCTAACGAGCCAAAGTTCATCAAAATCGGCCAAGAATTGAAGGAGATATGGTCAAAACATTATTTCATTCATATCTCAGTCATTTTTGGGCCGATTAAGACATTTTTGGGCTCGTTAGAGAGGGCCACGGGTGCCACGGGTCTGACTCGTGTTCAGCCCTGCATGCGACAGCCCTTATGCTATGAAGAAGGACGTTGCTTTATTCTACCACGACCCACTCGAATGCATACAATCCATCCTCTCCAATCCTCTTGTGAACGACTACATCAGGTTTACTCCATTCCGCATGTATGAGTCAGCAGTCAGTGCAATGCGAATCTACACCGAGTGGTTGAGTGGTGACGTTGCGTGGTCCATGCAGGTACGTTCCTTTATTCCACGTCATCCATGACTACGTTCCTTATATTCCCGCAGAGCCAGCTGCCAGATGGGGCCACTCTTCTCGGGATTGTGCTATCATCTGACAAAACGAACATATCTGCCATGACCGGTGGACGTGTCACCCACCTGCTTCTTATGAGCCTTGCGAACCTTCTCATGGGTTTCTGTATGAAAGGGACGAATCATGCATTCCTTCTCCTTGCGTTGCTCCCTGTCCCAAAATTCATTCACAAAGACTCAAAAACCCATGGTGTCTTGGAGAATCACATGGTCCACGAGTGCTTGGACTTCATCTTAACGCCGCTCAAAAAGCTGCCCAATTTGGTATCATGATGTCAGATCCATTAGGATCGCTCCGCTATGTCTTTACGCCTCTTGCCTCATATATTGTAGATGTTGCAGAGGCGGTCGTGCTCACCGGTGTTGGCGGGAAAACTTCCCACGTGACGATGGCAAGCCACAAACAATTTGGCGACCCCTTCTGGCATGAGCCCCGAACCGCTTCGACTACTCTTGCCCAACTACACGCCCTTGAGGCCAAAGTGAACCCTTGGCACCTTAAGACATACATCAAGGAAGCCAAGAAATTCCGACTCAATGGTGTCCACCGGCCGTTTTGGCATGATTGGCCACTTTCAGAACCATCAAAATTCTTGACACCAGAACCCCTTCACCACTGGCACAAAATGTTCTGGGACCACGACACGAAATGGTGCATCTGCACTCTCAAAGGTACCAAAATCGACTACTGATTCTCCATCCTCCATCCACACACAGGCTTCCGACGGTTTTGCGAGGGCGTATCCAAGTTGAAGCAGGTCACTGGTCGGGAACATCGTGATATCCAATGTTACCTTGTGGTGGTCATCACGGATGCTGTTTCCAAGGATTTCCTCATCGCTGTTCGCTCGTTGATGGACTTTCGGTATCTCACACAGGCACCTGAGATATCTGAACGGGATTGCGTCAGTATTGACAATGCGCTTCAGGGTTTCCATGATCACAAGAGCTCAATCATATCCGCTGGTGCCCAGACTGGGAAGGGTAAAAAAAAAAAAAAAAGTCATCAACAATTGGTATATTCTGAAACTTGAACTTATGCAAAGTGTCTCCTCCAGCATCCGCGAAAGCGGGGTAGCGATTCAGTGGACTGCAGATACCACAGAACGATGCCATGTCACCAAAATCAAGGTCCCATCTGTCACGCTCATCAGGAGCATCGTGTGTTCGGATGGGTAAGTGGCTCTGATCTCCCCCACTTGCAGGAGGGTTGTGCTAAGGTGCCGGCCTTAGCATCTCTGGGATCAGATTCGGGTTGGCATGCGAAGTCAAAACTAGTCAAGAGTGAGAAGACAACAGTCGTTCGGATTCAGACAGGTGAGTAGACTTAAGGTCTACTCTCCGGGTTGTGTCATGCTTAAATACATGAAGCTGTCTCGGAAATGACATCACGGGTAGCTACGAGACGAGGGAGGCGTAAGGTTGACAGTAACGAGCGACAAGTAGACAGTAACGGGGCCAGCCCGTGGTGGAGATGGGAGGTATAGTAACAGTAGTAGTAAGAGTAACAGAGAACGGGGATGGCAACATCTAAGATGCCGTTGTCGTCCTTGGAGACAAGTGTACAAGACAATGAGGGGAGTGGGAGAAATGAAGGAAATGAAGGAAGTCCGAGCGTGCATGCGTAACATCACCCCTTACTTGACCGACGGTGCCCTCAGCGTCACTGGTCTTGTGGCCCTCCCGTTGTCGACGTGCAGGGGTAGTCATGCATGGTGTTGCGAATGGGGTGCAGGGCTCGAGTTCGTCGCATCGGAGTGGGGGCATGTCGAGGTTTCCAAACCTTCTGCACCGCCTTCGCCGCTCAAAGTCAAGCCCGCGCGATGTTCGCCTCTGAGCAGTGCACCAGCACCCGTCTTCGGTATTTGTCGATCCTCTTCTTGCAGTATTGCTCCTCCTTTCATTGTAGTCGATAGCATTCAAAGTCGGCTTGAATCCCGAGGTCATCGAGGGTGAGTAGCCGGGGTAGAAGGGGGTCGTGGTCTGGATCGGCGGGGCAAAGAGCTTCTTCGAAGTCGCGCGGGCCACACGTTGGGATACCCTGGTCGCGGTTGCGCGTACAGGTCGAGGCGGGTAGGGGTCTCCCCGACCTCATCGACTGCCAGGAGATGCGGGACGGTACTGTGCACGACTTGCGCGTACTGAGGTACATGTGGGCCTGGACATTGGTTGGTTACAAGAATGAGCTCAGGGAACCAAACGAGTAGGTCCGCCGTGATGGTTTGAAAGCCTTCTGGGGGTACTCTTGTGTCGGCGGGGTGAATCGGAAGGTCGGTCAGCTCGGGGTGGTTACTGTATGGAGGGGGTGAAGACGGGCTAAACGTCAGGTCAACTACTGTGTTAATCGGTGGCAGGCGAGTCGTGGACTCGATGGGAGAGAGGCGAAGGTTGCAGAGTGTACCAGACATCTCGGAGGGTTTATGGGGAACGTCAGACGAGGGTTCATTGGCAAGTTGGGCCCGCTT